>SMDT01002862.1:0-356088 GCA_005392925.1 Aquilaria sinensis | reverse complement strand
TTTTAGGTTACCTTCAAAGTGACCCGGTCACAACGAAGGTACCTTCGACGTGACCCGGTTCACATTTTTAGGTTACCTTAAAAAAGTAACCAGGTCACAACGAAGGTACCTTCGTTACGTGACCAGGTCACATTTTTAGGTTACCTTCAAAGTGACCCGGTCACAACGAAGGTACCTTCGACCCGGTGACCCGGTCACAGGTTACTTAAGGTACCTAAGGTCAACTTTGGTGTGACCCGGGTCACATTTTTAGGTTACCCCTTCAAAAATGTGACCCGTTCACAACGAAGGTACTTTCGAGGTGCCCCGGTCACATTTTTAGTATACCTACCATGTGACCCGGTCCACAACGAAGGTACCTTCGAGGTGAATCCCTGTCACATTATTTTTTTAGGTTACCTTCACAGTGACCCGGTCACAATGAACGTACCTTCGACATGACCCAGTCGCATTTTTACGTTACCTTCAAAGTGACCCAGTCCAAAAAACCGTTTTTAAGTCCACCTTCGATGTGACCAGTACGTTTAGGTTACCCTTCAATGTGACCCGGTCACATATTTTTTAGTTTACCTTCAAAGGGACCCGGTAATTACGAGGTACCTTTTCAAACGTTACACAGCGGGGGTCACATTGAAGGAACCTTTCACGTGACCCGGTCACATATTTAGGTTTTTACCCTTCAAAGTGACCAGTTAATAACGACGGTACCTTCTAACTTTACCCCGGTCACATTGACAGGAACCTTCCAACTTGCCCGTCACATTTTTGTTAACCTTCAAAAGTGACCCGGTGTCACAACGAAGGTACCTTCAACGTTACGCTACGGATTTTATCAACATTTTTCGGTTACCTTCAGACTGACCCGGTTACAACAAAGGTACCTTCTATGTGACCCGGTCACATTTTTAGGTTACTTTCAAAGTGACCCGGTCACATTGAAGTTACCTTCGAGGTGACCCGGTTATATTTTTTGGTTACCTTAAAAGTGACCCGATCAAAACGAAGCTACCTTCTATATGACCCGGTACTATTTTTATGTTACCTTCAAAGTAACCCCTGTTATTTTCCCCCTATTTTTTTTTTAAAAATATGTTTGAAGAAAAACCTGTTATTGAAGTGAATAATAACAATATTATAGAAAAAATGATGATGTATAGTGTGTTTAAAAAAAAAAAACATATAGGTAAAGTTGTCAAGTTAAATAAAATATTAGAGAAATATTGTAATTATCCCATTAATATGTGTCCCACTTATTAAATTTTTCTGGAACTATATTTTAACTTTGTTCCCCTTACCAGCACCATTAATTTTACTTCTTCAACCACCGTTTTAAATTTTACCCCTAATTTCACCTCCCCAACCACTCTTTTAAATTTAACCATCTACCTCAATAACTTCATCATTTATTATCTATACTATAACTACACTATTTAATCTTCCTCATTTCTTATAATTACCGCAACTTACATCTCTTCCCTCTCCTCAATTTCCTTATTCCTACGTTTCATATAGAAACAAACAATGTCTCACAGTGGTACGTGCGATTATATTAAGCAATTACCATGCGATTTCAGTAAATCAATGATCAAGCGACTAACTCATCGCAAAAAATTTCTTCTTTCCACAACCATCTACTTTGAACCAGAGTCTCACGTTTCTCATCCAGCACATCCAGTGAGTTTATATTTTACTGTAATTTTATTATTTCGAATTTAACTGCTAATTTTTCTGTGCTAAATTTGCTGTGATGTTAGTTAAATTTATTTTCATGTTTTCATTTTAATTGATAAATTTACTGGTAAATATATTGGATAGTTTATATTTAAGGGAATCTATATGTATGAAGTGAGAGAAAGAAAAAGTATGTTAGGTTAATGTAATACAAATTGAGGTTAAAAATTAAAAATTAAAAAAGCGATGAAAACGGGAAAAAAGTGTTAGAAAAATAAGAAAAAGCGTTTGGAAAAAATAAAAAGCGTTCAGGGAAAAATGTTTAAAAATTAGAAAAAGTGAAAAAAATAGAAAATGATAAAAATTTTAAAAAGCTTTTGAAAATTAAAAAAAATGATTAGAAATTAGAAGATAAAAAAAATTAAAGAAAACGATTAAAAAGAAGAAAATGATAAAAAATTAAAAAAGTGAATAAAAATAGTAAAGAAAGCTATTACTAATGGGAAAAGTGAAAAAAAAAATTTTGGAATGCGAAAATAATTATTAAAAATTAAAAAAAAGCAGCGATGAAAACCGAGGAAAAGCGTGTAGAGAAAATAAGAAAAAGCGTTATGGAAAAAAATAAAAAGCTTTTAGAAAAACTTGTTTAAAAATTAGAAAAAGCGATAAAAATAAAAAAGAGATTAAAAATAAAAAAAAGTGATTAAAAATTTAAAAGGTGATTAAAAATTTAAAAAAGTGATTAAAATAAAAAAAAGAAAGAAACAGCGATTAAACAAAAAATTAAAAGAAGGCGATTAAAAATTGTAAAAAAAGCGATTGACAAAAAATAAAAAAGAGGCGATTAAAAAAAATTTAAAAAAACGAGATTAAAAATTAGAAAAGGTCGATTAAAAATTAAAAAAATGATTAAGGAGTGTAAAAATAGTGATTAAAAAGAAGAAAATGTATTAAAATTAAAAAAGTGAATAAAAAAAAATAGAAACAAAGTGATTATGAATGGGGAAAGTGAAAAAGAAAACAAATTAGTTTACAAAAAATACTATCAAGTAACAAAAAAAGCGATTAAATGTACAGAAAAAAGCGATAAAATTAAGAAAATGTGATAAATGTTAAAAAATTTGACAAATATTTTTAAAAAAGCAAATAAAAAATTATTTATTACATTTTATAATTATTATATCACTTTTTTTATTTTTAATAGCTTTTTAAAAAAATTTACCAATTTTTTTAACATTTCTCACTTTTTTTAAATTTTATCACTTTTTTTTTACAGTTAATCATTTTTTTTAAAGAAATTTCAATTTTTAAACTTTTTTTTTAAATTTTTAGAAATATTTATTGTATTTTAAAATTTTTTATCACTTTTTTTCTTTCCTCTCCCTGACCTGTTATCCCAGTAACACGGTTTCCCGTTTCTCTACCAAGCCGAGATCAAGGATTACGATTGGGGGGGCATGGTTACCGCATTTTCAGGGGTGGGTATTGTAGAATCTTCCCAACAATGTCACGTATATGAACATGTGCCTGACCCATTTTCAGTGCTTCTTTCCTTTAAAATGTTGTGCCTAAGCCCTAACACGTTTCATTTCATCAAGGACATTTTTGTCCGAGGTCCACATCACGTCAACTCAGGTTACCAAATTCAGAAAACGCTGGCCTGAAATTTTGATTTTGCCCTCCCGCTTCGCGCCTGCTTTTACAATGATATATACAAATTGGGTTCGTTTAATTTCCTTTCCGAGGAAATACATAACATGCTCTTTTACCTCACCAGCAACCATTGTAATTCCTACATGGACCCTATACCAAATTAACTGAAGTTCCATTGACAAAAAGTTGGGTACATTCTTGGAGTAAGAAATCCAGAAACTTGCAGCCTGCTTGAACACTTGGTCCCCCAAGTGATGGATTTGTTCTGAAGTAAACCTTGGGAAGAAAAGATATAAACCTGAGCAGGGTTGTCTGATCAGTAGTACTTCAGTGTTCCAGAGCACTCCGAAGGGAAAGCGGCGGGCCTTGAACTATGCCTCTGGATATAAGGTCATGGTTAAGGAACAAAACAATCACGGTTATATCATCGTGAAAGTGGCGACGAACCTTCCTGTCGATTTTCCGAAGATCCGAGTACCTCATTTCTCGTTTTCTTGCTGCTTCTTGCAAGGCAGCCTTCACCAGCCTTTTGGCACTTCCCTGCACTTACCAAAGCTTATGAGCAGGAGCAAGAAGATATTCGTTACTTTAAAAGCATCATCTATTTGATGAAAAATACTTGAGCAGATCAGGTGGTATATGGTGATTATCTGTCCACACTGATAAACAGAAAGGAACAAGTTCAAATTCAATCTTAGGTGCAAAATCGCTAGAAGACATTGGTTTGATCTTTTAGGAAACTGAGAGTAGGCAAGAATTTTAGTGTCATAGAATTGGAGACAAGGGGATATGGTAAAATATGTAATTAGTGGAAGTAAAGAAAGAAAAAAGAGCAGGAAGATGAATCGACAACTAAAGCCAAATCTGTCCCAAACATCGGCTAGGGCATCAACTACTGATGACAATGCAAGTATGTTTTACTTGTGGCAAATCAATGGTGGAAGGAATTCCGACTCAGAAAACATTCATCAGCATATGTAAAAATTAAGAAAGTAAACTTACTGCACGTGGATGTCTATGGACAATATCTACAGCTCTTTCATTACTCAAGTATTCCCATAGACCATCAGAGGCAAATATAAGGAACGAATCATTTGGATGAAGAGGGTGAGATATAATAGTTGGATTGGCTGTCAGTATAGGCATGTTCATTGGTTCTGGGTGTCTGAATTTTCCGATAAGTGTTTCCCTGTTAAACCGTGCTTGTTTCATGTAAACATCGCCTATAGATCGAGAAACCTGCATCCAGATATAATGATGAGACATATGATGTAGAAACAAACAGGTAAACAATGGGAAAGAGACCAACAAAAAGCAGAAGTATTTTGATGACAATAGGTATTAATTAGTTGAATGGAGGTCAAGGAGAAGTTTCATTATTCAAAATTTTGTAAATACAAGGTGAAAGAGTGTCACTTAACAAGGACTTCGTTTCTCTTTGCCTTCTTCCTAGTTCATATTGCTTCTCAAAACCCCATCTAGATTGGACTTTCATATTTGCAGCCATGCAGATCCCTATAAGATACTTCGTTTAAGAACATGGTTGCTTTATGAATACTCTGACTAGATTTTATGGGGTAAGTTTTTCAAAACCCAACAAGAAAATGGGACTAAATCCCCCAAGGTAAACATCAAGCTGGTGTGCCTAATCAGTGAGGTTACTTAAGACAAGAATCTATGAGCTGATAATTTCTGCAATTTCCACAATTATCATGGATAAAAACCAAACCTGAAAGACCATCTAGGTTGAAACAAAGTGAGAAGTATAAATAAAAGACAGAAAATTTTTCAACCCATGGGACTATTATGCATGAATGCTTGAACAATTAGGCACTTGAAATAACCTGTATGATACCCTTCACTCTCCAATGTCCATGTTTAAAGACCACAATTTGTGGATCATTTGGGTGTAGTTCCTTAAGTTCCTGTCTGATAGCCTCGAGATTTGCATTGTGTTCTGTTGATAGTTGTACGGCAGCAACCTCACCAGTCCTCCCGACTTTCTTTCCCAACACAACTCTCGAGTCTCCGAGATTTGCAACAAAGAGAGTCTGCCGGTGTATCACTCCAACCAGGCAGCAAGATCCAACTGCGGTCAACTGAGGCCTTGTACTCCACAGCTCTGACACAAGATCTGTGAACCCTTCTTCTGTCCGAGAAAAAGCTGTTCGAATAGTTTCAGTTGTCACGACTCCATGGGACTCTTCTGACATCGCTGTGAGGAAATGAAGTCCAAGAAAACCCCAATAAGGGAAACGTAACAGCAACAAACACCCCCCAAGATGGAAGAATTATAGTAATTTTCAGCGATTTAAACCTCAAACAATTACATACAGAAGTTCATGGAGCTCAGGACTCAAAATCTTTCCGCTAAAGCAGCTTCCAGTTTTTGTGGCACACCAATCTTAAACCAGACAAAACAAAACCACCAGCTAAGCATTGCCCAGCAAGTAATTGCCATACCTACAGGCTCTGATGTTTCAAGTTTCATCCATTTGCAGCTTCGAAAACTCCAAATTAAATACTGTAATTCTAATTCAGAGGGCCCTTACGTTCTGGAAGTTTTTCAAGTCAATCATTAAGTGATTTTCACTTCAGAGAGGATCAAGAAGGCGCAAATAAAAGAAAAAACGGTTGACATTTCGCAATGCTACAACAGAATCTGAAAACATGAACCAACAAAAATAATTCAATTTAATAACCAAGGAATCACGAACCTTGGAAGTGCCTGAACAAGTGATCACAGACGTAACGAGCTGCCTCCGGCCCTCCGTGGCCGTCATAAACCCCAACAAAGGTCCCAAACGGCCCAGACTCTATATGGCTCTTGTCCTCGAGCACCTTGTTGGCTTGGACCACCGCCATGGAGAATTCGCCGGACCCATATTTCCCAATATCACGAAGCCAAAGCAACCCGTCTCGTCCCCCGCCAAGACCACAGTCCTGTCCAAGCTCGCGTCTTTGCCCCAATGGCTTCGTGCAGAGCGAGAGCAGATTCATGAATGCCTGAAGCATCAGACATCTCTCGCCCAAGTCCCTTCAAAATTTAAAACTCCTCAACCCAACTGAAAAAGAGAAGACAAAAGCTTTTAACAGTTTCGGTTATATGAGTTCAGTGTCATCAATGTGAGTGAAAATTGAAGTTCGAAAGAAAGTTCCTGCTATGGAATTGCTTTTGCTGCTGGGACTTGGAAGCTAATGTGATGATTCGAATTGGGTGTCGGACAGGCTAGCTACTTATAGGAAAAGGAAAATGGCTGCGCAGGATAAGGAAGTAGGTGTGGGGAACAGAAATGGCGCATGTTAGAGAGAGGAGCAACGTGGGACTTGTGGGTGTCCGGTGGTGGAGGAACAGGGAAGGGCCGAACGGCTGCCCCTTTGTCGGTTTGGAGCTAAGAGGTGATGGCCGATCTTGTCCGTGTCTTTTATCTCTTTATTTTTCACAAATTGAATGACACATCCGGATCGGAAGGTTTAAGCATGCGGAGCCAAACAGCATAACCCTTCAAGTGTGAACGGATATCAAACACGACAGACGCATATATGCCGTTCGAGACCTGTTTACGTTCAGATTTTTCAAGAAAATATGAGGAACAGTGGCTAAAACTATGACAGAAAACTCTTAATGAACAATATTGTAAGGTAGTTATAGAAGAATATAGCTACAGTTGAGTCAACACCTAGCATCATTTCTAGAACAGAGGTGATAGGTATAATTACCTAGAATTTTAAGTATCTAAGACTCACTAAATCGGACAGGGAGCAACCCAAGAATTCCTTCTAATAAGATCATAACTATTTACAAGTGCTCAAGTTTAAGTGTCCCAATTGGAGATCATTGCCCTCCTCATGAAGAACAAGCCCGACCTTCAACATTCGGACCACTAATTCCCACAAATCATTTAAGTTATCATCACAAATTACTCCCGAAAACAATGTCTTAATCGTTTTCCCCTAAAACAATCGTTTCTAAATTTCTATGATATGAAAATAAATCCTACAATTTTAAATTGTCCAAAGGAATTTTTTGAAACAACCAATTCTGTTATAAACAAAAAATTGAAACTTAAGTAGTCCTTCAATTTTTCATGAGAACATCTTTATAGAAAATGAATCCTACCCTAGAACAATAAAAACATAATTTTGAAGCTTCCGAAAAATTAAAAAACTATAATGCAAAAGTTTACAAGTGAAAAAGACCTGAAACAAAAACAATGGACTAGCACTACATGATAAAAAAGAAAAGAAAAGCCCGTAGCAGGAAGCTAGCGAATGGCAAAGAGGTCGGGCATCCCTTGCCTCCATCTGGGATCAGCTCCCACCAAGTGTGTCAAATACTACAATTTGAAGTCCTTCAACTTTCAAGAAGTAGACAAATTTTTTCCAAAATTTCATAGGAAATCTCTTATACCTTAATATACATTGAAAATGCTTTTGAGTAATTAAAAAAAATAAAATAAAATAAAATAAAAGAAGAAAGGGGAAAGCTAGAGTGTTCGCTGCGTTATGTAAGTGGCCGTAGGAGAAAGAATAAGAGAAGACTTTCGGTTTGTCTATCTGTCGGCGTCCCCAGTGCCGCATTATCATCCGAAGCGACAGTTTGGTTCTTTTTTGTTTCTTTTGCCCTGAAGTTTTGTAATCAAATCCAAATCTATGCTCTTTTGTTGTTTTCTTCATCTCGATGCTAAGTTCGTAAGCTTGTCATGGCCAGGCAGATTAACTGCCTCCTTCCCAACATAGGAAACTCCTGGGTATCAAGCTCTGTAAACAAACTAGTTTGCTGATGAACCCCCACGGCCCCCCCCAAAAAAAAAAAAAAAGGAGGAAACAAGACAACATCCTTGCTTCAAATTATATCATTGAGAGAGTTGCCCAAATCTTACCAAAGAATTTCTAAACTTAACACCGACAGTGACAATGAGTGAATGACATACGCATCATGCACCGTCAGATCCAGGATCGTGAAGTCATGTGCCCGTGGCAAACAGGTGTGTAATGCATCTGTCATCATCACCTTCAATTATCATCCAATCTTCCTAAATTATACAATTAGAGTGCTTTTTTCTTTTTGGGCTCATAAACACGGTCCACCAACGAGGAGAAAAATGTGTTCTGGTTCTGGTCCCATCAGATTTCATGTCCAATGGCACAAGAAAATGAGCAACAATACAGCTAGCCAGTGCTACGAGAGTGACCTGATTTCCTTTCCCTCCAAGGGGAATTTCCGTCGCCTGTAAAATTTGGAGAGGTGGTTGGAGGCTGAGGCTGAGGCTGACGCTAAGTGACAGGGCCACCCTTGAAAGAGACCTCTCTCCACTCTCAACGACTAACCTCCCCATCATTGTCTTATCCCCGTCATTCCACTTGTCAACTTCGTGTCTCTAATGACTAAACTCCAGTGATTCCAATTTGATCGATGCCTTCAAATTCAAACTTCTGTCGGCTAACCATAACCTCAACACAGGACAAGCGCACGCACACGCACACGCAAGTTTATTGCAAAACTAGTGTACCTCCTACTATGCTTGTCTTGACTACCTTCCACATAATCATCGAAACGTGCAACATATAGAAGATTCAAATCTTGGAAATAACAACAATAACTATTATACTTTTGTTTCTAAATATCAAGGAAGAGACTATTTGAGTATAATTGGATCCCTGATGCATGAAGTCCTATCGACTTACATCATTTTGACTCGCTTACATCTTGAAGCAGAATTTCGGATTCCCCTCCTGGAGATAGCATATGGTGCTGATGCTGATTGCAGAGAAGGTGACTTGTCAATGTATGCAAATCTTTCATTCCCATTCCAGTACAGAATGAGCCGGTTCGTGCAAGAATGTGACCAGCTATCACCTAATCAGTATATAATGGAACTGTAAAAGAAAGAGAATGACCAAGAGAGGCTGCAAAATCAATGTGCAGTATCATTTCCGCATGTGTGCACATCAAGGGGATGATGGTGTTATATTCTGACTGACAAAATCATGATAAAACTAGCAACTTAATTTGTTGATCAAGATTGAAGTTTACCTAGTGCAAGAGTTAATTGGAAAGTGCCTTCTGTACGCTTTGTGGTTACCTGGTTCAGTAAAACAATCTGCCAAATGGGGTGCCCTAAATTAGCAAAAGTTGCATAATATGGACATGTAGTTGCTGATAACAGCCAGAAGAATAGTTTGGAATGACCAGAAAATAACATCAAGTAGAAGACATAACTTAGACTTGAGGGGCAGTAGATAAACAACTTGATTTAAATTGACACACAAAGACACTTAAATTTGTGCTAACCATTTTCAAACACAGTATAGACTCCCATACAACCAAATGTTCAACAACCCAAAGGAGAAGCCTGACTTGAACCAAATTCAGGCCCCTTCCAATAAAAGACATGTTTCCCCTAATGTTAAAAAGTTCTGAAGAAAAATGTTTCCTGAAGATAGAGAAGAATAGAAGGGGAAAAAAACTTGTTCATACCGCCAAATTGAACTTTTTTGATAGCTTCATCAACTTCAAAGACATTTCAGTAAGCACCCGAGTTCGAAGAGCCAAGTCATCAAAATCTTGTCGGAAGTGGAAAGTAACACTATCAACAATGACCAACTTCACCTGTGAGAACAGTGGAGTAGTTAATGCACACAAGAGGCTTTCAGATGAAAAAACCATGAAAAGGATTGGCTTGAAGTATCTTTAACACAGAAAAGAAAGACACGTTCCAGATAAAAAGTGTGAAGCCACTACTACTGAAAAAACAAAAACTACAACATTACAGTACATGCCAAAACAAAGTGACTTCTCAGATTAAGGCCATTCACTAACCTGGACTTATCGTATGACTCAAAAGAAAAAAAAATGTTAATCTTTAAACGATGGGCAAAGAAAAAATATATCATGAAGTCATGAGTATGATTTATTGGCTTCTGTTTGCATATGGACTGTAACAGAAACTTTCTCTTACATCCTTCTGTTCTGAAATGAACTTGTCTAGGTAGTTTATCAGTGCAATTTGCTCAGTGTAACTGCAAACACGGAAATAAAATATACTCTGCAAGATATCCTTTGGTTCTGTTTTGATTTGACATTCTCGGGAGTCCTTCCGTAGAAATCCATCATATTCTAACATGTCCTCTACACAGGCTTCAGCAATTTGAAAGGCACGCTCCACCATGAAGCTGCCCTCTGTATCTGAGTACCAAACAATCAGCATGTTACCAACCAAAAGCCTAAAGGTAAATAGTTCAGCAAGCACAAAAAATTCAGCACCAGTTGGTAACATTTACCAATATATATTGCCTTTCCCCCAACACCCCCATATTCTCGTGGAATCTGAACGTTAACTGCAAGCTGAATTCTGCAGCTTTAGACATTATCAGTAACAAATGAAATTACTCTTGACACAACGAGACAATTAGAGCAAGAATCTATACCCCAGTTGTGTTTTACCGATGCCTGGCACACCACCTGAAAGAATCACAGAACAATAGGTACTTTGCTAAGAAATGAGTTGGGAAAACTTTCACAGCATCTTGTTACCATGTCATCAATATCACTCATCACAAGCTCTTAAGTTTAGAAAACACCCGCCTACTCTACACTAGGTTAACAGCACCTACATAACAAAACATGCAGGGTCGTGCAAAATGCAAAGACTGTAAAATTCCAACAGTCACCTTTCCATGCATCAAAAGAGACGGAAAAGTATGAGCAGGAAAAATAGATTCTTAGATGCCTATCTGACCACCCTACTCCAATTCTATCCAACTTCAAAATAGTAAAGAGGAAAGGGGATGACAAACCAATTTCAGTGACTTCCTTGCAACGTATTCCACCGCCGAGGATGTTGTCGAGGTCCGCACAAGATGTGGTGATGCATCTCAAAGACTCCTCCTCATGAAGCATGTCCCAGGCATTCTGTGCACCTAACAGAGACACCGGAATATAATATTTCAGTATTTGGAAAAATGAACCCTTTTCAAAGGAAATTTTAAAGGAGAAAAACCTAATACCATTGATGATAGAACGACTCATAATTTCCAGAAACGGAGACCCCTTCAGATTGAGGTTGAAACAAAGTAAGGTTGCGATCCAAACTCCAGACAGGCGAACCCAAACTGAGAAGATCAAGACGGGAACAAGAAGGCCGAGAGGACGAGAGAAGTTATGGCGGAAGGACACCTGTTACTCGGGGTCTTTACCTTTCTGGGTATGTGAATTCTGATTTTGAGCCCTAGAGTTGTGGCAGGTGGATGCCGCCGGCGAGAGCTGTTCGAAGAGCTCGACGCTGGTTTGCAGTCGAGCGGGCTAGACAAGGGGACAAACAAGTCGTCGATGTTTTCCTTCTGAATCGGCCACACTGGCTTGTGTTTGGTTTTGCACTGTCACTTTGAGGTGAGAGCTCAAGGAGGGCAGAGCAACAAGAACAGCGCGGCAATGGCTAACCAGTGGCCCCTTCTTCCTGGAAAGAACATTTCTTGAACTTCTTAATTCAAGTTCAACAGTCACGCAGCTGCTAGTTGTCAGCAACTTTCGGCTATGGATACGTTGAACATGTGCCTAATTAGACATAGTGATAATTTGTTAATTTTACCCCTTATTATCTTAAAAAATTTCTACAATGTATCTAACCCTAAATCCTTATATCTTATTATGTAGAGCCATCAGATGTTGTCTTCCAAATGATTAGAGAAGGGGAGGCGGTATCAATGTCTACGAGACAATATGTCAGTGGCAATGACAACGAGGTGAGACGATGGCAAGGATGACAATGTAATGAGAAGATGATGTCAACAACAAAGACGAAGATGAGAAGATTGGAGTTGCAGTGACGACAAGATCCCGAAGGCAAGAGACGATTAACATGATCCGGAGCTAGTGGTGTGAGGCGAAGGTGAGAGGTGGCAATGGTGAGATCTAGAGTCTGACGACAACAGCACAATCTAGATCTGAGCGGAGGCGGCGAGATTTAAAGACGATAATCCACGAGATGCAAGTGGTGGAGAAGATGATGCAATCCGGAATAAATTATCTACATGAGACTCTTTTACATTCTTATTTAGACACTTTTACATATTTATTCATACACGTTTTTTTAATTGTTTTAGAGGAAAAAAAAATATTTGCATCAGACACTATTACATTTTTATTTACACACTTTTAATTGTTTTTGATCTGGAGGTGACAAGCGACTAGAGGAGCCCCGATTTGGAGGTTATAATCGGAGGAGTTAAAGGAATGATGACTAGAGGAAGTGGTGACGACGACAATGAAGGCTATGGTTTCTGGAAAAATGGTGAGTTTTTTTTTTTAGGGGTAATTCTATCAAATTTTGGGATAATTAGTAGGTATATATATGGATGATTAGGTATAGATTAGTATGTCTATTTAGACATATGTCTAAAGTATAATAATTAAACTGTTTTTAAATAAAAAGGATGCATAAAATTTAATTGACAAAAGTAAACAATACCACTAATGTTTTAGGACATGCTTGAATAGGCTATTAATACTTTTTTTTTCTAGTCAAATAAACCATTAATGCTAAGGAAAATTACCAAAAATCCCCTGATGTTTGGTCTAACCTATAGTTTTATCTTTATTTTTTTAAATACCTACACTCATCCCCTTACCCCTGAAAATTAACTCCATTAATAACCATTACAATAGAAAAGGACAAGCACCTGACTTGGCCCTTCTGACCTTCTTCCATAAAAACTTTGGCCACCAACTTCTAAGTCGAACGATTTACACCACCTCTAACTAAACATATCCTCCAACCAACAAACAAAATTAGACATGTTCAGAAGTTTCTGGTTATTTTTTTTCAAATTAATTGGTTTAATTTGAAAGAGTTTTAGTAGTTAGGGGGCAAAATTTTTATGGAAGAAAGTTAGGAGGACAAAGTTAGACATTTTCTTCTTTTTATGATAATTGTGCATAATGGTGTTAACTTTCCAATGGGGTAAGTGTAGATATTTGAAAAACAAATGAGACAAAGTTGTATGTTAGACCAAACCTTAGAGGATTTTTGTTAATTTTCCCTTATTTTTATTCAAAATAGCCAAATGAAGCACTAACATCACTCAAATGACTTGATTCACTTTCTCAACTATTGAAATATTACAAAACTCCCTTATATATTTTTGAAATTGACAAGATAGTTCCACTTAGTTTAAGACAATCTAAATTGGCTACCTTCCCCAATTACACAATTTCATAACCAATGTGTTAAATATTGTTACAGCTAGGTATACCGCACCTCATATTTTTAGAGTATACTGCACTACATACTGTTACCATTTTTTTATAAAAAAAATAAATGTTAGAATATTATTTTAATATGATATAAATTAAATAAAATTTTTTTGCACATCTTTATTTGTATTCTAATTTTTCTCATCATAATTTGTTCAAATATAAATAAAGTATATATGATGGAAGATATTTTTTATACAAAAAACATAAAAATATTATATATAAAGAAAAATAAATATTACTCAGTTAAAAAACTAATTTAATGATACAAGATAAAAAAAATAATACTTTAATAATAACAATACATTTTCTAATACAAAAAAAAAAAAGAAAGCAAAAGTAAAAGGAAAAGTAATTGAAAAATAAAAGTAAATATTTATGTTAAAATATGTGTATTAGTTATATTTTACTATTTTATATATTTATGGATGATATTTTGAAATAAAATGACAAAAAAAATCTCACACATATCTGCAAAAAATAAAATACCGTGGGACTTACCTCATAGTATTTATGCTATACCGTGGTTTTTTTGATAAAATGTACATAAAAAGTTACCGGTATATGAAATACCACTAAATATAACGGTATTTCATACAAAAAAATGACAAAATGTAAAAAAAAAAAAAATTGATGCGGTATACCGTAATATATCACGCTATTTAATTTCATGTGCATAATCGTCTTCCCCATTTACATTTCCTAACACAATATGTTTCAGATTGCTTAATTTGTGACTAACTTTGGATTCTTCTACTCCACTATAATTAACATTGGGGTTTTCATTTTTATTTTTGGCTGACTTATCTCTACTATAGAAAATCAGGCTGGTTTGGTAAAGTGGCCAGTCAGTTGTTGTGGGGAAAATGAGTGGTGCAACTCCAAAGCCAAGAAAACGGAAGCCTTTTGATTGAGCAAGGAGAGGAGGTGATTCATCAAGCAAGCAATTAATTCTAGGTACTATCTTGCAACCACCCATGTTTCTTAGATCGAGTCTCTCAAGAGCATCGACACTGTTCTTCGTCAATTTGCTGAGGCCAAAATTGTGATTAAGTCCTCTTTGTTGACCTCCACCGCTAAGGTTGAGCTCGACAAGTCACCCTTTTCTTCCTCTTACCCTTCTCTGTGCCCCTTGCATTTAGGCGCTCGAGTTCTAACTCGCCATTGCAAGATGAGAACCTTGTTTCACCCAACTTGAGCTACATGAGAACTGTTGGGAATGATGCTATCGTCACTGCTATAGCTAACCCTCAGAGTGATAGTTTATAACTCATAGAGCTAAAAAAAGTTTGGTGAGCAAAAAGAGAAGATGGCACTAGATGAAGGCTCTCAAAGGAGGATCATAAAGTGAAAAAGATGATTGAAATGATATATCTATAAACTTTAGAGGCACTTGGAGCAGAAAAGCAATGGTAGAAACTAAACTTGATAGTTTAAGCTAAGATTTCATTAGAACTACAAGAGTGGTGGATTTCGGTCAATTCAAAAACCTTAATGGTTTATTTGGCAAAAAGAAAAAACATTTACAGTTTATCCATTACTTTTGCCAAGTTGATTGGTTACCTGCAGCATACTTTTTCAAAATTCGCATTCGTCCTTACTAGCTCGCTGGCAAAAGGGGAATGTTGTTGAGCCCCCAGCCAAGTTCGAGTCCCGGCCCTTCAAACAGTATCATTTCTATAAATTGTCAAATGCATAGCTCGACGCCCTACAGGATTTGGGAGGCAAATAATTTGCTCCTCAACTTTTCAAATGCTCCTACTACTCCTACCTTAACGGCTTAACCATACTTTGAACATGCTTCTGAAAGGAAAAAAAAAAACAATTTACATTCATCTTCTTCAAAAAATGAAATACATCGGTATGTGATCAACAGCTTTGTTTTTGTTTTTGGTTGATGAATGAAACAGCAGTTAGTTTGCCGCCAATTGTTTATTGTTTAGCCATTGAGGAAAAACGAAAAGGTCCGCCCAACTATGAAGAAGCTGAATCAATACAATTTTCGTATAAGCTATTTACTCATTAATTCAAAATAAAAGAATATGCTTTCCCGGCAATTTCACTCAAACAAAAAATTTATAATTTTTTGAATTAACTCATTTTAAAATCACAGTCTAAACTAAAGAACAAATTGTGCCAAAAATCTCAAGAAATCAAGTTCAGGCACAACATGAACAATCTAACAACTCAATCCTTTACGGCACAGTTTCATGACTTCGCTCCATTACCGGATACCTGCCAAAACACCGTTCCGCTTTTGCTGCTTTTAAGTTGGCTACTGCCAGTGCCACATTCACAGACTTAATATAGTCATAAGAAGTTTCATCTGCAAGGAAATGGCAATTATAAGACAGCTGAATATATATTTTTTTATCAAGAAAAAGTACTGCAAAAACTTGATAATCCCATCCAAAAGCACCTTCACAATCTAGAATTTGATGTATGAAGTTTGTGGCAAATCATGTGCCTGGTGACTCCTGTTGCAAAGATGCTTGTATAATGGATGTGAGTGATGGATGAATCCGAGCTGTTCTTAAGGACCGAGCTTTACTTATCCCTCCAGCATATTCTACACCTAATGGCCACCTTGGTCGAAGATCATACTAATCAGGAAAGCAAATGTTGTATTAGTTGAATGTAATTGCTTCACCTATATTATGGTCTAAATTTCAGTACTTTCAAATTGCAACCGATGAACTATGTGTCTCAAAGACGAAAAGATCTTTAAGAAACTAATTCCTTAACATACCACAAAATCTTCCGGATCATTGGCTGGTGGTGGTGGATCGTATCTTCCAACACGGAAGTGCTCAATGCCTGTCCAAGCTACCATCACACCTGTTTTAGATGAAAATAAATGAAGCACAATCATCAAATTTTGTTTAGAAACAAGAAGGTAATATTTCTCTTTTTTAGAAACAAGAAGGATGAAGTCAGTTTCTCAAATTTTGCAGACATTTTCATAAGAGTGTTGTAAGGGAAGGTTCTTCCCTAGTTGGCATCTAGAGCATCCCATAAATTATAGCCTGTGCATACTACACTAAAGGAAGATCAAGTCTCAAGTAGAGTGGAACCTTGTGTAACTCGGAGTTAGTTATTTGGCCTCTCCAATCTCAAATAATTGGAAAACAAAGGTTAATGCTTCAATAACTACTCAAGTTTGGGCATAAGTCACCCTTCTGCGAGATATTCACAAGTTTTCAGCTAAACATATGCCGAAAATGATTACCATTGTCAGTGCAAAGGCTGGGAGGTGGACATAGAAGTTGCAGGTTCTTTTTCCTAACAACCTTCTCCAGTCGAGCCCTTACATATCGATTAGATGCAACACCACCAGATACAACCTGCAGGACGAAGATCATAACAATAGGTGTCATATGCAGGGATATGGAGTAGAAAAGAATCAATAGAAACGGCAAATATTAGATATGAGTTCCCATTGATATTACCAAGTATTTTATGGAAGGTTCAATTTTCAATGCCCATTCAATTGCTCGTTCGCACCGTTCCTCCAGATGTAGTACTGCAACCCGCTGCATATTGTGAGGATTGAAGAGCTTGAGATAATTACTGTCACATAATTTGCCATCCTATTTTTTTTTTCTTTTCAAATGACAATGGAAAGCATAAAAAAAAAAATATTACTTGGAAAGAGGCAGCTACATCAGCTCGTGAACTTCTATCTTGGCTGCTTGCATATGCTAGTGGAATTTTATCATCACTACAGATCCATTTTTTACCTTAAATTAGGATTCCTTCGAAATATCTTGCATATATACTACAATGTCGACATTAAAGTACATGAATGTCTTTTCATTTTTACCATTAGAGTTAAGACTATTATGCCAAATGAAGTATACAGTAGAAAAAAAAAAGTGCATACTGATATCCCCATTTAAGTCTCTATCAACCACACAGACTTAAGTACTTCAATTTTCTTTTTTCCCCATCTCTATGCCACACAGAGGCTAAATTATTCCTTTGTGTGCATCATATTTTAATTTCCTTACCCTCCCTAAAACCAGAATACAATATTTCACAAATAGACAACTAATTTGTTCATTTACCAAGACATAGAAAATGGTGATTACTTGTCCAATCCCTGACAATTGTAAGAATTCATACACTCGATGATAAAAGGAAAATGAACCTTCAAACTGCACAGCAATATTCAACTTACATGTTTTTAGATGCAATTGCCAGCTTCACCTGAGTCTTTAAACCTGCATATGAAAAATTGCAATCTTTATGCTGCTTCATTGGAATCTGAGAAATAAAACAAACAAGCTCAGTAACTGCAGAAGCAAATCTTGTGTAATACATCACACACTTGTGCAGAAAGCAAGCGCTCTAGCAAAGCATGAGTTAACAAAC
This sequence comes from Aquilaria sinensis, assembly GCA_005392925.1. NCBI lineage: Eukaryota > Viridiplantae > Streptophyta > Magnoliopsida > Malvales > Thymelaeaceae > Aquilaria > Aquilaria sinensis. The sequence goes on along the minus strand of SMDT01002862.1, from coordinate 338,135 downwards.
ATGTTAAATATTAGGAAATGTAACACATACTGAAAATTTGACTGATTCTGCATCACCCTCTTGAGCAAGTTCCTCAACAGCTGGTCCACCACTTCTCCTCATATCAAGGCCAAGCCATTTAGCTGTCTTGTCAAAAGCCTCACCAATAGCATCATCTATGGTGGTCCCAAGTTGCGTGTATTGCCCAAGATCATGGGCGAGAATAAGCAGATTGTGTCCACCTGCAAACCAAGAATCAATCAACTGTTGTCAGTCACCATTGGACATTGTACGTGTGGAAAAACTCGTTGTATAACAGGTACATAGCATACAACTAAAAATCCAAAAATTTGGAGAACAACATCAAGATAATTGTTGGTCGATATTCCCAGGTGTAATAATGATTGCATTTGCCCCCAATTTCATTAACGAGGGTGAAATGTTTCATATCTTGAACTAAAGTCCTGAGGTTTTCATGTTCTACATTGAATTTTTTAGCACTTCAACATTTCAATGTGTTGGAAAGGGTGAAATTGGAAGATCTTTATTTGGTAGTTGTGTAAATATAGGATTGTGTAAATAATCCCTGATTTACAGGGATTACTATAGCTGGTAGAATTCCTTAATTATAGGGATTGAATCCCTGAATTACAGGGATTGATTTACAGGGATTTTTTTCCTTGTAAATCCCTAAACAACTTGTATAAATTCGCTTACTGTATTGGAATAGAACAAAACAGATTTTACCAAAAGTTGACATGGTATCAGAGCTTTAGGTTTGTCTTGAGATTATCTTTTCTTCTGGCCTTCATTGCCGAATCATTGCTCTGTTTTTTCCTGGCCTTCATTGCCAAGTCTTTTTTCCTTCTGGCCTCTAGTGCTGATCTATAACCAGTACTAGTTCCCCATTCTTTATTTTCCTTACCCGCTATCCTGACAATGTCTGGCGAGACTGTGACAAGCGCTCCTACCCAAGTTGATTCCCATCTGCCCACAGGCGACCTGCAGACTATTCAGGCCGCCTACAGACTCAATGGCCAGAACTATTTGAAGTGGTCACAACTGGTGCGTACTTACTTGAAGGGAAAAGGAAAAATCAGCCATATTCTTGGATCAGGACCTGAGTTGGACGACCCAGGTTTTGATGCTTGGGATGAAGAGGACTCCATGATTATGTCATGGTTGTGGAGTTCAATGACACCAGAAATCAGTGACACTTGCATGTTCCTCCCTTCTGCAAGGGGCATCTGGGATGCTGTCCAACAAACATATTCCAGAGCCCATGATGCTGCCCGTGTCTATGAGGTCAAAGTAAAGACACTAGCAGCCAAACAAGGGAGCAGGAGTGTTACTGAGTATGCAAATCTGTTGCAGAACCTATGGCATGAACTTGATCATTATCGAGTTCTTGAGCCTAAGTGCTCAGATGATGCTGTGATCTTGAAGAATTTCATTGAAAGAGATAGGGTTTATGATTTTTTGGTCGGGCTGAATACTGAGTTTGATCAAGTCCGAATACAAATCCTTGGCAAAGAAGAGGTGCCTCCATTGAACGAAGTTATAGCTCTTGTCAGAGCTGAGGAAAGCCGCCGTGGGATCATGCTTGAGCCTAAAGATCTCAAAGGATCTGCTATGGTGGCAAGGGAAGGAAATTATAGTGCCCCAAAAGGTAGAGACTCTAAAGACAACCTCTGGTGCACCTATTGCAAGAAGCCTAGACACACAAAAGATCGCTGCTGGAAACTCCATGGGAAGCCTTCTACATCCAGCAAGGAATGGGGCAATCGAGGAGATCCAAGAGCAGTTCAACAGGCCCACAATGTCTCCACAATTTCACAGCAAAGCCAGGGGCCATTTAATGAAGAAGAAATTGAAAGGCTGAGAGGTTTGTTGGGAACCTTGAAACCAGAAAGTGGCTCTGCCTCTGTTGCTCTCTCAGGTGAATCTCTACCCCTAGGATTACATGCCTCGGCTAGTGTTTTTCCATGGATTCTTGACTCTGGAGCCACTGATCACATGACACCCTCTTCACTACACTTCACTACATATACACCCTGTCCTAGCAACAGGAAAATTTCTGTTGTTGATGGTTCTCTCATCACAGTAGCAGGAATTGAAAATATACAGATTACTCCATCACTGTTGCTTAAAAATGTCCTTCATGTTCCCAAGTTATCTACTAGCCTTATTTCTATAAACAAACTTACCCAAGACATGAACTGTCATGTTGTGTTCTTCCCTTCTTACTGTGTATTTCAGGACCAGGCTTTGGGAAAGAAGATTGGACTTGCTAAGGAAAGGAATGGACTTTACTATCTTGAAGAAACCAGCAAACCATCTCAGAATATTATGCATGTCACACATGAGTCATTCCTTACTGCCTCCAATAAAGATTTAATTTGGCATCAGCATTTTCGTTTTGGCCATCCTTCTTTTTCTGTTTTGAAAACCATGTTTCCTTCCCTATTTAAGAGTATTGATATTGAGACCTTTCATTGTGATGTTTGTGAGTTTGCTAAACACAAAAGAGTGTCATTTCCATCCAGCAATAAAAAATCATCAACCCCTTTTTATTTGATTCATTCAGATATATAGGGCCCTTCTCCAATTCCCAACATTACTGGTTCTAGATGGTTTGTCACATTTATTGATGACTGCACAAGGGTCACATGGGTTTTTCTTCTTAAATCAAAATCAGATTTAAGCAACATTCTTCCCAATTTTCACAATATGATAAAAAATTAGTTTGGTGTGAGAATCAAAAGGTTTCGGTCTGATAATGCAACAGATTATTTCAATCAGACCTTGTCATCATTTTTCCAAAAAGAAGGAATTGTGCATGACTCTTCCTGTGTTAACACACCCCAACAAAATGGGGTGGCTGAAAGGAAGAATGGTCATTTACTACAGACCACACGAGCCTTTCTCTTTCAAAACCAGGTTCCAAAACAATATTGAGGATAAGCTGTCCTTACCGCTGCATACACAATAAATAGACTGCCATCTAAAGTCCTTGACAATCAAACCCCAATGCAAACTCTCTCAGTTTTACCCTGATATTCGAACCTCAAATAATCTCACACCAAGAATCTTTGGTGTTCACAATAAGGGAAAATTAGACCCACGAGCAATAAAATGTGTTTTCTTGGGATATTCTCCAACCCAAAAAAGTTATAAATGTTATCATCTAGTCACAAAAAAATTCTACACCTCTGTTGATGTCACATTTGAGGAAGGACTATCCTTTTTTTCTCAACCTTCTCTTTCGAGGGAGCCTTCATTAGTAGAAGATAAGGCCCCGAATCTACTTCCTCTGGAAGTATTACCCTCTTTACCACCGCCTAACCACCAGCAATCACAACCTTCTGATGCCTCAGAATCTTGCACTTCCGAGCCTCAAAAAAATTCAAGTGATGTGCATGATAATATGAGATATATGCAGGTTTACTCAAGGAGAAAAAATCCAGATTCTGAACTTAAGCAAGTCCAAGATTCAGCTCTTAATCCTGGAACTGAGGTACATCCAGAACCTATTTCTTCTATTGATAAAGATGAACTGCCTATTGCCCTGAGAAAGGGAACCAGAGAATGTACTAAACATCCACTCTATCCCCTAGCAAAATCAGTAACATTCCAAAGATTCTCCCAGTCTCATAGGAGTTTTCTGGCCAGCCTTGACACCATTCCAATTCCTGAAACACTAGCCAAGGCACTGTCCAATAAGGAGTGGAGAGAAGCCATGAGAGTGGAAATGGAGGCGCTGGAAAAAAACAGAACATGGGAACTTGTGGATCTGCCCAAAAATAAGAAGGCAGTGGGCTGTAAATGGGTATTTACAATTAAATACAAATCTGATGGGTCAGTAGAAAGGTACAAAGCGAGGCTAGTTGCCAAGGGATATACACAAACTTATGGGGTAGACTATCAGGAGACTTTTGCTCCTGTAGCAAAAATGAACACAGTAAGGGTGCTACTGTCTTTGGCTGCCAATTACAGTTGGGATTTGCAACAGTTTGATGTAAAAAATGCATTCCTCCATGGTGATTTAGAAGACGAGATATACATGGACATTCCACCAGGTTTTGGAGAAGGCATTAAGGGGAACAAAGTGTGCAAGTTGAAGAAAGCATTGTATGGTCTTAAGCAGTCTCCAAGGGCATGGTTCGGTAGGTTTACAAATGTGATGCTTAATTCAGGCTACAAGCAAAGCCAAGGTGACCACACTTTATTTATTAAACACACAGCCTCAAGGGGAGTTACAGCTTTGCTAGTTTATGTGGATGATATAATTGTTACCGGGAATGATGAAAAAGAGAAAGAAGCATTAAAAAACTGTCTTGCCAGAGAATTTGAGATAAAAGAGTTGGGGAGACTGAAGTATTTCCTTGGAATTGAAGTTGCGCATTCCAAACAAGGCATCTTTATCTCTCAACAAAAATATGTGGTTGATCTTCTGAGAGAAACAGGAAAGATGGCCTGTAAACCAGCCTCTACGCCTATAGATCCAAATCATAAACTTGGAGAAGCCAGTGAAGATGCAAGGGTAAATAAGGAGATGTTCCAGAGACTTGTTGGAAAACTGATTTATCTTGCACATACACGACCAGATATCGCATATGCTGTAAGTATAATAAGTCAGTTCATGCATGACCCTAAAGAAGTTCATTTGCAAGCTGCCCATCGAATTCTTCACTATTTAAAGGCCAATCCAGGGAAAGGAATTTTATTTAGAAGAAATGGGGGGCTGGTTCTTGAAGCATATACAGATGCAGATTATGCAGGATCCCCAGTAGACAGACGGTCCACCTCTGGCTATTGCACCTTCTTGGGAGGAAACTTAGTGACTTGGAGGAGTAAGAAGCAGAATGTAGTTGCTCGGTCAAGTGCAGAAGCAGAATTCAGGGCTATGGCACAAGGGGTGTGTGAACTACTTTGGCTGAAAATAATTTTAGAAGACTTGAAGATTCCACAAGAGGGATCTATGAGACTATATTGTGACAACAACTCAGCCATCAGTATTGCCCATAATCCAGTTCAACATGACAGGACGAAGCACATCGAAATTGATCGACACTTCATTAAAGAGAAATTGGACAGCAAGATGATTTGCACTCCTTATGTATCTACAAAAGGACAGCTGGCGGATATATTTACTAAAGGACTCAACAGTACAGACTTTCATAGAATTGTAACCAAGCCGGGAATGGAAGATCTCTATTCACCAGCTTGAGGGGGAGTGTTGGAAAGGGTGAAATTGGAAGATCTTTATTTGGTAGTTGTGTAAATATAGGATTGTGTAAATAATCCCTGATTTACAGGGATTACTATAGCTGGTAGAATTCCTTAATTATAGGGATTGAATCCCTGAATTACAGGGATTGATTTACAGGGATTTTTTTCCTTGTAAATCCCTGAACAACTTGTATAAATTCGCTTACTGTATTGGAATAGAACAGAACAGATTTTACCAAAAGTTGACACAATGCATTCCTCATACTAAAGAGTCGGACAAATTCAATCAACTAGTGCTGGCTACATGAATATGTCTTCATTAACTCGGTTAGAGGAAAGTTCTTCCAGAAGCTTCACAAGAGCCAAATCTTTTCACTAATTCTACAAGAGTAAGCTTAAGTCTAATCTAACCTCTTCTATACCTCTTATATCACAAAATCCAGGTAAGCTTAGGACTAAACTAACCTCATCTCTTGCCTCTTAAGACAAAGGAAAGGAGAAAACAATCGAAAGAGTGGCATGTTTAGCCTTGAGGATTAAAAAACGAAATGGGCCTACATTTATTTAGACTTGATTACAGCCCAGATAAGATGAACATATGGCAGGTATTACTAGTCTGGTACTTTTAGTTATACAACACCAAAAGTATCTCACATAGCTCATAAAGTACAACATCTTAGACTTAAGAAACTTTAGCCATAATTCCTATGTCACGTTTCTTAAGCAAAAGCTCTAGGTTGCTGCACAAGGTGGAGGAATATTACCTGATATAAGCAGGGCCACAAAAGGAAATTGCAGCTCCTGTTCTATTAACCTGGAAAAAGATGTGAGCAGCAGGCGCAAACTTAGATACAGTCAACAAACTACAACATCCAGGAGGCATATTCCATCTGTCCAGAAAAGGGGAAAAAAAAAGGGAGGGAGGCATAATCCCCTGACTCCCCTGACAACACCCCAACTCCCCACCCCCCTCTGGGAAGGTCAAAAGTAGAATCCTAGTAAACAAACTTGTTCATCTATCAAGCCATATGCCACTTCGTTTGCTAGTTCATTGTACTTGCTATCCTCTTGACCATTCTAATTTCAATACCTTGCTACCAAAGCATGTGCTTCCATGTGGTGTACGCCAACAATCGGTAGTTTAAAGGTCCCAGCAACTTTCCGAGCTTTCTGTACGCCAACTACGTAGTAATTGCATAAAGAAATGAGCCCATAGACTTGCTTTAATGTGCATATATCTCCACTCCATATACATGCAGGGCATACATGACATCAGGACATGAACTTATCTGCTGAACTTTTCAGGAGAATTAAAAAAAAAAATAAAAATAAAACCAGCACAGTGGAGAAAACGGAATACTGGCATCAAGACCAGTCCAAACAGATGCTTTGAAGAAAATATATGAGAAAGATCCACCATAAAAGATAATCGCCCTAGCTCGCTAGAGGCCTAGAACTTGCCAAGTTCTACTTATTATAGACCTGGACTTCAAGCAATAATGGAGAGTATTTAGTAATTTTCCCTCATTTAAAGAGACAGATGTACTCTCCAATTCTGTATAAGTTTTTATTGCACAAATGATATTCAAGTTCTAAATTCTTCAAGAGGCTAGGATCTGCAAACCAAAAGGCCTCTCAAAGTCACTTGTGTCTGAATAGCAATCCACACCATTACAGTAGAACAGCAGAAAGCCCAAAACATAGAAGCTAGTAGCAGATATAAGAGAACAGAATATTTTCTTTTACGTTAGTGGGGAGAACTTCCAAAAGCAGGGGATGGGGTTGGGCTGTAGCTTGGCAGGGCATGATGAATTTAATCACCTCGAAGGCAAAGGCTTAAACCAGGACCAATGGTAACTGCAACTGCTGACAGGTCCCTCTCTGTTAACTTAGCTTTATCAAGTGCTCCTTGCACAACCTACATTTGATATACAAAATGGTCCGTGTTAGCACCTTGTTCAACAGACAAGTTGCTGGTTTTGAGTTACACAAAGAAGCAGTACTTGATCAATCATCTGCGAGTGGGCTTCCTCTGCCATTTTAGGGGCAACTCCTCCATAACGGGCAAGCAGATCTGCCTTGACATAGTTAATACTTATAAATTAGACAAAATCATGGTGTAGAAGGTATACAAGAATTCCGTTGAAATTTTAAAAATACAATAATAACTGAATAGCGGCAATAAATTAAGTTTCGATTCCCTGCAAACCAAACCTCCTCTTCCAACAACTCAAAATTCGAGATCATTCAAGGCCACAACCACTATATTTACCTGAGAATATACAACCTGACTGAGAATTTGGCCATTGCTTCCCACCTATAACGGTGCAAGTAACAATCAATAAATTATTACCCACCGATAATGAACAAACAAGTGAAGAAAACAAAGCTACCGAAATGGAGGCCAAATGAAAGGGAGAGCTTACAACAGCAGCAGCGGTGTCATCGCAGCTGGTTTCGATGCCAAGAATGACCAAATCATCCTCCCGGATAACATCTTTAGCTCCGAATCTGGGATTAATTGAAGCAGAACAAGTTCCCGAACGAAAATTGAGCGAAAGGGGGAAAGAAGAAGTGAATTGAAAGCCCGCCGGCGTTAGTAGCCGTAGCTTATGGTGTTTCAGTGCTCCAATAGTGCTCCGAGCGGCGGGAAATAAAGAATTGGGGAAAAGATTCATGCGGGAAAACGTTGAACACAAAACTAACAAAGAAGATAACATTTCACAGTGCGATGGAAAGGCAGTGCCACTTTGTCCTTTTATCCACTTTGTCCAGATATTTGTCTCCCCTTTGTCAGTTACATGTCCGCCACCTACTGAAGCCTGATTCTAACAAAACATTGAAAACAATACTCCGATGCAAAAAGTAAACACCAAAATATGTGGAACAGAACTAGGCAAAATGCAAAAAAAAAAAAAAAAAAAAAAAAACCCGAAGATATTGTGAACAAATCAAATGATGATGAACACCGGGTAAAGAAAAATGAGGGAAAAGGACAGAAGACAGAGGGGGAGATCGGAATCCGAAGGCTTGTACTCAGAAATTGGGCGCGAAGTCGACGGCGGCCGGCGAGATCGATCAACGCGGTGAAGCTCGACAGACGATGAGGGAAGCTAATGCCTACCGAATCAGGAGCTATGGGTGGATTAGTCGGTGGCCATGCAGCAATCCGGAGCTAACCGTCAATGAAGGCCGCATGGTCACGAAACCAGGGGAGGAGCAGGCGGACGTGTTGGTGACCAAGGCAGACAAATATGAAATATTTGAACAAAGTAGATAAAAGGACAGAGTGGCATAGCCTTGTAAATGTTTTCAACCTCCCACCCTATTTTGTTTTTAAACGCATATGACCCCCCTTATACTTAGTGGTGTTCAAAGGGCGTGGTGAAACCAGTCTGAGTCAAACTTGGCCCATACCTGGTCAAATTTGGCTCAGCATGGGCCCGGGTTAAGCACGGCAAAGCGAGGGATGGTTATAGGCCTAATATAAGAAGGGGGTTGAAGTGGGCTCGGCATATAAGAGGCCCAGCATAGGGACCTGCCCCGGGCCCGGCCCTACCCGGCCGATCCTAACGGCTCCAAATTCAAAAAAAAATGGGAAAATTACATTGTAGGTTCCTTTAATGGCCTGCAGTCTTTTTTTTTTTTGTACCTGCAGAATTACTTTTTTGCCCCCCAACAATTATATTCTAAAGGGTTTTTAGTAAAAAAAAAAAAAGGTCTTCCCCTATAAATAGGGAGCCCATTTTCACCATTTCTTCACACCAATCTTAGCAATCTCTCCCTCTCTACTAGTACATTCTCTCATTTTCTTGAAGCTCTCAATTTTATTTTCTTTATTTTTTCTTAATCATTCCTTAATTACTTCCAAAATTCTTCATTTTCTCAATTTATTTTCACACAAATGGCATCAAGAAGAAAAGAAAAGGCCTCAAGCTCTTCATCTCGCAGCGGTTTGAGGTCTTTTTTTTGTGGTCTTTCCCGATTGACGACCCGTAGGGCTCAAATCCAACAAATTGATGAGGACAAGCGATTCGATATAAGTCAATAAGACTTAATGCTCGACGATCAACTTTTTGATGATGACGTTGAGGAGATGAAGCCAACAGCATCAGAGAATGTTGGTGGAGGAGATGGTTCTCAACAGACCCCAACAAGCCATCAACCTGAACTTCCATCACAAGATAAGATATCGCGGCTCACCGCATGGGTTTGAAAGCATTTTGACCAAGTTTTTGAGAATGATGCTCATGGCAACGATGCAAGGTTCGCAAATTGCAAACATTGCAACACAAAGCCCGCGCACAAGAAAAACTCTGGCACAGGAACACTCAAATGACACATGGAACATAAGCACCCGAATCTATGTCCGGATGCAACTGCTAGTACCGGTGGTTGAACACAGCTTGAGATATTACCGGCAAATCATATATTTTTAGATTTAATCAACAAAATTGTAGAGAAGCCATGGAAGAATGGATGATGTTAATTGAAAAACCATTTACACAAGCGGAAGATAGGCACATGAAAAAATGGATTAAATCAAAATTAAACCATGTTTTTAAAAGAACATTTAGGAGTAATGCTAGGAGGGAGGCATTTAAAATTTATAAAGTCGGTAAATCAAACCTACAAGCATACTTCTCTGCTTTTGATCATTCTATCTCATTCACTAGTGACATGTGGACTTCACCACTAGGACAAGATTATTATTGTATCACTGCACATTGGATGATAATTGGGTCGTTCAAAAGTGTATAATTGTATTTAAGTGGATGAAGGTTGATCATACTGGTTGGAACATATTCCAAGTTATTTCAGAAACTTTTAAAGAATTTTTTTTGTGATGACAAGATTTTTAGCATAACATTTGATAATGCATCCAACAACAAATGTCGCAGTTAAGACATTGAAGGAAACACTAGAACCTGTCCGGGATACCGCATTTTTTCATATGAGATGTGTATGTCATATTTTAAACTTAGCTATCCAAAAAGGTCTTTAAGTTTTGAGTACTGAAATTATTCCAATCCAGTGGGCAATCCATTATTTAAAGTCAAGGAATAAAGTTTTCAAAGAGTTTAAGTTATATTATCTTGAAAATGGCCTCAATTTTAGCTGGAAATGTTTTAAACTTGATTGCCATAACTAATGGAACTCGACTTACGAGATGTTGATAGATGCAATGCCATTTGCAGCACACATGACATGTTTTATAAATGTTAAAGAAAAGAAAACGCTTTTGAAACAAGAGATGTGAGATAAACTGTCAAAAGTGGCTGCCGTGCTACGATATTTTTATGAGACTACTGTTTTTTGCTCCGGTGTATACTATCCTACATCTCATAAAGTTTTAATACATTTGGTCAATATTGTATGGGTTTTTAACCAATACAATGATGACGAGTTCTTAAAAGACACGGTTAAAGCCATGAAAGACAAATGGATTTTATATTTCAATGATATACCCCCGATCTATTTACTTACATCTACACTAGACCCGACTGTTAGAATCACAGATACACAGCAACTACTTAAGGGTTATTATAGTTTTTTAGAAATGAGACATATTTCTGTTCATACTATAACTGCCACTATTGAGGAGCATTTGCGGGAGTTATATAAGATTTATGCCAATTGACATAATGATAAGGTTGCGAACTTTACTTCTTCTACCATCAGGTGTTCATCATCGTTGGGCTTATCATCATTTAATCCAGTGGAACAACTCCTGAAACGGCTCCATGCTGCAGCATCCGGTCTTGATAAAGTTGACGCATACCTCAACTTGGTTTGGGAGAATAGTGAAACCAACATTCTAGAATGGTGGAAAGCAAGAAACAACAAATTTTCAATACTCTCCATAATTGCCAAAGAAGTTCTAGCTGTTCTCGTCTCAACCGTTGCATCTTAGTTGACTTTCAGTGCTGGAAAAATAGGTAATTTCAAAGAAACACGCAAGGTTGTCACCAGATGCAGTTGAAGTTTGTATATACAATTGTGATTAGGGTCTTGCAGCTTTAAGATTACAAGACCACAAGAGTTCTGATGAAGAAAACTTCGATAAGATAGATGTTTAAATTCACAGCTTGCTCATTATCTTCCTATTTTGTATTTGATCTGATTTTGCTGTTCAGCATAGATTCTACCTTTTATTTTACATTTACTTTTGTGGAACGTTTTGCTATTGGCTCATGTAAATCCCATTCCATGTTATGTAAGTGCCGTTTGGCTTTCAAATTAATAAAATTTCACACCGGTGGTGGTGTTTTGCTTTTAAAACAAGTAGTTTTCAAAAATTTTGTTTTAGAATCAAATTCTAAAAATAAAAAAATAAAATAAAATAGCGGGCTTAGGCCCAACCCAGGCCCAGCTTGGCCCAGGACCGGGTAAGACTCGGCATGCCTTAACCCAGGTCGTGCCAGGGCCCGGCCTGGTCCCGAGCTGGGTCAGCCCACTGAACACCATTACTTACACTCACCTACCCACCTGCCTCATAAAATTGATTAATTTGAAACGAACTCGCAGCTAAACTTGGATAACTTGAACGACTTAGTCTTTTAATTAGAAATTGGTCTATATTGCTTCTCTAACAACTTTGTAACTCAGGTCTAACCACTAAAGGCTGAGCAGCATGTGGCTTACGTGCATCACATCGTCTTCCTACAAATATTTGTTTCACTATAAAGGGATTAAACTGTAACATTGTTTTATTATGAGGGACTTGAAAAGGTAATTATGCTAATGGCTATGTTGCTCAAGATGTTGGTGCAGGCATTGGCGATGATGATGATGTATTTGATGAGTCTATGGATTGCTGTCCATGTGAGCAGGGACCACCATTACCACCACAACTTAGGGTGAATACCTTCTAGATTGCCATGCAAGGGCACCATAATCGAGTGCTTGGTCGGCGATGAGTTCAATATGGAATTGGATATCAACCGGTTCATTTTAGCCACCAACAAGGTATTATTTTTACCCCTTAAATAACATCGGTTAGAAATCTTTTAATCTCATCTTTTTAATTGTTTTGTTGTGATGGTTTGTGCTGGAAGACGTAAAATTCAAATTTAGTCCCTTAACTATTTGGTGTGTCCTAAAATGGTCATTTAACTTTAAAAGTAACTATTAAGATCCCCTAACTCAAGTAACGTGCCATATTAGAGTTTTATCCGTTATTTCTGGCATTATTTTTGAAGGAAAATGAATATGTGGTATTTAAAAGCCTGCTACTTGGTCCCACAATACCATGTGGCATGACAATAAGTGACAAGACTAAGAGAATAATAAATCTTAGACTCAAATTGATAAGAATATAATTTTGGGCACTTAAAACTTTAATTAACCTAATCTTTCCCAATTCCAACCTTAGACTGATAATAACCAGGCAGACAAGTACCATCGCCAATCTTCCTCAATCTTTTAAAATCTTTTCTCCTCAACGAGTGTTGCCACCACAATCTCGTTGTTGCCCTAACGACCATTGTCGCTCCCTCCGCCTCAATGGGTCCGCCCTTTTGTCCTCCACCGCCAGCGAGCCTCTCTTTATTTCGATCACATCTCTCAAGCTTCCTCCCACCTCTCTCCATTTCTACTGCATTCAATCCCTATGTTAGTCTTTTTCTGATAAATTATCCTCGTTTAGAAATGCGCACCTTTGCTTCATGAGAATCCTTCAAAGCAAACTAGGGATATTTCTCTCCATCTTGGCACCAAGATACATGGCTCGACGGTCAATAGAGATGTTTTTAATGATGAACGTTGTCGGACCATAGGGCAGAAGACAGGGCTGATCGGGAGCATTGGGCAAAAGAGAGGGTCAATCGGAGAGTCGAGTTGGAATTGGGGAAGATTAGGTTAATTAATCTTTTAAGTACCTAAAATTATATATATTTTTTTGTTGGGTAAAATCCATATTTAGTCTCCTAACTTTAGGAGTTATCCTAATGTGGTCCCTTAACTCAAAAAGTGACTATTAAAATCTCCTAACTCAACTAAAGTGTTCTATTATGGTCTCTACCGTCAGTTTTACCGTTATTTCATATGTAAATTATCCATGTGGCACCCTTATTGCCACGTGTCCATCCATTTCATTACAGTAAACGACCAAACTAAAAGAACAACAAATTTCAGACTAAAATGATGCAAACTCATAATCCTGAAATCCTAAGACATGGTTTAACTCATTATCTTCTTCTCTAGACCTTCTCCACCGATACTACACCGCCGACTTTCGCTTCTTCATCTTTCTGTTGATACATGCTTGATTTCATCCTCTACTTAAAATCCTCCCCTGTCCTACACTCTCCATTTCTTCCCTCAACTTGTCGGCCACTTCGCAACCCAAGAACACCCCAACAACACAACCATGTTCTTCATCGACTGCAACAACACCGTTGCCGATGGGGTGACCATCACGGACATTACACAGCCCACCTTTGTCCCTCCGATGGTCCAACTCTTCTTCCCGCTAAACGCACAATCCTCAATTCTTGGTCAGAAATCTCGTAAGGTCGCTCTCAAATTTTGAAATCTTCTTTGTTTAGCCATTGGTCGTTGGTCGGATCTGATTTCACCTTTAGGAATCAGACCTTTGAACCTCACTGCCCTTAAGTTTGACAATGAAAGTCAACGAGCTATTGAAAAACGGAATTGGAGAGGGACGGTGGCAGCGATCGAATCAAAGATTAAGGAAGATTGGGTTAACTATTCTTTTAGGTCTCTAAAATTACTTTTTGTGGCAATTTTAGCTTGAACTTTTATTATTCTTCCAATTTAGTCACTCTTTATCATAAAAGAGATTGCCACGTAATAATATACATGTCACGTAGTCAATTTTCATCCAAAATAATGATATAACTAATGGTAGGGACCAAAATAAGATACTTAAGTTGAGTTAGGAGACTTTAATAGTAACTTTTTGAGTTAAGAAACCACATTAAGATGGCCCTTAAAGTTAGGGAACTAAATACGGATTTTATCCTTTTTTTGTCAATTTGAGCCTAAAACTTATTATTTTCTTAATCTTGTCATTTATTATCATGCCATATGGCATTGTTGGATCAAGCATGGGGTATTAAGCGCCACCTATGCATTGTCAATCAAAATTAACACCAGGAATAATGGATAAGACTCGAATAGGGTGCATTGCTTGAGTTAAGGGACATTAATAGTAACTTTTAGAGTTAGGGGACCATTTTAAGATAAACTAAATAGTTAAGGGACCAATTTTGGATTTTATCCCACTGGATGACAATATTTTTTGTGACATTATTTACAATCAATGGTTCATCCAATTTGTGGAACATTGGACTGTTAAAAAAAATAAATTAGAAATTATACCAGTAAAGATATAGTATTTACAAAAAAGAAAACTATAAATATTATGCAATTAGTTTTTGTTCCAAACAATGTTGGTATAATTTATTTGTAACATTATAAGTAAAGGTAGAGCTTTAGGAAAACTCATGATTTTTAAATTTTGTTTAATTTTTTCTCTTAACTTTTATGTAAAACGAAATACCTTAAAAAAAAAATTTTGAACATAAAAAGCCATTAATTGCTAAATTGATTTTATGTAGATCTCCATATGATTAGGTTATATTTGATGAAAATTTTATTGAAATTCTCATGAGATCTAGTGACAAAAAATGATAAAAGACTTAATAAATGTTAAAAAAATGGTTGAAAACTATCAAACAAATAACAAAAAATGAATGCATAATTATCTTTTAAACCCTTGGGAATAAAACAATGTTACAGTTCAAGCCCTTCAAAGTAGAAACAAAAGCTTGTTGTCAGACAGCATTACACACATGAGTTATGTCTTGTTCTTCTGTTGGTCAAACTAACTCATGATAAATTACAAAATTAGATAACCAATATAATCAATTTTTATTTAGGGGACAAATTCATTTGAGTTGCTAAGGAGCCTTATGGGTATTTGGACCTATTTTGAAAAGGAAAGTTACAAAACCCTCATGTGGTTTGATGAAACCTACAATTACCCTCATATTTTGGAAAACCTACAGTTAGCCCCCATAACCTAACCTCCGTCAAACTCCCTGTTAATTGAGTCGGACCTATAACATGTTAACCCGATACTGCCCATGGAGGAAACAATAAAAGTCGTTCATTGTACAGGGCCCAGAGTGGTCTTTGGCTTTTGTTGTTGTTCTTCAAACAAAGTGGCTAAAGGAGTTTGCGATTGGAGGGTTTAGGGTGACTGATTCTTGGGAAAATTTGTCCCCAGCAAAGTAAGAAAAAACATCAGGTTCATCAGGTAAGCCTCGTATCCTGGTTCCACCATTTTTCAATTTAGGTTTTAGGTACAAATCGGGTTGGGTTGAATTTGTAAGAAATCTTTCTAATTTTGTGTCTCAGTAAGATGTGAAATTTATTTCCGGTGATTTGATTCTTGATTGAAATTCGAATTTGTTGTGTATATTTCTTCTAGAGATTTTGATTTGGTTTTGTACATGATTTGAGTACCTAGTTTGTTATTCAATACAGGGGAAATGATTTTGGATTAGTTCTATCCAAATTTCATTCTTGTTCTCTAAATTAGGATTTTGAGTTAAGATTGACATAGGAAAGAACTAGTATATTAGCCAAAATTAGAATCAAATGAAAAAGAAACCTTTCAGTTTTACAAGGGAATCAAACTATAGTGTATAACATGAAACTCATGAATAGAGTGTCTGAATATTTAATATCTGGGATAGTGCTGAAGTAGCCAAGAATAGGTTAGCCTGCTTACTTCAATAGGCTCATAACAAGAGGATAAATTGTTGATAAGGATGTGGTTAAGACATATTATTGCTCTTTTTCATAACAAGATGTTTCTTATGTGGTTGTCTTATCCCAAACCAATTTTCTGTTTATGAATTAGTATAGAATTTGTTTATTAGCATACAATTGGGGGAACAATAGAGAATTTGCATGCATTGAAACATATTTGTTGTGCAGATGTCTACAAGTAATGTCAATCACTCCGGAGAAAAAGGAATTGTATATGAGAACAAGATATGTTGCTGTGGACGTAGAGCTACCATTAAGATTTATGAGTCAGAGAAAAATCTAAACAAATTGTACTATGTTTGTGCTAAGAAAAAATGTGGATTTTGGGACTGGTGTTTGCCGATGAACATGATGCCAACAGGGGGGCAGAGGCGCTTCAATGGACAAAGTTTGGGAAGGAATGAAGTTGTAGGTGAATGGAGGGTTGCACCAGCAGTTGTGAAGCAAAGCGAAGTTAATAGATTATTTGTGAAATTAGATAAGCTTGAATTTGTGATATTAAGAACAAAAGAATGACTTGTTATGTGCTTATTTGTAACTAGATTTGCCCTTGCTGTTGTTATCGGTCTGCTGTTGATGTCATTGAAATAGTATGTTATTTAGAAGTTGATTTTGGTAGACATTGACACATCCTTGTGTCTAGTTTGTATAACTTGACTTTATCAGGTATTGAATGAAGTATTCAATTGTCCATTGGGCATGACACTCTAGTGCTGAACCATGCCTCTTAAAGCTAGATTTTGAAGTGGTAGTGTTTTTTCTTTTTCAATTTTTTTTTTTGCTTTGGGCAGAGGAAACATTGTGGTTTTATCGATGAATGCAAATGGTAAAGAGATACAAAATTTTGATAACCTTTTTGCTTCATTATATAAGCGTATTTGTGTTTAAGCTAGTTCATAATGTCATAATTCCATTATTGTCAATTAGCCATGAAAAATGTCATGCCCAACACTGAGTCTAACCCAAACATGTCTATTGCAGTGCCCTGGAGTAGCACCAGGGCTACCTGGGACACTGGTGGCTATGTGCCCAGGGTGTACCCCCAAAGCACCCTTCCTATGCCTATCGTTAGTATTTGGCGCGCACCCAAGCTCTTTTTGTGCATTGTGCAAAGTAGCCCCTCAACAAAACATTCCCTCAATTTAAACATACGAATAAATATGCAATTAAGTCCCCAAACTTGTACTCCCGCCTATAACCTCCTAGGTCCCTCTAGCATGCATTTGCACGCACTCGGGTAGGCTTACCTTTGGTACTCCTATGTGTGCCCCCTAGGCCTCTTAACCTAGTTCCTTAGCAACACTTAAACTTATTTGCAAGGCTTTATTTCTACTATCAACTAATCTAGGCTTGTCCATTAAGGAGAGTTATGACAAAAAAAGTCAAGTCGGAGGTAGTAAAAAGAAAGCACATATTAACAGAGTTGTAATGTCCTCCATAATCAAGTCAATCAATTTTCATCTCTTTAAGCACATGAGTGGCATATCCACCACTGAGTTTCTGATAAGTATCAAGTTCCGATTTGCATGGGCCAACATCAAGTTGAGTTTTTCGGAACAAATAATGGTTTCATCCAAAATGGATGAAAGATACCTTATGGGCGAAAAAAAGCCTAAATAAGAACAATGGCACAAAACTATGAACAAAAGCACATATCCAATAGTGTTATGATCCTTCAGTATAACATCTAGTCATCAAAATTCCAGAAGGTTCACAACCATAAACATTACTGCTTCCAGGATAATACTGAACAAAAATACTTTAACCAACAAAATTTCTGTAACTAGCCAACACAAGTCTTGTAACCAGCCAAAAGCATTTCTAAAATACTAACAAAATACCCAAAAGTTTTGTAACCAGCTACTGTGGTTCTTTTATACTTGTTTCAAGCAACCACATCCTTACCCTAGTAATAGCAAATTATAGTAGCATCAGAAAAAGCCATGATTTTGATCGAAACAATGAACTCATCCAAAACAAATTAATAAAACCTTTTACAAAGTAGAATAACCAGTGCTTCTACTATTATCTGGATTCTACAACAATATAAAAAACCAATGACATATGTAATCAAGCAGCAACTTTGGTACAAAATCCTATGAGAGTTGTTTACATTAGTAACAAAAAGGCATTTATCATGCTCGCAGCTGGTGCTGGTCCTTTGTATAATCTAGAATTATGTCAATGCTTAGAACATTTGCTACAACGAAATGTGCTTGATTTTTTCCTTGATGGTTCTTCCCCAACCTTTTTTCTTCTATTAGTAGGAGGCCTACCTGGACGTCTTCTAAATGGTGGAGGTAGGACATATTCTTTTGGATCTTTCTACAACAGATTCACTTGAGGTAATGGGTGCGTAATCTCATATAGACCTACAAATATCTTTCTACTGAGTAAAACTGATGACATAAATCCTCAACCTTCCCTCTGGTGAACTGCAAGTAGGAAACAACATGCTTACACAGAATACCTGTTAACTCATATTGCTTACAAGAACATATATTTAAATTCAAGTTAACCGTATCCATTTCACAGCCAATCATCACTTGGAAGTCGCCTCTTCCAGCTGGTAAAAGAATGCAACTCCTTGATTCTTTAATGTGGACATCTAACTCCTTAAGTGCATATGGTGTTAGTTTCGATGTCCAAGAACAATCGATTGCATAGCGCTTATGAAGCCGAGACATAACCTTTAGCCTCAACTTATCGTGCAAACTTAGAATTAGAAGATGCCTAAACTTTCCAATCTAACTATTGAAGGACTCAGTGACATTGTTAGTCACATTTTCAACCTTACAGGTGTCATTAAATCCCACCCTTGGCCATGTTGCTGTAGGTTTCTCACTGAGCCACTTCCATGTAGCTCCATCATTATTTACATCATGAATTAACTGCATTTAAAGATTAAATGCTCCTATGTTGTAGGCTTTAGCAGCCTTCCAAAAGTCTTGCCTCAACCACAGCCCTCCAAACTTTGCTCTAAAGTTTGAATATAGGTGTTTCGCACAAAATCTATACCTTGATTATGGACATGTCATTGCAACAGCCTCAATCAATTCTTGAATCAGACGAACAAATTATAGAAAAATATGTAAATAATGCAGCATAAGGCATAAATCATGGAACAAAGGCCATACGGTTCTATTGTTTGAAACTGAGGGACAAAAGGTTCTATTATTCGAAAGACATGAATCATAAAATCTGCATGAAGACATATTATAAAATACATGGACAAAAGGTTATATTATTCCTAAGACAAGAACCTTGAAATATAGAGGCATGAATAATATAAATCCACTAACTGAGTAGGGAATTACACACAATAACAAGGATTTGAATTATAAAATCTGCATAAATAATAAACAAAATATCAAGGAACAAAGGCCCAAGAATTAGAAACATAAAAAATAACATTAAGCATTTAAACTTGTTTTTTAACTAAAGCAAAAAGCCAATATTTACCATTATGACCAATAAAATATTCAAATTAGAGGTGCAATTTAATGTATTTAATCATTTGAAAAGGCAAAACGTGATGAACAAGAAACAAAAAATCCCGTTGTAAGAAAAAACAAAAAATCAAAGAACAAAAGGCCCAACAAATTCGATATCTTTTATTTGTCACTCATAAACGTGAAACACCATTTTCAACACTTACTTGTAGGCATTCCAGGAAGAACAAGTAACTTTTTTTACACTCTGATTCCACAATTGTAACAACTAACGGCAAAATCCCATTATTGTCGTCCATTGTAATTGCTACCAAACAAATCCTACCATAATGACCCTTGAGGAAACAACCATCTAAACCTATAAAAGGTCTACATCTTCTAAAAATTCATTGATGCAGGCATTAAAACACACATAAATTCTCTTGAATTATGGCTAATGAGCTAATGGGTTAGGTCCAAGGCAAAACTCCATTTTAACAATGGAGCCTGGATTATGTTCCATAACAAGAAGTGATCATTTCCTTAACTTTGCATAACCCTCTGCGTGTAACCCTTCATTTGCATCCCTTACACTTCTCTTCACTCTATATAGCTGCATTTCTCCAACATTGATTCCATAATCAATTTCCAAATGTTTTGACATCAAGGCAAGACTCATGTCCGGTTTTGTTTGCAGGTAATTGTCAAGTTTTTGGGAAATCCATTTCGCATCAACATTTAAGTTCTCTGTCAGCCTAATGCATTGATGATCACCATCTATTGTCTTCACCATGAATGTTTTCTTGCCGAGAAGCCTTGACACAAGAACCCGTTAGCTACATTCATCTCCCATGCATTTTGCCCTCACTCTATATAACTTATTTTTCACTTTTCTAATCTCATATCTTTCCTTAACAACATAGTCTCTCAATATGTCCCTAAAATGAGTCATATCCCGAAACACTTAGTACCTCTCAAAAATGATTTTTCCCTGATCATTTTTGCTAAACAGCTTAACAATAGTTTTCAAGTGATTGTCAAACTATCTGCCATTTTTTCCCCAAATTCCTTTGCCTACTCATCTGTAGAATAACCATCATGTAATGAATCTTGCCTATAGTCACTCAGCTCATGCTCACCATCGTCTCTTTCAACCTTAACATTATCATCGATATCATCCTCAGAACTTGTATTCCTTTACTGCCCTTGTGCTTCATTCAACCACTCATCATCATTATCATTGGAGAATTC
This sequence comes from Aquilaria sinensis, assembly GCA_005392925.1. NCBI lineage: Eukaryota > Viridiplantae > Streptophyta > Magnoliopsida > Malvales > Thymelaeaceae > Aquilaria > Aquilaria sinensis. Next base: position 317,439 of record SMDT01002862.1, on the reverse strand, counting down.
AAGGATTTCACCACTCAAATGCAGGTCATCATCATCAAGTCCATAGGTCTAATTCTCGTCATCATTTAAATCACTTGTTTGAAGGACATCTTGCCTATTCGACCTTTTTTTTTTTTTACATATACTACTGCCCCCTCCTAAACCTCTGCCCTACCTATACTTCTACTTTTCCCCCTAAGTCTCTTGCCCACATTTGACCTTGCATTCATTATACTTGCTTTAGGGGCAAACTCTTCTACCTTCACAAATATAGGAATGTTTGCTATACCTCCATAAGTGTTGAACATATTTGCTACATCTTTGTCTCTTGTAATATACTATCCAAAACCACTTCGTATAATAACATTCGCCTCATCGGGGCAAAATTTCTCCTAAATTACGTTCACCATATGTACATATGAAAATTCCTTCAACTCAACAAACTTCTCACAAAAACAAGTGGCCCAACAATATTATCATCATTTTGATAGTAATATATGTCGTGTCGCATTCTTCCTGGAGTAACAAAAATTCGAACAAAACAACAGAGAACATAAATGAATTTAGTTCCTAAAATAGAGAAAACACATTTTAAACCGATCACACAACAATGTAACAAAAAATAACAAGAATAACTTAGAAATTGTAAGACAACAACAATAACAATTGAAAAATTAATCTAACAAAGAAATAAATTTGAAGAAAAAATAACCAGAAATTCATCGTAACCCCATGCCACCCAAACCACGAGTCGTTCTCGACAGTGGCGGAGCTAATAGGGGGGCTGGGGGTGCCTAAAAATAATGAAAAATAATGATAAAAAAATTATAAAACATAACAATAATTTTTAAGAAGTATATATATAAAATGGCAATAATTTTCTCCATCTCACTAAAATTATACATAAATGCATGTGGTTGATTTGTGTGAGAAATGTAGGAAGAGTCCAACATCAAACAGTTAATTTTACTCTCTTAATAAAAAATAATTAGTTATGTTCTAAAAGGTTAGAAATGTAAAAGTACAACTTTTTCACTTCTTTTGTAATTTTTTTCATTAACTAAGATATGTTTTATGAGAAATAGATGAAGTACTTTAGCAAACAGATGATAAGTTTCTTATTTTTTTGTGTTGTTTTAGATCCCAGAAATTCTTATAAGTCCTTTAATATTGAGAACATATGTAGATTGACCGACAATTTTTATTCTTCAGATTTCACTGAATAATAAAAGATTCATTTGAAATATTAGCTGCAGCATTATGAGTTTGATGTACCTCACAATCCACAATTGAAAAAATGTATCTACAATTACCGATTATATAGAGGATTAAATGAAATAAAAAAGTAAGAAATTTATCCTTGGGTGGATAGATTGATTCGTCTTATATTGACTCTTCTTGTTTTGACTACAACAACAAAACGAGCATTTTCAGTAATGAAAATTGTGAAAATAAGGCTTCATAATAGTATGAGTGATATTTTTCTCAAGAATCGCTAGATTGTTTATATTGAAAGAGAGATTGTTAGGATCTTTTTAATAGACAAGAAAATAGCTGATTTTTATGCATTTAAAGAAAGACTTGTCCACTTCAAGATACATAAGGTATTATATTTTTATTTGCTATATGATATTAATTGAACATGTGTACATGTATAATAACATAAATAATTTTTCATTGAGAGGAAAACGCATGATTTGATATGGATTTGAAGCTTATAATCATCTATTCATTATATGGATGAAAACTGAGATTTAGTAAATTTTACTTGCTATTTTGAAAGTGTATAACCTATAAATATAGCATTTTAATAGATTTTAAGTTATTTTTGTTATTTTCTTTTTACATTATAGAAATACATCTAATTCTTAATTCTCTAACATTTTCAAAATAAAATCCGACCCCCTCCAACTTAAAATCCTGGCTCCGCCCCTGGTTCTCGAAGAAATTTCCAAGAAGAAATAACCTGCTCATTTTCTTCTTTTGTTAGAAAAAATCGTCTAGCAACATCTTACCTTTTTAGCAACTGCCCAAATTTTTGCAGAGTATTGAACCCTATCTAGTCTTCAATGAGCAATCCGACAGCCTTTTTTCATCTTTAGCTTGATTGTCGTTCGCGTTTTATGAGGGAAAACTTCAAGCTTTATTCATATAGGGTTTTTTATTTTTTTCGTCAATCACTTAATGGGGAGCTTGATAGAGGTTAGGTTGTAGGGAGCTAACTGTAGGCTTTCCAAAATATGAGGGGTAACAGTTGGTTTCATCAAACCACATGGAGGTCTTTGAAACTTTCCTTATTTTGAAACTATGTATTATGATAATTAAAAAACTAATAAGTAATTTAGTATTAAAAAGTATCAATGGGACCAAATTTACAATTAATGTTTTAAATTATCAAATCTCATGCCTAACTTTTAAATTGGGAGCAATATTGTCATCAATATTTTTGTTTGGTGCAAATGAAGCTGTCACCGCCTTCGTCTTTGCTGTCACGGACGTGTGACTTTCATGCCTAATAAAAACATGCACATAAGTGCATTAGAATAGATCTTGAATAGGAATCAAAAGTTTTAGTTCCAAGAACAAGTGGAATTCATGAAAGCCGATTTACTCCCATGGCTCTTCGGCCAACACCATTTGGAAAATTACTGATGGATAACAGGGTTTTTGTTGTGAACACAAAATTTTTAAATTTGTAAGCCTTATTCACCCTGCAAATTGTACGGTGTTGTTATATACAAATAATGAATATGGGTGTCATCCTAAAAGATAGAGAAGATTTTACCTAGAGTCAAGTTCTAGCTACATACTAACAAGGTTAAGATAAAAAGGGATTAATGCTAAATTATAATCTAAGCTAGGTGAATTCTAAGTACCAAATGAATGCAAATGTCACAAATGGAAATGAAGTACCGAAAAGGGGATTAAGCTAAATTGAATTAGTTAATACCACTACAAAGGAAAATGGCTTACTTGTGAAGTTATCTCCATAGGATTTCATTCTTTTACTTGTTACCTAAGTCAAATGAAGTTTTAAAGGCATCCACCTCCTATGTGGTGTGAGAATTCAAGCATCAAAACTCTCTTTCACAAGACCAAGTTTTGCTCACCTTAGATTATTCATGACATTTCTCAAGCCTATGAATTAACATAAGATGGATTAAAACTTAACTTCAATTCAATCACCTAATGGGTTCATAAATTACCTTTAATCCACAAAACCCATCATGCTCTACTATTCTTTTCCACCTCACTTCTTTCTTTCTCAAGATAGGAGTGGGATTGTGAAGTGTGTGTAATGATCAATCAACACACAAACATTAAGTACAAAAGTATGCAACACAAAAGAATCAATACCCATGAAAAACCTCAAATAAACATTAGATAATAAGTAACAAGAGTTTCATCCTAGAGAGACATGAAAATCTACTCTATGTCAAAACTAGTAATAAACATCATCCTAGAGTCAAGTAAACCATGAAAATAAAATAGATAAAAGGGAAAAAGAAACAAAAAAAAACTTCTAGAAGCTTAAGTCTTTTAGCCTCCAAGCTTCCCCTTGGCACCTTCAACAAAACTTCAAGCTTCAGTCTTATGCTCCCTATTGAATTGTGATTCCAAAAAATGAAAGGAAGAAGAGTATGGTGAGTGATGAATCCTAAAACCCCCTACTGAAGAAGTTGGTTCCTAGAACCCTTGCCAATCCTTGTCTTATGCTCCACCTAACTTAAGGGATAGAATTCATTGGCCAATAGAAACCTTGGAATGAGGAATGAAGTGGGGGACCACCAAGATCTAGGAACCAGGCTAACGCGTCACCAAAATAGGGGAATTGGTGGTGACATGGTGCCGCTGCATCAAATTGTTGGCAACGAGTCGCCAACGGTGATACAAAATGGTAGGAACTCTATAATGTTGGTGACGCGTCGCCAACGCCTTTTTCCAGCTTTGACTCGTGCATGCCCAACTTTTGCTCTACTCAATCCTACTTCATTCTAACACATCCACAATGCACCCCAACCTTTAGAAAGTTGAAACAAAGTAAGAAAAACTAAGAAATGTGGAATGATAAGATAGAAATTGATGGTCAAAGTCACCAAAAAGTAAACAATTTTGACCGTGACATTGTGCACTTATCAATTTTATACTGTGCAAGTCTAAGAACAATGTCAATAGCCATATGGTTTAGGGGTTTAATTTTGCTTCATTTTCAAATTTTGGTTTCAAATTAAATTTGGTTTCATAAACCTTAACTTTGCTTTGTCTAAAGCTAATAATTTTTTGTGCAAATTTGTTCAGTGATATGTGTACAATGATGATCAGTGACTTTCAAGCATTCATTCCCTTCTTCTTTGTTGCCATTTCATGACATTTCACCATCTTTCACGGTGGGTCACCACTTTAATGGTTAAGTGATAATTATGCACCAATAGAGTAGCATTGGCATAAGAGTGGAAAATTAAAAACCTTGGTGGTAAATTGGTCATTTTGATAATTTATTGTGATTAATTTGTACTTAATCCATACGTATTCATTTTTTATTTCTTTATCTCATATTTTTTTTTTTGTACTTAGAATGTTACAAAGAATACTTCTATGTAACAAAAAAAAAAAAGAAAAAAATTGTTGCAAAGAGAATAACTTCATGTAGGCCAAAATAATTGGACCTAAAAGTCTAAACCATAAAAAACTCAAAGCTTTTGACCCAAAAATTTTTTACTCTCTTTGTTTCACAAAAATTGATCCTTTTATTATTCATAAAAATTAATTTATAATTCTATTTCTTTTAAAATTTATTATAAAAATATGAATATTTTATGTGAAAATGAAACTTTAAAGATTATAATTTCTAAATATCATTTCTAAGAATTTTTTTCAATACATATTAATATAAATATTTTTAAGTCAAACTTCAATAAAAAAAGGCAAAATAGTTAATTAATGTGAAATGGATGGAGTACTATGTAAAGAATAGTAACACTCATTGTAGCGTTTGTTTATATAAAAATTTATACCAAAGATTTTTCCAATATAATTGTCCAAATTAAGGGGTCAGTATCAATAAAGAAAAATATTAGTATGGCAGATAGTCTTGTTGTTAATTTTTTTGCATTAATTGTAGGTCATACGGGATCTATTAATAAGATGTAAATGTTAAATTTTATAAAGACAACAGGCTTAACTCTTGCTATTTATAGCGTTCCTACGATACCGTATTACACAAAAAAGCGATAAAGAATATATGGGTATACCCGGTATTCAAACTTACAAAATGACAGAAAAAATCCTTAAAAATAAAAAACACAAACCTAGTATAATATTTGAACTAACAAATGCTAACTTTTGATTCACTATGAAATAGAATATTAGCTGAACCTATCAAGTAGAACTTTCTCTATTGTTGCCTCTTCAATGTGCAACTATTCCTCGTCTATCAGGGAGAAAAAAAACTGGATCAGATAAAAGTAAATAGAAAACTTCACTAGTGAAATAGATTGTTCGAAGAAATAACATAAAAATTAAAGGGGGATAACCAATTTTGGCTAAAAAATTAGTTGAATTTGGCCAATTAGGCCAAAGATTAGAAGAACTTTTTGGGAGAGTGAGAGAAAGTTGGCAGCTAGGGTTGGGGGCGTTAATTTATTGTTGTTTTTGGTTTCCTAATTAGCAAAGGTCTGCCAATAAGCTAACCCAATTAATAAATATGTAAAAATGTTAATTAAGTGGTAGTCAGCTCTCAAGTGCTAACTAATTTCAGGCATTCATTGTAGGGGTGATCACTATTCGGGCTAAACCGAAAAAACTGAACAATAAAAAAAATTAATAAATTTGGTTCGATTTGTTAGATATTTCGGTTCGATTTTGGTCAAAACCGAATAGAGGTAATTTCGATTTCAATTGTGAGAGTCGGTTATTTTGATTACTGATATAATCGAATTAGATTTTTGGGCTTTAGCCCACTTTTTCATTTATTGTTTTCGTTGGGCTAATCCCTAATTACCTAACCTAATTACCCAGGCTCAACAACAACCCTTGCTTACTTACCTACTCGGTTACCCCCCTTCCCTCTTTGTCTATCTGTCTTGTCTCGTCTCATCTCCTAGACTCCCACTCCCTAGCCCTATCCTTAGGTTCAGATCGGACTCGCCCAGTGCCAGCCCCCAATTGCCGTCGTCGTCCCTAGCCTCAATTTTCGTCGTCAGCCCCAGCCCCTAAGGCCACGTTCTGTCGTTCTCCCTTTGCTCTGCAGGCTACAGCTCTGCTCATCCTGGCCCTCCTGGAGTTCGGCCACTGGCGGCAATCAAACCCTCTCGTGGCGACGACTTCACCTAGCCTGATTCCATTAGAACTCGGTGTTCTCGCGGGCCATGGTGTGTCAGTTGTCACGATTCACAGTAGATAAAACTGTGGTTTGCATTTTTATTTTTATTTTATGTTTGTGAGTTTAGTCTACTGGTTCACAATTCGGTTTTAAGCATGCCCTCATAGATTATAGCTTCATTTATTGGTTAATTTTTTTGGTTAATTCGGTTGGAATCGAAGCCGAAATATTTCAGTTCGGTTCTTATTTGGTTTCTACACTTCATTCGATTATTTCGGTTTGTTGTCATCCGAAACCGAAAAACTGAAAAAATTGACTTATTTAGTTCGGTTTAAACCGAAATAACTGATTGATCACCCTACTTCCTTCCACCAGCAAGCGAGTTCTTGTGTCCACATGATCAACAAAAACCAGGCATGAAATGCTAACAATGTGAAATAGATAGCTTTTTTCCTCTTCAAATCTTAAACTTAAGATAATATGTCATTTGTTTCCTTAAAAAAAATATTCTCTTTTGTTTCTACTTTTAAGAAATCCAAAATCAAATACAATTTTTTATTTTTAACATCAAATATTTCTCATCTAACTTACGAGTAAGACATAGCTACAAAAGTACAAAATTGGTTCGCATAGAAGTGTAAGATTGTTATTTTCATTTTTTTAATATATTTTATTTGAATTTGACATATGTTAATTTTCTCGATGATGGAGGGAGTGTTATTGATTTAAATTTGATAACTAACAATTTAATATTAGTTCTAAACATCTCCTACCAATTTTAGATACTAACGAGATATGAAAGACCCGCGTGTTGCGACGGTCATATAATGTCACAATATTAAGTAAAATAATAATGAAGAAAAACCAAAAAAATAGTTTGGGAATCAAGAGAGAAAATGTAAAAATTTTAGGTATTAAGACTTTAACATTTGATTTAGGAAAAATTAGGAAGAAGTCTTGTTTCACAAAAAAATAAATAAACCATGGTGACCAATGTTTTAGTTTAGAAAACAATACATCATAGAAAAAACAAAGGACCAAGAGATTAAACAAAAACACTATAATTAAGTAGTTTTTAAGTTCAAGGTCCAAAATGTCAAGATAGTCAAACTCAGGGTCTAATACTAGAAACAAAAATAATATAGGGACTGGAAATGTGTTTCACAAAAAAGAAAAGTGAAAGTCGGAAAATAGCAAGACCAGCCATTAAAAAGATATTTTTCTTTGAAAATTTCACCAACCTTCCAAAAGAAACAACCCCGCCCAACATAAAAAAAAAAAGAGAGAGAAAATGACAGACGACAGAGCGGGTCACAACCTAGCTCAACACCGATGGGCAAAAGCAGAAAGATACTGTAGTTTACTGTAGATAAAACAGTGATTAGAATATAACTAGGTTTTTTAGTTGTAGTTTATAGTAGGTTTTTTTTAATAAATTTTGACATTAAAACAAATGCCACTAATAAATAATTAAAAAAATTTCATTCATAAATGAATGTTAATCAATTATATTTTGCTTCATTTTAATTTTGGGTTGGGTTTTCTTTATGTTATGTTCTTATCATTAGAATGATTAATTGTGATTGAAACATAACTCTATAAAACATAGCACTACAAGTGCTTCGAAATGATAAATATTTTTTGTCATAAAAAAATAATTTACTAAAAAATTTCATCTATTAGTAATTTAAATTTTTATTTTTAATATCGATAAGAAATTTATATAGTAAAATTCACTCAAAAGCTTTATAATTTAATAAAGTAATTTGATCCATCGATCCATAATTTTTAAAATTGAAAATGAATATGAAAAATTACATTGTGCATTTTTTGAAATGATGGATAAAACTTTTCATTAAAAAATAATTCACTAAAAAATTTCATCTCCTATTAACTCAAATTCCAATTTTTAATATTCTTTATAAATTTATTTAGAAAAAATTCATCTTTAATTTTAGCAGTTATGGACCAAAGTACTTTATTGAACCATAGAGTTTTTAAAGTAAATAACTCATTTTAAAAATCTTAATCATCAATAATGAAAAAAATATTATCGAAATACAATATTATATTTAATTTATGTTAATTAATCAAAGGTTCAATCATTAACTTAATAAAGATAAAAAGAAAAGAAAAGGGAAAAAAATTGACCAAAAGGTTTGGAAACTATGATATATTTGGTTTTGAGTTAAACCATTTTTTTAACCTTTATTAAGTCAATTGTTGAAACCTTAATGTCTAAAGTTTTTTCTTTATGCCAAACAAATAAACCATGATTACCAAAATTTTGCTTTAGAAGACAATAAATAAAAAAAATAGAAAAAAATTAGAGATAAAGAGAACAAATTATGATAACTAATGTCTTACCTTAGAAAATAGTACATAAAACAAGAACTAAAAAAAAAAGCTTGAGGACCAAGAGAGCAAATAGAAGATTTAGACTAATAGTTATAAAATGGATTTTTCAATTTTAACAATTATGGACCAAAGTACTTTATTAAACCATAGAGCTTTTAAAGTAAATAACTCCTTATAAAAATCTCAATCATCAATAATGAAAAAATATGACCGAAATACAATATTATGTTTAATTTATGTTAATTAATCAAAGGTTCAATCATTAACTTAATAAAGATAAAAAAGAAAAGGCAAAAAATTGACTAAAAAGTTTGAAAACTATGATATATTTGGTTTTGAGTTAAACCATTTCTTTTTTTAACCTTTATTAAGTCAATTATTAAAAATTTAATGTCTAAAGAAATAAACCATGATTACCAAGATTTTACTTTAGAACACAATAAATAAAAAATAACAAAAAATTTATAGATAAAGATAACAAATTATGCTCATCAATGTTTACCTTAGAAAATAGTACATAAAACAACAACAAAAAAAAACTTAGGGACCAAGAGAGTAAATAGAATAGCTAGATTAATAGTTGCAAAATTTGGGAACCAAAATATAATACTGATGTAAATTCAAGCCTAAAATGGAAGCACTAGAAACTTAGGGACTAAAGCCGTGTTTTCATCAAAATAACACATGAAACATATTGAAAGCGGGAAATTACAATGCATGTCCTCAAGAACTTCAGCACCTTGCAAAAAAAGGATTAAACTAAAAAAAAGAGCAAATTGTATCCAGAAAAATGAAAAAAATAATGATGAATGCAAAAAAAAAAAAACTGATTAAGGGGCAAAACGGTAAAGCAGTGTAGTTTACTGTAGTTCGAACAGTAGCAGCCTCACAGCTTTTAGAATATAGTGTAATATTGTTAAAAGTTCTTATACTAGTTATCCGCTGAATTAGACAACTGAAATTTGACAAGACATTTAACAAACATAGTTAGACACTTGAACATAAAAAACATGTAGACTAGATACTCCTTTATGAGATTTAGATACTTATTTTATCATATTAGACATTTAACCACATTCGGACACTTAGATGTCACAATTGAACACTTGTTCACCATGTAAACCTGGAACATATACTCAAATATGCAGATAATATACTACATTACCAAATTTAGATACTTCACATATCAAGGTAAACATTCAACCACCATAATTGAACAGTTAAACATTATAAAAAATTGAAACAAGTGCTCAAACATGTAAACAAAACACAAATACATAAACAAGACACTCATTACCAGATTTAGGCACACAATCATCATAATCTGACACTTGATACCGTAATAAGACACATGTAAATCATACAAATTTGGAACATATACTCAAATATATAAACAAGACACTTCCTTGTCAGATGTGAACACTCAATTTATTATAGTATACATTTAACCACCACAAGTGTGAATCATTTTACTTTAAATATGGTACGGAAAATTGCAAATTATTGGAATTCCAAAAAATAAGAAATCATAAAATAATACATGAATTTGTCACTTAAATATCATTAAATATAACATATGACTATATCTTAATTAAATGTAAAATTTGAATAATTAAATTATTTTTAACCACATCACTTTCAAACAACATGCAGAAACTCAAATGCCATAACCAAACACTCAAACATTAATTGAAACTTAAAAGGCCTAAATGCACTAGTGGTCCCTTAAATTTGGTGACTCGCACGAGTTAGTCCCTAAAGTGTGACTCATCATGACCTAGTCCTTTAAGTTTGATAAGTGTTGCAACTTAGTCCCTAATTTGATGGCAAGATAGAAGACATTACTTAATAGCCAGCACCCACTTGGACATGGTAGGAGGAATTGGATTATGATGCGAATATCATAATTTATTGGCATTAGGATTAGATAGTCTAGTTCAAGGGACTTGAAAATGTTTCTTTTAAGGTTGAATTGCTTTAGAAGCTGTATAGGCACCACTGTTCTTGAAAATCACCAATGCATGATTTGGTTCTATGGTATTTAGGTCACATAACAATAGCACTATGGTTTTAGGTCTCAATTTTGCATGATTTGGTTCAATTTTGATTTCGAATCAAATATTGTTTTTTGAAGTTGTTTATGAACCCTAACTTTAATTTCTAAAATTAAATATTTTGTGTGCAGAATTGATGAATGAGATTGATTCTTTTGTGTTCAGTGGCCTATGAGGAGCAAAACCCCTCTAATTCAATTGCTGTTCATTGGCATTTATGCCATTGGTGTATACCATTGTCAAGTCATGGAAATCACAAATTTTTGAAGGTTAATCACTAGATATGGTGATAGCTTGCCACATGGATGACACCAATGAGGTCACCGGTCCCCTAGCGGCTTTGCCACCCCATCTGGAGGTAGTGACTGCTAATGGCTCCTCTAAGAGCTATTGCAACATCACGAAGAGGGAAAAAGGAAGGCAGGATATGAACACATAATCCTTAATGTCGTAAATAATGTGTGAAAATCCATGACCGTTGAGAGGACTAGGGCGCATAAACTTTCCAAATAACAAGACTAAGTTGCAAACATTTATCAGACTTATATGACTAAATCGCGATGCGTAACACTTTAGGGATTAACTCGTGCGAGTCACCAAACTTAAGGGACTAACTTGTATGCTAAACAATGTTATTGTTCCGTGCCACATGTCTCAAACCACGATCGGTGATCTGATTCAAACATTAACTGATTGGGCCTACTGACATGCCGGCCCAATATTTGGTTTAATGGACGGAGAGCCGAATATCGACTCGCCCTTGCTTTCTGCTGGTAAATTCTTCGAACTGAGAAACCTGCACAAAATCAAATGCTAGGTTTTTAGTATTGTGCGGAGGAGCATCAGCTGAGTGTTGAAGAGAGAAAGAAGGTAAGGACAGGAAAGAAGAGAGTGAGAGGGCTGAAAGCGATTTAGACCATCATGGAGGGTGCAGACGAAGGGTTGGAAAGAGTGGTGGACTCGAAGGACTTGCAGCAGCAGAGCAAAGCTTTCGACAAGCTCACTGACCGAGTCGAAGACCGTCAATTGGATTCGTCTCGCGTTCAAACGGTCTGGTTTTGTTATTTGTCCTTCATTGGAATTAGGTTGAGTTTGTATTCTGTGGTTTGTGGTTTCATTTTGAATTTGAAATAGTTTTCTGGTGATTATTCTTTTCTTCAGGCAATGGCTTCGATCGCGGCTGCCGCCGAAGCGGACAGAAATGCTATGAGGCTGAGGTGAGGACCGTATGTTATAGTTTTTGTTAAGAAAAGAACAAGAAGTCGGAAAAGTATTTTGGCCGATAAGTAACAGAAGCATTGTGCTTAATTCGAGCTGGTAAAGATAGGTTTTTTTTGTTTTTGGTACTCGTAAAGATAGGTTTTGATATGAACATAGTTAGGTTTTCCCAGTTAATAAGAAATTATCCGTAGTTTTGGGTCTCTTGGTCGATAAATAAGAGAAGCACTGTGCTTAATTCGAGCTTGTAAAGTTAGGTTTTTATATGAACCTAGTTATCCTCAAAGAACATAGTTTTATTCTTCAAGATGCATCCCCGCTAGAGTGATGCTGAACTTACCCAAAGATTTTACAGAAGTGATTTGACAAGAATTATATTGCAAAAATGATGAAGCATAAATGTGTAGAGAGTGCAATCAAAATTAAAATGTTTTTGGCATATGTCTCTATACATCTAGCACTAGCGCTTCCTCGACATCAGAAGCATTATGATTTAGAGGGATTTTAACTAGCTTCAAATTCTGCGACTGTTTGAAGATGGATGGAAGCAAGGGTTTGGTGTTAAGTTTAAATTCACTGAAATTGATAATTGAAGAGTGAGTATTCAGTTTCCCCATGTCTTGTCTGTGAGATCTAAAGAGATGGCAATTGGAAGGGTGAAATGTTTCCAAGTTTGGACGACAGAAATAAGCTCCTTGATGATATGGGGAATATGAAAACTGATAGGTGAGGCAGAGACTATGAATCAGGAAGTGATGACAACTGAATATAGCATCCAAACATTTATGTGCTGTGCTAACATTTTGTATAGATGTATCTGATTTGAGTATGTTGCCCATACATCTGTGAAAGGAATGTTCCACAATGTCTTATGATGTTGCTGGCGAACCCACTGTAGCCTTATACCATGATAAAACCATTGAAGCAGTTGCTTTCTTGCAATTCTTAGAGCTATCTAAAGTGTGGAGCATTCTTAAATGGCTGTTTTTTTATTGTCTAGTGTCAGTCGTCTCTGTTGCAACATAAATCAAACCGATACAAATATTTGATAGCAGAAGCTGCTGGTGGGATGCTTCTGTCAATCTTCGTATTTTGTTGACTGCCACTATTCTGTGGTATGACATGAAAATAATGATAATTAATTTTTATTTTATTACAGGGAGAAAGAATTAGCTGCTGTTAAGATAAACTCAGCTGATGTGGACATTATCGCGAATGAGCTTGAGGTTTGATTTTAGTTTGTTGAAAATGTTTCAGTGTGGATCCGTTTCTTTCTGCAAGGAATCTGAGTTTTTCCTTTTTCTGTTGAGAGAAGCTGGACAAAAAGGTGGCTGAGAGGACTCTACGTGAGCATAAAGGTGATGCTGTTGCTGCTATTCGGTCATTGCTTCACTGAACACAAGCTCCTTAAAACGATGTTTTCTTCATGTCCTTTTTCTTTTTCTTTTTCACTTTACTCAATTGTATGAATGGATTTAAAGAATTTGTGCTTAATTGTTATGAGAAACTTTGAGAAAATCCTGAAGTTGTAGATTTTCCCTGTGAACATTAGGTCCCTGGGAAATGAAGAGCTCCATGTTTTCTGGTTTTGTAAATTGTTGTGATCAGCAGTACAGCGCTGCCCCTAGGTACTTGAGACTCAGTTTTATAAAGGCTTAAATACTTCACCGGTCCCTTAACTTGACCAACTCAAACGAGTTGATCCCTCAACCAGAAATCGGTCCATGTTAGTCCTTAAAGTTGCCGGAACGCGTTGGCTTGGTTCCTAAGACGAGTTAAAACGGCAGATGGTGTAAGGGGGTTAATGGCATCCACTTTCTATCGTTCAAAAAAGAATAGAAGTTGCCAGGGTTCCCCTTCCCCAAATTAGCTATAGCATATGCAAGCAAATTTAGGAATTTAGGGTTCAACAAATTGCTCCATGTCCCCAAACCAATCAGATTTTGTTTGCCACCCATGATGTCAAATTCCTCAAGTAGTTGGAGATCAATGATGAACACGAATTTGGGGCATGATACCAGTGAATGACACCTTTGTGTGTGGGGGTTTGTTGCTCGCATTTATTCTGCTTGGAAAGAGACAGACAATGCTAAGAGAAGGTTTTATGGCTACGCTAATTACCAGATATTGCTTAGTTGCTAGTCTATCTTGTTTCTTCGAAACTGAATGTCCAATTTCTAGGTTGTTTCGTGTTGCTCTGGTCGGATACATTTTGTTCTATTGTGTTTGCTTTGGTTTGGCTGTTGCTCTTTTGACGAATTGTAAGGTCGTGTTTTGCTTTGTTCTGTTGCTTTGGTTGCCTGTTGTTTTATCGATTTTATTGTGGCTAGTTGTGTGTTGTTCCATTTATTCGAACAATGCCTTGTTGAGACTCTTGTTTAAATTGTGGCACCATTTTTGTAATCTATCAAGATTTCGATTTCTCGGAGTTCCAATTATTGATCATTCAAACAAAAATTCATGGGATTTTGATGATATCCAAATCGAAATATTTTGATTTCTTTTTGTGCTTGAACTTTTTGGAGTATACCTAGGTAAGAATGTTGGCAAATAGCACTAAAAAGGACTGAATTCAAACTCACTGGAGCCAACGACAACAATGGCGCTTTCACAGTGCTAGTCGTCTAGTTCATTGAACTAGGCTGATGATGCAACAATGGGTTTTGACTCTGTGCATGAGATCACCGCTCTTGAGATCGACATCAATGCCATCCAAATTACCCACTTGAGTGGAGATTAAAGAGCTCGGATCCAAAACCCATATGATTCCATCAACATATTAGATTCGATGGTGACAAACCCAAATGCTTGGCCTTTGTCATGGAGAAGGGAAAAGCACGGGAGACCAATTCCATTTCCCGCTGCACACTATGAGAGCCTGGGTAGAGAGCAAATGAGGGAAAATGATATCATTATCCCACGTGACAACAAGTGCCATTCTAACTTGTCTCAAGGACCAAGCCAACAAGTTTTGGAAACTTTGAGAACTAACATGGATCGATTTCTGGTTGAGGGACCAACTCGTGTGAGTTGGTCAAGTTGAGGGACTGGCAGAGTATTTAAGCCTTTTATAAACTTTAGTTAACAAATAGGAGTAAGTTGCACCTGTGGCCCCTAACTTTTTATTGTTGCACCGTTTTGGACCCTAACCTACATTTTTTGCATAGGATGTTCCTAACTTCATTTAAATGTTTCATTTTGGACCCTTTGATAGCAGAAAATGTTAATATGGATGAAAAACGCCACATGACATGCCAATAGGAGATTTGCCATGGTGGCATATTTGCCATGTTAGAAATTGCTTGCAATTCACCAGTGACACAAGAATTACAAAAAATTGAAGAAATTTAGGGCATATGTTGTAAAAAATGAAGAAAACTTATGGCCTATGTGGGGTTAGCGCAAATCACACTTCCTTTCTCTCTCCTTTAGTTTGTCCAACCTCCATAGCCGTCGTTGCTCCTATCGCCCTATAGTTGCCATCCATAGTTGCCACAATCAGCATTCTCGATCAATTTCCAAAAGTGTTTGACCTTTGCCTTCCATGATTTCCAGAATCAGATTGCACTCATCCAGTAGCGAGCCCCTCCTCCTAGTGGCGGAACCAGGATTTTTGGTTCAGGGGGGCAAGCCCGGAGGAGAGAGACGACGTCGCGGTTAGGTAAAGCTGTAAATTGGGACTAATTCACACTAATTCAAAGATCAAGGAGCAAATCGTGCGAGTTGGAAACGTTTGAGGACTAATAGTGCATTTAGGCCATGTTAGAATGTAGTGAGAATAACTACTCACTGGGTCCCTACTTTCTTCAGAGCCTACCTTATTGCCCCCCATCTTTATATTTTTCCACAATATTTGGGGGGGGCAAAATGCACACACAATCCTTAACTTTTGACAAAATCATCAAATTACTACCCTATATTTACGTTTTTTCAAAATTCCCGGGGGGCAACAGGCCCCCCCCTAGCAAAGGGTTGCTACGCCACTGCCTCCTCCCCTCTTCCCTTCATCCATCAAACTTTGTTTCTCCGCCTCCATCTCTACTTCCTTCCCCGTCGCACTCTCTTCCTCTTCATCCTCATCCGGCACCGAACTGCTCATGCCCTCCTCGCGTTGCTAC
Organism: Aquilaria sinensis; assembly: GCA_005392925.1. Lineage (NCBI taxonomy): Eukaryota > Viridiplantae > Streptophyta > Magnoliopsida > Malvales > Thymelaeaceae > Aquilaria > Aquilaria sinensis. Next base: position 301,390 of record SMDT01002862.1, on the reverse strand, counting down.
CTCACATCATCGCATGTGGTCGGCCGAAATCGTGGGCTGAGATCGGCCAAAATTAAGGACGTTAATCGAGGGTTCAAATCAAAGCCTAAACGACAAGTGTGTAGGTGGCGAATGAAGCACGACGGTTTCGGATAGATCTTGTTGGATTTACGGAGGGTACATATGGCGGACAAAGAGGCAAATTGATGAATCAACAAAACACAGGGGGATTGATAGAGGCGAATCGACGGATGATGGAACAAGGGGAGGAGGAGTGGCGGCGGCGGGGTAGGGAAGAGGAATGAGAGATGTGGGCTAACCCATATAGGTCCTGAATTTTATTTTTATAATATAGGCCATAAATTTCTGATGTGATCAATTGCAAGCCAATTTTGATGTGGCGAACTTGCCACTATGGCAAATCACCCATGTTGACATGTCACGTCACATTTTTCATCCATATTAATATTTTCTGTTTACAAAAGGTCTAAAATAAAATACTTAAATAAAGTTAAGGATGTCCCATACAAAAATTGTAGGATATAGCCCAAAATAGTATAATGTTAAAAGTTAGGGGTCACAGCCCACAGCTGCGATTTACTCTTAACAATAAAATTTACTCTAACAAACAGTGACCTGAGGCAATCTTGGTTGCTTCTCATTAACCGGTCACCAAGCCAATCTTCTTGTCTACGCTAGACGCCCAACATTTAAAAATAGTTCGGAACCATTAAACAACAAAAATTAGGTTGGGAAGGACTTGCAACAAAAATAAAGGATATAGTACACATAAAGCAATTGAATACATTGAAATGTCTTTCTTTCTTTTTTCGTTTTATTCTCTGAACTCCATGCAGCTGAAGAGGCAGATGGTAATGATTTTAATCAAGTCAAGCAAGCGAAAGCGACCAGTTCCAATCTACAAAGAATATTGGGGAAAAAGAATTAGACAGCTTTGCATATAGAGGCATAAAATCACTATAGCAGTATCATTGCGACCCGAAAAGATATCAATTTACAAAGACTCAAAAAGTTTATTAGTGTCAAAAATAGGGAATGGGAACCCTATTGTGCGGATTGATTTACGCAAGAGCAATCCTTTGAAAAAAATGATTCAAGTCGGGACTTGTCTCCAGAATTGGCGATACAAGTGAAGGGAACCGGGAACATTCATCCTACCATCAACAGGACTTGATACAACATTAAATCTAACAAACAGCACCTAGAAATTGATCCCACTGCAGTGCAGGTGTGACAGCATCGAAGAAAATTGGTCTTGAAGATAGCCGGCCGGTTGGTATAACAGATGGACCTGCACCAAAGAGTCTTCTCACTCACTTCGTATACAGGACATCCTCCCATGGGTGTCGGTATAGAGGCTGTTTCAATCGCTTCTGGTCAAACGTATGCCTGGTTTCCAACAAACCAAAAAGTCAGAAAAAAAGTAAGCCTTCTTAATTCATACCCCATGAAAATGCAGTTTCATTTCGTAGCAAAATGTATCCTGAAAAACCAGACATGATAACAGGCTGTACTTGGGAATGACAGGCGAAACTGGTAAAACAGAAGAGTAAATAACTTAAACCCCAAGGGCTTGAAGTTTAAATCAGTATTTTGAGGAAAAAACAGATAATCCACAAAAATATATTCGAAATCCTGTACACTTACCCAATCAAACCAATTGATCGTGCCAACACAAAGAGCCCATTCAGGTAACCAATTTCTACAATCTCATCAATTTCTTGCTTGCTGAACATTCCACTGCCAGCAAGGAGGTCCAAGAAAAGTGACCCAATTGCACCATCTACATTAAGGACTAAGTTATTAGCCTTTGTGAGTGTATAGGTTTCAACTTCAACCGCATACTCCATGTATTTCACAGATGGAAAATATGTGCGAGCAAACTTCTGAAGAAGCTCTACTCTCTTGTCTCTATTGTCCCCTCGCTTGATCCTTATCATGGAAAGCAAAGGAGCAGTCAATAATAATAGACAATAGCATCAACGAATATTATAGAGATCAGTCTTGGTGTTTGCAAGATTTGAATATGGCAAACCAGTATTTACCTGTGGCCAATTCCTGGAACACGGATGCCTTTCTTCTTCATACTTTCAACAAACTCATATGGCGATAGACCCTACCAGTAGACAAAGGCAAATATTAAATGTGGAACAATAACAGCCAACAATCATCTATAAATCCCTAACTTTAACATTAAATGACCTCTAAATCTTACCCTGTCATAAGCATCTTTGAAATATCGAGCTGCATCATCAATGGCTCCACCAAACCGGGGACCAATGGTGAGCAAGCCCGAAACAAGACTGGAAACTAGGTCCTTTCCAGCTCTTGCTGTGACAATAGTGTTGTGAGCACCAGAGACACAGGGACCATGGTCGGCACAAAGCATGATACAAATCTGCTCAGATAAGATACACTTATTAGTTATGAAACTATAAATGATATTGCTTAATGAAAGAAGGGATCATGCAGGACCAGTTAACTGAGGGACCATAGGTGAGAAGATGACATCAAACAGAATGTAAAGAATCATACCTCAATGAATTGGGTACAGTATCGAGGAAGGCTGCGTTTGAACCACAACAGGGAAATTACATCACCAACACCCAAACCCTTTTCAACAATGGAAGACATGGGCACACCAGCATAGCATGGTTCCTCACCTTCAAATTTTGTTAAGAAGCATTTAGGAAAACCATCAAACACTAGTCATACTAATTGAAAACACTGAGTAGTCAACATATTTTGACCAAAAAGAATAAAAGAATAGCCAACATACCCCTGTCATCAGAGATGGTAGAAATAATGTGGGTTGGAGCACGAACTTTTCCACTCTTAATTGCACTACTAAGATCTTCAGGAATTTGGGGGGGTGTGATCTCTTTGACAGGTGTAATCTTTCCTTGCTCGGCCTAAGGGGTAAAAACAAATCAAGTTAGATATGTCATGCTAATGCATTAACCTCAACAACATCAATTGAGTAAGAGGAAGAGAAGCTCACTAGTTTCTCAAATGTTTCTTTGACTGCAGCTTCAAGAGCTTCATAAGATGTAGGAACAACAGCTCCAGCTTCCTTTAATGCTTGGTTCTTTGCCTGTGCAGACTCCATCTCACCACCACTTTTAGCCCCCTGAATAAGGTGATGTCAAATAAGCTTTACAGATAGTGCATGTGAGTTTTATCATCTGTGAATATACGAACTTATTCTCCATGGGCCCAAAATAATGATAACTTACAGCATGACCGAATTGTACTTCTGATTTGAAGAGTCGCGCACAGGTTCCACTGACCCAAGCTACCACTGGTTTGTTCACTTTCCCCTGTTTCATGGCTTCAACTAGAGAATACTCATCTTGTCCACCAAGTTCTCCAAGGACAACCATCATCTTAACCTATGATTGAATGAAAAAAAGAATCAGGAAACTATAGAACACAAGTTCATAGATTTTGATTTGTGCTGCATTCAAATTTTATTTTTAAATTTAATGGCTCTTCAGGACAGAAGCACTCAGGACTTTCTCACATTCACGGAATGTCCTTCCTTCTAGACCAGAGAATCCATATACATCCACCACAGAAAGATGCATATATGATTCAACAAATGGTGTCAACGAGGATTCAATCAATCAAACTTTGGGCTGATGGGTTAGCTACATGAATGAGGATTACAGTTTGTAAGTTAGGTTCAAAGACACTCTAGCCATGTATAATATAGTTAAATATTCTCAGTGCATTGAGAAATAGGTTTACTTTGTGCAGTGTAGACACCGTACAAGGAAAAGAAACATGGCCAACAATTTACCTGTGGAATGTTGTTAAATCGCAAAACATGATCTGACAGGGTGGAGCCAGGGAAAACATCTCCTCCAATAGCAATACCTGCGGATTGAAAATATAACCTTTGATAAGGACATAAACATAAATCTCATAGAATTTACACACCTGTAAACTGAACAAGTAGTGAGCAAGCAAGTTTTGCATAGAGTTACCTTCATAAATACCATCAGTAACACGAGCAATTGTATTGTACATTTCATTAGACATACCACCCTGTAATCATACAGAAAGGGAAAGGAAAAAAGAAACATACAAGTCATAACAGTGATAAACTTCTCTAGAATCATGCAGGTCAAATGATAACACTTAAAATCAGGATAAAACATCACAAAAATTGAAATTTCACCACAAACTTCCGATCATTTTGGTCAGCCCAATTTATCATCTTTAACATAAAATATTTTAGAGTGACACGAATAAAGTAGAGTTTTGTCTCAGCAACTTATTAATCAGCTTAAAATATTCATATTAGCGACCTATAAACCAGCTTTAAAAATGTATTCTTTATGTGAAATAAGCAAATGAATTGATTTGAACAAGGTTTATAGCATGTTAATATTAAACCAATAATGACTAGGGCAAGAGCATGTCAATTGTGCATTAGAATGTGCTAAAATAGAAACGCAAGCAACCATAAAAATGACTACATACAGATTTTGAGACAAAGCCAACAGATCCAGGTCGGTAAAGCTTGCATTGGATAATGTTGTCAATTGTCCCAGCAGTGTCACCAATCTTAAATGCTCCAGCTTGAATTCCTCCCACTGTAGCCGGGCCAATAACAACCTGCAGCAAAATTTATATACACTTAGATGAGGTTCGTTCCATATGTACAAGTGAAAAAATAACAAAACAAATTTCTTCCACGAGCTTGATCTAAAAAGATAAGGGTAAAATCCACCGGGAGTCACCTAGCTTATTTTTTTGTCCTAAACAAGTACTTTACCTTCAAATTGTTCTACCGAGGTACCTTACCTCTTATCGCGTGTCCTATCTGGGCATTTTCCGTTCATTCCATCGTTAAGTCTCACGGAAATTGCTGACGTGGCATTAATTAATGCTACAATAAACGTAAAATAATAACTTTAGACCCTAAACTTTTCTAATAACTAATTCTAACCCTTAAACTTCCACCAAAATCATTTTATCCACCGTCAACCTCTTCCTCTGTCGCCCACCATCCCAGCCGCCCTCGACCTCTACGTCGCCCACCATCCTCCGATTATTCACAACCATGTGTCGGTTCAGAGCAGTGTCTGGGCTACTACCAGTATTAATTCTTTTACTTGTCAGCGAAACTCCCATTTCTTCGGGAAAACGGACGACCTATATAGTCCACATGTACAAGACGAAGCTCCGAGCCTCGTACCAGGCAGCCGCCACCTCCAAGCAGCTGCACCACGCTGTGCTCCATTCCGTGCACCGGCTCTCTCAGCAGCAACAAGAATATCAGTCAGAAAAAGATGGCACGCCTCCACATCTCCTCCACTCCTACGAGCACGCATTGTTCGGCTTCACCGCGAGGCTGTCCGGGAAACAGTTGGAAGCGCTGCAGAAAGTAACGGCTTTCTCTCCGCTGTCTCTCCATCGCCTGTTAGACACCAACAGGAGGCTAAAGGCTTTGGGGTTTAAGAATCGGGCCTCGCCAAACAAAAGCAAGGAGCTCTGCTTCAAATCAGCTGGAATCACGAACGGTGGCCAACAAATCGAGGACGACTGACAAAAATTACTGGAACGGTTAGCGACTGGGATTGCAAATAGGGAATGGCTGGAATCGCGAATGGCGGACGGGGAAGGCGATGGAGATTGAGAAGGACGACAAGGCGACGACTGAGATTCGGTGGCGAAGATTTGGAATCGCAGCGGTGGCGGAGATTTGGAATTATGACGATGAAGACTCAATGACATAGATTCAGAATCGCGGCGGTGGAGGTGCTTCATCTTTGATGGTGGCAACGGTGCTAGAAGCGAGCTTGCAGATTTGGGTTAATCCTTTCTCCATCGCTGCCTCTTCTTCCACCCACACCACTCCTCATCGGTTGTCTATTCTTTCAGAAATGTCGATTCATTCGATCATTCCCGGATGATGAAAACCCCAAATTCGGAAACGGTCGATCCTTGCATGGAATTTCTATGTACTCCGGCCAAAGCACCAAGCAATTGCCCCTCGTGTATGATAAAACCGTTGGCGGGCATAAATTTTCCAGGTACTGCATTCGGGGGTCGCTGGATGGTGAGCGACAGAGGAAGATACTGCGGGGGACAAATCAGAGGATACTGCGGAGGACGACGTAGAGGTCGAGGGCGGTTGGGATGGTGGGCGACAGAGGTTGACGGTGGCTAAAATGATTTTTGTGGAAGTTTAAGGGTTAGAATTAGTTATTAGAAAAGTTAGGGTCCAAAGTTATTATTTTACGTTTATTGTAGCATTAATTAATGCCACGTCAGCAATTTCCGTGAGACTTAACGATGGAATGAACGGAAAGTACCCAGATAGGACACGCGATAAGAGGTAAGGTATCTCGGTAGGACAATTTGAAGGTAAGGTACCCGTTTAGGACAAAAAAATAAGCTAGGTGACCCCCGGTGGATTTTACCCAAAAAGATAATGATTAAAAATTCAAATTTGTAGCCTGATAACCTTATTAGATTGTTCATATGCCCATGATCAAATACCTTGTTATTTGCACGTGCATAAGCAATCAGTTGCTTGGTGTCTGACTCTGGAACTCCTTCAGCAATTATAGCAACAACTCGAATAGTTGGTTGTTTCAGAGCAGTCATGGATGAAGCAGCAGCACTGAAAGAAAATTGAGATATTCAAGTTACCAACTAAGTGATGCACGGACAGAGGGCTCGAATCTTTTGGCTAAAGAAAGCCAACCTTCTAAATGATGCAAAGTTGATGAAGACATCAGCAGTTGGATGTCCAGCACAAGCAGCTTCAATGCTGCAGTACATTTAAGTGTTAGAAAATCTGAGCTTCTAGAAAAACAAACTACCAGATGAAGCTTCTCAGCAAAGACATTATCAATGTTAACAAATTACCAAGACTAGGAGGAGCAAAAAATTCATGCCATCAACTAATCCATAGACCTCGCCTTCTGGAAAGTAGACCTTTCACAGATCAGACGAGAATGACTAATACGCTAAGGCATGTAGAGCGTCAGGCAGCTCACAATTTGTGAGACTGATTAACAAGATCAAAAGGAAGGAAGTGATCTGGGCAGCTAAAACCGACTCGATTGGAATCAATACCAAGTCACTGAGTCGAGTTGTGCTGAGCTAAGTTTAATCTTGACTAAAACATACAGATAGAAGAAAACGGATGAAACAAAAAAGGATAAGGAGAAAATCTCACGTTGAATGAACGGGAATCGCAATTTCCTCTTGACCAAAGAAAAGTTTCTGAAATCCCTCGGAACTAGGATTGATAATTCCAGCAACAGATGGCGTCTCCCTCCCTACAAATCAAAGAAGCACCCAGCGCAATCAATTTAGTCCACCAGCCAATATAACCCTGAATTTGACAAAACAAGGTCAGACGAGAGTAGAAGTACTGATGAACGCACCGCAGAGAAAGTCAAAATCAAGCATTCGCTGAATCGGAAGCTGCTTGTAGTTGTAGAACAAAGCCTGCGTAGTCCGGGAAAACAGCTGTCCTGTGGCCATCTCGGCGGCTGACGAAGATCTACAAATTCGCCCACGAAACAACAGTTCAATTCCTGAAGCGGATCCGAAAATCACACCTAACTCACTCCAACTCAACCTAAGCCACACGAGATCCAAACAAACTGATAGAATGCGAAGATCTCTCGGCTATAAAACGAGAGTCACGAGTTCCAAACAACCGAATTTCTGCGCGCTTTCCTCGAAACCATTAAACAAATTGAAGTGGGAAAGGCGCAGAAAGCGACAGATACCGGAATTCGAATAGAAACGACAAGATCTGAGATCTAAAATAGCGATTTACCTCAGGCGAAAGAGCGACGCGAGGCCTTGTGCAGCCTGGACGTGATTTGCAGAGAAAAATGGTGGGGAATGGAAAGGGATAGTTACGAGGTTTATATAGGGGATGGAGGGAAAATGGAGGGAGTAGCTGCGCGAGGAAGAGCAAAAGAGAGAGCAAAAGAGGTGAGCACGTGGCACGCATGGTTAGTTAGCTCACTGAACAGAAAAGAGTTTGGCATTTTCGTAATTAAAAGGATTACACGGGGCTGAAATGGAATTGGCGACTGGCGGCCGTCGAGAGATGGGGAGAGTAGGCGCTTGTTTGGTAGCGGGGGTGGGTGGGCGGGCTGGAGGTTGGCTAAACTTGGCTGCCCACACCTTGGAGTTGGCTTCACATTTTGGAGAACTATCCCCAAATTGTGTATGGAGGGGTGAGATCAGAAAGTTTTGAGGAGCGAATTAAGAGCGTGCATGCCACAGCTTAGATCGGTTTAGGTTGAAATGAAAACTAAACGATATAGATAAGGTTTCACACATTCTCAAATTAAATCTAAATTTATTGTCAGTTTTTTCAAACTTAATTAAGGCCAATTCAATTTATTTTTCAAAGTGATTATAACTCTATCTCAGCCCGTTTGCAATTTTTCCATAATTTGCCAATATTTTAAATTCTATGATAGTCTAGTTGTCATCATCTAAGCTCACACCAAAGCTGAGACCTCAGATTATACTAATCCTTTGACTAGAAACGTCCAACTGTCATCCTTTTTCGCGATACTGCTATAGCACATATAAGCTTTGGTTCTTTGTCACCGAGGGCAACAGTGCGAGGGCCACAATCTAGTATGATAGACCACAATTTATGCAGGTATGATAAAAAAAATTACATAAGAAGGCGAGCTAGATGCCTCATGGTGGTTGGATTTGGCCAATGAGACCGTGGGTTAAATGTAACAATGACATTGCCAGTTGCACAAACAGAGGACAAAAGTCAACCTTGATCACAATTGGCTGTGGCCTCATGTAGCCTGGTGTTTATGACTCAATGATCTCAAAAGTAGGTACCATGGTAGTCCACCTAAGGGTAGGTAGAGTGGTGAAATAGTTCCTCTTATTACTCTAAGTTAAGTCTCATACACCTTAACCTAATTTAATAGGATTAGAAAGTTGAAAGTAAACATGTTCATGTTGACCAAGGTAAGAAAGCAATAACGTCAAACTTCATGGGCAACAAAGTTAGGTCAGTGAGTAAAGCTCGTCTAACCCAACCGTTCTGCCAGAATATTAGACAAAAATGCAATAATGAGAGCCATTTAAATGCAATCAAAGTCATTGTAAACTATGTGAAATCAAACTATTTAGTTTTATTTTCTTATTTTGGTTTCACGGTTGAATAGGGGTTGCAAAAAATTGTTTATTGGAATTTGTAAATCATACTACATAAATAATGCAAAATAATAGGACAAGATCACAATACTTTAAAAGTCCTATACCAAAAAAAGATAATTCTTTTAAAAGTCAATAAGTTCCATTACCCTTCCTAATTTAACAAAATAATACAATCTATAATAATTAAAAAAACATAGTTCCAACCAATTCAAATCCTTATTAATCCAACATGCTCTAACATTGATCACATTAAATTGACCAACCATCAAAAGCATTGTATAACTTGTACTCACTGTAGAAGTAAAGATGAAGAACGATGTGGTGCGTTTTCATTCCTCACTAATCAATCGTATCTTGACTATGTGACTATAAGAAAAGCCAAAATCACACACTCAATCGCTAGTAAAGAAGAACCAAAAGCTTATAGTACTAATTGCACTCGAACAAGAGAAGTTGTGGAGACACCAACTAAAGTTTGAAGCACAGTAGTCACATGCAGTATGTAGGGCTTCGAAATTTCTTCTACTGATTTTGGGCTCGGGCTTGGCCTGTGTGAGTCAATAGTTAAGGTTTGGGTTATATTCAAAGTTCAAGCTAGAATTTTAAGGTATATGAGGTTAGTTTTAATTTTGAAAATATTCAAAAATAAAATAAAATAAATGTGCTTCTATAATGAAAAAAGAAAAAAGCAAAATAATTTGAAATCTATTAAAATGTTATGATTATCAATTGGTTGATGTTGGACTTTCCCTATTTCTTTTACACAAATCAATCACAAGCATTTATCTATGGAAAATTTCAATAAAGTAAAATTATTTACCATTTTACATTTTTACTTCTTAAAATTATTATTATGTTAATAATTAAAACATTGAGGGGGTCACAGGATAAATAATGACGTTTCTTGACCTTTATTTTTACATATGCATGTAGCAAACATACATAATTTGTAAATATATTGAGGGAGTCAAGCACCCCCCAATCACTCCACTAGCTCTGTCCCTAGTTGTGTTAAAACTACGCTACATGGCTTTTTTAAACATTAGTTTATTGTATATGAGAAAGGTGCATTGCTAAGTTCATTAATATACCCGGTTTTAGTTTTTTGTCAGTTTGGTTTATAGTGAAATCAAAATCAAACCCAAACCAAATGGTTTTTTAGAAATTCAAACAAAACTATCACCATGTTTTTAAATGTGGATTGATTTTTTTTAGTAGTCAGAAAAACATATATTTTAGCGTTAGAGTACAAAGTATAAGAGGGAAAAGGGGAAGCTTGAACTAAAGATTAGTGGGTGGAAGGAGTCCTGCCTCTTTCACATTGTCATTGGGCCGGTGAACATGAGGGCATGTGGATTGAATTGATTTTGAAAAACCAACAATTCTCAATTTGTACTCGATTTGAACCAACTTGTAGTCACCCCTAGAGCTAATGTAGCCAGTGCCACACATCAACAATAGTTTTAATGGTCATTGATGTGATAAAAAGACAAAATGAGGCAGGCCAAAAAGAGCAATAGAGACAATAAAATTATAGCTTGAAAGATGCTTTGGTCGAAGCAAAGAGTGCAAAAATGAATATAGATAAATGAAAATGATTCAAGGATAATTGATCATGGACAAACACAAAATGAGAACTAATGGATTAACATGAGCACCTGAAATTGCGGGGGTGCCTGTAGATCATACCATTTATATTTTATGAAAATTTTCAATGAACTGCATAAAATAAATTTGATATAATTGAAAAATTGTAAATAAATCATATTGATTATGTAAATCACAACAAATGTTGATTCATTTGGTTAATAATATTATTTTGAACACTATAACATAGTAACTAAAATATCGTAGTTGAGCTTGGACTCTTAGCCAAAGTTAATAACATGAGCTTGTAACCAAGTAAGACTCTTTAGTTGGTAGAAAGGACTCATGGCTTTGAGAGTTTGAGTTCAATCCCCAACACCCATACTCCAAGCATTGTATTAATAAAAATAAACAATTGCCTTCTATCATTGCTTGTCTTTCACAATCACCATCCTTTAGCTTCAAATCAACCATGCTAATAAGAGTTTGTCCATGAGCTGCCAAAGGCAAGATTTATTCAACACACCGCCAATTCATCCTCTATCATAACATATCTATCAAAAAGAGTAGTTCATTTAGATCTACAAAGGTATTGTGATTTAGTTTCATTGGGTTGATTTGACCTTCATGCATAAGAAGAATAAACAAACAGAGAGATTGAAGCAAGGAGCTACTCAATTGAATTCACACCAAGAAGTTTTAGAAAAAAAATATAAAGTCGAGGAACGGGTGGTGACAGACAAGTTATTGAATGAAGTTTGGAGTTGATTTGCACAATTCAAAAATTTTATGTGTAATAAGAGTATTCGAGCCCACAAATTAGACAGATGTGTTAATGAGCGTAAGCCTTAAGTTTCCAAAAATAGAGAAAAATGTAATTTAGATAAAACCTCAGGAGATTTGTGCAATTCCCCTAACTAGAAAAATAAAAGATATATATGCAGGTGAGCAAAAAACTTCTGGCCGCGTGAAGTGGCAGCCATTCTTAATTAATCGTGACAGCGGATTGATGTTGACCGTATAGTCCAACAATCAAAACTAGGAGACCACAAGATTCCCAAGCCGGCAGCCCCGATGGCCATGCTTATGTATATTCATGAATGTCTTTTAGCTTTTTACTATTTAAAATTAAATTTGATAATTTTTTATATTAGTTTTTATTGAAAAATTATAAAAAAAATAATAATTAGAAAAATGGGGTTCTATCTAATATTAAAATGCAAATTTGTATATCTAAGTGTCATCAATTACAAAAGAAATCTGGAGTCAAATTCAATATTTAAAAGTAAGAAGCATCAAGTATTTTGGGACGGGTGGAAATAATCAGTAGTACATAATTTTTATGTCTGTTTGTAACATTTATTTAATTTTATTTTCATGAAATGCAAGAATGTGGGGACGCGAGACTTGACGGCGATAGGGATGCAGTAACAGAAGAATAATATCCATCGGGGCAACGCTTCGTTTCCAAGCGGAAAGACGGCCTAACGAAAATTGAAAGCGTATGAGAATATACACCTGGGCGCCTGACATGCATGGAAAGTTGGAAACGTTGGGCCTAAACTTGTAGCTTTTAAGACCGATCGATCGTTCGCAAGTCTCTTTGTGGCTTGGTGGCCTTGATTAGTTGCGAAATTTGGTGATTAAGATAAACTTCAACCAGTTAGTTTAATTATGGTTGATGGGTCACTTTCTTTCAAATTAAGTTGCAATTTAGTCTGTTCTGCTGGTTTAGCTAGGACTGAAAGTATTGGAATCGGCAGTTAAAAATAATAAAGATTAATTAACGCAACACTGATTAAGTTCTACTTCGGTATTAGTAATTTATAAGCTGGTTCTATTCAAGCAATCCAAACCAGGACAACACTTGCAGGCAGTACTCATTCATCTTAACTTATTAGCCACTTGTGCTGACGGGCGGGCCCTCATAATTGACTCCCTTGCTTGGAACATGATTGGCGGCCACTTGGGCTAAAACATTAACTTAGCACCTAAAATATAGAAATATGCATTTTGACTGCTAAACTAACGTCAAGTTTCTAAATACCTTTCAACCCAAAAACTTGTTTGATTCTTTGACCTAGAGCATCATGATATACGACCCTAATATGTGAATAATAGCTTTAATTGAATCATTTTGACGAATCTAGACCTGGAAATCGAAGGGGATAATTAGATTACAAGTAGCAATTTGATTTCAAAATTGACAGTTAGATTTTGTTTTCCATCCCAAGACACATAAGATAAGACTCACCTATCATGGAATGATCCCCACCAAGAGAGACAGTTAGGGTTGACTGTATTTGGTCCATATTTTAATGAAATTCTTTCTTTGCTGTTAAAAAAAAAAAAGGTTGACAGAAAAGCTTTAGGGGGTGTTTGGAAGCTGTCCTTGGTTTAGGGCCAAATCTGACTGTTAACTACACGTTACTAGAGGTATGTTTTGATAAGTTACATTTTTTGGAACACAGGTAAAAGAACTAAATATAAAATATACAAAACAATTCCAGAACAAGCAAATGGAACTCTTCATTTCCATTCTCTTCCTCCATCGGATATTTGGAATTATAAAAGAAATCCGTGATGTTGGTCAATAAGTGTTACTACATGAAAGAGTACATATATTTTCGAATTAGATTAATTAGCAGAAACAATAAATAACGGACTAATTGAGTTGAAATTCAACAAAAAATTATATTAATATTTGCTAATTTTCTGTACACATTGTTAATTGCTAATTATACAATTATACCTTGGCTAGCTAGCTTGATTTAGGGAAGGTACTAAATACCATTACTATTACATATATCATATCTCGTAAATTATAGGTATACCATGTCACATATTATTACCGTTTTTACCAAAACAATATTAGAATATTATGATGAAATACACTAAATATAATTTTGTTCCTACCTTTGTATGCATATTCTAATTATTTTCATTATAATTTAAAAATATAAATAAAATATATATGAAAGCCAATATTTTTATATGAAAATATGAAAAATGAAATATAAAGAACAAAAAAAATATTATTCAGAAAAAAGAATAATTTATTGATGCATGGGAAGAAAAAAAAATAATACTCTAATAATAATAATATATTTTTCTAATACCACACTGAGTCTTAGGTGAATCAAAATATAATGTTTTTATCCTAACTTGTTTTGCAAAAACAACATATTCATTCCATGTTATGTAACTTTGGTTTTGAGTTAATAAATTATGTAAATCGGAGTATATTCAGTTGCGGGAAGTGGGAAGCAGTTGTTGGAGGCGGGAAGCGGTAAGAAAAGAATGAGGAAATATGGGGGAGATCTGGGGTTCTCTATACTCTAAACAAGATAGTGTGATAGTAGCTGGTCCTGGTTATTGTGAAAAAAGGAAAAGGGTGGCGTGGAAGGGATTATGAAAAAACTGTAGTTGTTATTGAATCTCAAATTGCTACGATGCTGCTATCTCCATAGCAAATAAAAGAAAATAGTGGTTAGAGAAGATGATAGAAATTAGGAAGTGGTGGAGATGAAAACTTTAATGGTCAATGTGAGTATTTGAACCCTAACCTAAGTCACACTCATACATAAGTTTCACATGCACAATCACAACATGTACATACTCTCATTCTATATCTGTTTTTTTTTTTTAACAAAAGTTTATGTTGTGTTCTGTATAAATTGAAATTACTGAAAGATGACTACCGTAATATTTAAATTAAGATTTTAGAAGTTATTATCGGACTGTATTAAAAAAGTAAAGGGCAAAGTATAATTTCACCTAAACCTTAGAGGACAAGTTGTAATTATCCGATACTGATATTATACTGTGTTAAAAAAAAAGTGAAGTTACATCCACATCCAGGGAACAGGATAGGAAGATGAATACTGAGTTTAGTGTTAAAAATGATAGGAAGAGGAGCACTTGTGCGTAGGGGTGAGCATGACTCGGGTTAGTTTGGTTTTATAGTGGAACCGAATCAACCCAAAATAGCCTTAGTTCCAAAATTTTTCTGCTCAACCCGAGAACAGAAAACAAAGTTCTGGTTTTTAGGTTTTTTTATTTATACCATATACCTATAACAATACCAAAATTCAATAAAATTGCATCCATAATCAGTTTTATGAAATATTCAACATAATATACAATTAAATTAATATTTAAATACATGTACTTAGACACATTCAAAAGAGTTTAAAATGCTATTATTACCAAAATGGTTCAAAATAGTTGCTTGTGAAGTATCTTCTATCTCAACTAATTTACTTTCTTCTAATAATTCCAACTTTGTCATGACATTCAACATAGAAAGCTGAGCCTTTAAAACCATATTCTTCAGTATCAAAACCTAAAATATGTTGATGTCATGAATTTCTAGTTTTACATGACTCATAAATGAAAAAACATAAGAATTATGTCATAGAGAGTAATTTGGAGTTGAGAGATCAAAAGCAAAATGACCCAGGGTTGTCGGTTTAGGAAGCAAAGTGATTTAAGTGAATATGGAGAAATTTCGTAAATGATCCCACAACTTCTATACTATTTCAATTTGGAACATTAGTTTAACGATTTAATATAAAAATATAAGATGACCATTATAATTCTTCAAATGAATACATATATATAGATATATTTGTAATACTATAATTTTTATTATATAATTATATATGTATCTTGGGTTCGGTTCTATCTCATGTTGGTTTCATATGAAATCAGAACTAACGCAAAAACCGTCGATTCTCTTATATGTGTAATCAACCCGCGAACAATGGTTCATTTTTACCCAACCAAACCTAACCCAATGAGGGTGGTTTGGGTTGAATTTCAAGTTTACCTAACCCATGCTCATCCCTACTTATGCGCATGCAATCGATCGTTGTGATCCAAATTTATTTTAGTTCTAGGAAAATGGAAAAATCGGATAAATAGACGTGGCTGCCATCTGAAGTCGTATATTAGTGCAATCATAATTGGCCTAATATTGCTCTTAATTCCAACGATAAGACCCTATCTGATAAGGATTACTAGTATTCCTATCTGATAATTGTTGAAACATTTCGTCATTTCCTCATATATTATACGTTTCAGTTTTTATAAGTATCGTTTAGTTTTTTAATTAATAATTTAGTTTTTTAATTAATAAAATCTAGTTTGGTAGCAGTGTTTCTCCCTTTAAAAGAAATAATAATGTAAAATTAATTAAATTAATTTTATTTTTTTTTAAAAAAACCCAGCCCATATCCGGCCAAATTGGGTCGACCAACTAAGCACCTCTACTTCTATGATCCTTGCATTTGGCTGCTATGATCGAATGCCTATTGTATGACAACTAATCTGTCTCAACAAAAACAGCTAACAATCTAAGAGAAGAAGAACAGAAAAGCAAATACGAGAGAGAAGATGACCAATATACACTAGTCTAAGTATATTTGAGTCTAACACCCAAATGATTTTAACTTAACTTAATTCAAAATAAATTATTTTTATATTTTACATTTTTTTACTTGAAACTAATTTCATTTGATAGTTAATATTATGCAGGTGTTATAATCCATTGAAATTAAAATTTATAACAATATTAACTTTTTGTGAATCTTTTAAGGCATTTACCCTATCGCCACCAAAGTTGTAATGAAGCTGCTTTTCATTGTTGTGTTGGTGGCCAGAAATAACTATTTTCTAGCCTGTCAAATAGTAGAAAGACAAAGCCCCTTTCAAAACAAATTTTATGATTAAGCTATTTAGTGAGGTTTGGGCTGAGAGGAAACCTATAGTTTGTTGCGGGGCAGAGATGTCACAAAAAAAAATGACACACACAATGGCATTGCTAATGGCCCCAACTGTTGTTGAAATCAATGAGTCCCGTCATTAGATGAAGAAGTTTGGGGATTGAAAAGATAAAGATAAAATATTCAGGGACTTTAATGAGGGTTCCACCACTTCTTGGTTTGATGTAGAGATTAAGAAATGGAAAATGTTTGTGTGTCGTTTCTACTTTTAACCTTAATTTTTTATACATAAATGAAGGAAGTTGAAAAAAGTGGGTATTAAAATGATAGTTTGCAAGGGCTTTAATGGGGGTTCAACCACTTCCTGGTTTGACGTAAAGATTAAGAAATGTAAAATGTTTGTGTGTTGTTTCTACTTTTAACCTTAATTTTTTTATACATAAATTAAGGAAGTCAGAAAAAGTTGATATTAAAATGATAGTTTGAAGAGTAGTATGGTAAACTAATTTATTAAATATGAAAATATTATAAAGATTTGGAACTGCTTAAAATAGAATATGTTACTATAATTTTGAGACAGAGTATATTGTAAAAAATTATATGATATTTCTAAAGATGAACATTTGTTACTATTCGAATGGTGGTAATTATTTTGGGCCAAAGTGTTTTAGGCCAAGAATTATAGGACCAGAAGTTTTGGACCAAAACAAATCTCATCTAAATATATATATATATGAAGCAAAATACATCTAAGATTGATTTTGACTTTTTCTTAATGAGAAAAATTGTAGAGCTGACACATGATACACTTTTCATTTTTAGTAATGTAACTACAATTTTTTACATATGATCTACCAAGTATACTCCTAACTCTATAAAGCAATATTTTAGTGATATGTAGCAGTCAAAGCACATAATTGTTGACTTTTATTCAAAATTTGAATCATAAATAAACTGAACATATAATTAAATTGGGATTTGATTGAATTGAGTCATGATTGATCATAAACCTACTTTAGATTTATTTCTACCATTTTATGACATTTCATGTATTGAGTGTGGTAATTATAAATTTCCAACAACATAAATGTGCAAATTATAATTTTAACTAATGTCACGAAGTGTTTTGGAATTTACCCAAATAAAAAATCAAAACAAGTTTGCATATAGCCTACTGACATATAGGATCTGTTTAGCGTTTACTATACATGAGCTTATGTTAGCTACACATTGTAGCAAGTAATTTTTATAATAAATTTAGCAATAAAATAAATTTTTATAATTAATTAAAACATTCTCACTCATAAATTTATGCAAATCAATGAGAATTTCCTTTTATGACAATTTTGTGATTTAATTTCTTAATATTATATTTTTATTATTAAAATGATTAGTTATGATCAAAATGTAAAATTGTGAAACATAACATAATATATGCTTTGACATTTTAGGTCCAACCTTTTATGAGTTATAGTCAAAATTCTAGTTTGTGCTAACATCTCAAATCCACCTTGTTTTGCGTTTTATGTTTACCAAATTTATTACCAATACTTTTCAAATGTTTCCACTATTTAAAATATTTGAATTGATCATCACTATTATTTTAAAGTTATAATTTTTTAAAACAATTTTTTCCCTACAAATACATGAAAATTTTGTATATTCATTGATCAACTCTTAATAAACTGCACGGAAAGTTACAATTACCTCATGAGGTTTACACTAACTTACAGTTTACCCCATTTATTTTAGAAAACCTACACTTTGGCCCATGGTTGTTTTATACATCTGATAATGACTTCTAAAACTGTAATTTAAACTGTATGAAAGTTATCTTTTAGTAATGTCGTTCTCTCAAATATTTTTTTTATAGTTAATAGACATTTTCGATTATCAGTTTTTCCTTTTTGCAAATGCATTTTTTTTTCTTATAAATACATATTAGTATTTTTTAAAAACCAGTTAGCTATGAAAAAAATATAAAAATTCTTGAAATTACTGGAACATGGTTATCAGACAGTTTAATTTAGAGTCTCAGGGGTTGTTGTTGGACACTATAAAAGAAGTAGGGGCAAAATGTAGATTTTTGAAAATAGAGGGATAAACTTTATGCTAGATCAAACTACAGGGAGTTTTGTAATTTACCCTAAATTGCAGGCCAATTACTAAATAAGACAATGTTCTCTTTTAAACCACATAACCAAAAACTCCTCCCATGTAATGGTGTTTAAAGGGGCAGGTCAGGATCGGCCCAATTCGGGACTAGCTTGGGTCAAACTCGGCCCAGGATCGGGTTAAGCCCGGCATGGCACGGGACTAGCTAAAGCACGAGTAAGGTTGGGGCGAGTGTGGGCTTGGAAAAGGAAGAAGTCTGAAGTGGGCTCGGCACGGCCCAACTCGAAGGTGAGCCCGGCACGCAACAAGGACCATCATGAGGCCGGCTCGGCCTAGCCAGTCTAGTCCGGTCCCAATGGTCAAAAATGCGTTCCAACGACTCCTTTAAAAAATTGGTTTAATTACACTCCAAGCCTCTATAATGGCATGTATTTTTTTTATACCTTAGAATTACTTTTTTATCCCCCAACAATTATATTCTAAGGTTTTTTTAGTAAAAAAAAAAAAGGCTCTCACCTATAAATAAAGAGACCATTTGCATCATTTCTTTACACCAATCTCAAGCTCTCCTCTCCTCTAATACATTTTCTCAAATTTCTCAAGCTCTCAAGCTTATTTTCTTACTATTTCCTTCATTACTTTAATTTCTTCATATTCTCAATTAATTCTTACATGAATGGCATCAAAAGGAAAGGGAAAAGCCTAAAGTTCTTAATCTCACACGACGGGGTTGAGGTCATTTTTTCATTTCATGTCCCGACTTATGAGCTGTGGGGTTTACATTCAACAAAACGATGACAACGAACAAATTGGCATGGCATTATACGAGTTGGGCAATAACGACCAACTTTCTAACGACGACGTCGAGGAGGTGGACGCGACTTTGTCCAATAATGTTGGTAGAGGCGATGGCTTGGAACCCACCTCGATGAGCAACCAACTCGAATTTGAAAGTCAAGGTAAATCGAGAAGGCTCACTGTATAGGTTTGGGAGCATTTCGATCAAGTGTATGAGAATGATGAGTGAATTGCAAAATGTAAACATTGCAAGACAAAGCTCGTTCACAAGAAGAACTTCGGCACAGGAATAATCAAATGGCACATGGAACATGAGCATTCGAACCTCTGCCCAGACACAGCTGGCAGTACTGGCGGCCAAATGCAGCTTGGGAGTTCTACCAGCGCATCAGGTATTTTTTTGATTTAATCAACAAAATTATAGGGAAGATATGATAGAATAGATGATATTAACTGAAAAACCATTCATACAAGCTGAATATAGGCACATGAAAAAATGAATAAAATCACAATTAAACCCGACTTTTAAAAGAACATCTAAGACTACTGCCAGGAGAGAAGTATTTAAAATACATGAAGCCGGTAGATTGAACTTACAAGCATGTTTTTCTGTTCTTGATGATTCTGCTTCATTTACTAATGACATGTGGCATTCACCCTTAGAACAAGATTATTATTGTATGACTGCACATTGGATCGATGATAGTTGAGTTATTCAAAAGCGTGTCATTGCATTTAAGTAGATGGAAGTCGATCATACAGGTTGGAACACATACCAAGTTATTTCTAAAACTTTAAAAGATTTTTTTTTGTTATGATAAGGTTTTTAGCATAACATTTGATAATGCATCCAACAATGATGTCGCGGCTGAGACATTAAAGGAATCGTTGGAACCTGTCAAGGACACTGCATTTTTTCAAATATGATGTATTCGTTATATTTTAAACTTGGTTGTTCAAAAAGGCCTTAATGTATTGAGCACCGAAATCACTCTTATTCGGTGGGTAATCAATTATTTAAAGTCAAGGTTGAAAGTTGCAAAAGAGTTTAAGGCTTATTGTCTCGAAAATGGTCTTTAGTTTAGTTGGAAACATTTTAAACTTGATTGTCCAACATGATAGAACTCAACTTACGAGATATTGATGGATGCGATTTCATTTGCTGCACATATGACATGTTTTATAAATGTGAAAAAGAAGAAAACAATTTTAAAACAAGAAATATGAGATAAACTTTCAAAAATAGCAGTCGTGCTACGATATTTTTACGATGCCACCATGTTTTGCTTCGGTGTTTACTATTCCACTTTTCACAATGTGTTAATGTATTTGGTTAATATTATATAGATTTTTAAACAATACAAAGACAACGAGTTTTTAAAAAACACAATTAAGGCCACGAAAGATAAGTGGATTTCGTATTTTAGTGATATACCCGTCATCTATTTACTTGCATTTGCACTCGACCCAACCGTTAAAATCACAGGTACACAATAGTTACTAGATGACTATTATAGTTTCTTTGATATGTCACATATATCTGTTCTTGCTATAACTGCTATTCTTGAAGAGCATATGCATGAGTTATATAAGATTTACGCCGACCAACATAAAGACAAGATAGGGAGCAGTACTTCCAATATTGTTGGGGGTTCCTCATCATCGGCTTCAATAGCATTCAATTCCGCCAAACAACTACTCAAATGGCCTCGGTCTGCATCCTCTAGTCTTAGTAAAGTTAACACATATCTCAACTTGGTGTGGGAGAATAATGAGACTGACATTTTGGAATGGTGGAAAGCAAGGAGCAACAAATTTTCAATACTGTTCATCATTGCAAAGGAAGTTCTAGTTATTCTCGTCTCAATTGTTGCTTCCGAATCGGCTTTTAGCGCGGGAAAATGTGTTATTTCTGAGAAATGAGTAAGATTGTCACCTAATGTGGTTGAGGTGTGTATCTGCAATCGTGATTGGGGTTTTACCGCCTTACGGCTATAAGACCAAAAGAGCTCCGACGATGAAATCGCTGATGAGGTAGACTCTTAAATTTTTATAGTTTGTATCTGATCTAATTATACTATTGAGTACAGATCATAAGTTTTTTTAAATTTCAATTTCCTGGCGCCATTTTCTGTTTTAACGCATGTTCCAACTTATATAAGTGCTGCTTGGCTTTGAAATTAATAAAATTGACACTGTTGGGTGGTGCTTTACTCTTAATAAAATTACTAACCCTAATTTTTAAGTGAAAATTTATTTCAAAAAATTACAAAATTTTTTTTTTAAAAAAAACGCTGGCCTAGGACCGGCCCAAGCCATGCTTGACACAGGACTGGGTTAAGATCGGACCAACATCGGCATGCCAATAGCCAAGCTATGCCGGGTCCCTACTAACCCAGGTTCAGGACCGGCAAGTTCAGTCCCGATCCCAATTTGGGTCGACCCATCTCGCACCTTTACTCCCATGTGAATGGCTCGTGACATATTTTGATGGACAATCCACTTCCATCCGCAATCGTACATATCGTTGGTAATGGTACCCATACACAACAACATATTATGGTACAAAAAACTTATTTAAGGCCACCTCGCGTGTCACATACCATATTTCCTTTCATTGGTATGAAACGTTAGTGATGACTTAGGTCAGGAATCATTCATGAAGCCAGAGACATGTGTGCATATGCATGCATGCGACAACTTAGGACATTAATTGTGTCAAGAACATTAATTAATAATTTGTCAATTAACACGAGGCTTAACTTTCGGTTGTGAGTTTTTGGTGCTGTTTCTTGGACCGCATCAGTCAAACAAAACGAATCTTCGTTGCAATTTTTACACGGCATTTGTTTGGAAAAAATGTCTAAAATCGATACTAGGGATTTAAATATATTATAAATATTATAATATTTTTTTAAAATCTTTTAATGTTAAAAATTACTGTTGGATAATTTTTTTAAAACTTTAATACCAAACGCTGTCATTATTCCAGAGGAAGATATATCCGAAATGAAGTGACCTAATCTCGTTATCAAACAGGAAATGACTAGGACTCTCTTGTTCTAGGTGGCGGTTACACCCAGTTCATTTTAACATAATATTTAACTTATTTTAATATAAATTAATTAATTTTAAAATAATTTATTTTAGTTTTATTTATTTTTTATTTGGAACTAATTTTATTTAAAATTTAATATTATGTAACTGCAATAATCAATTGAAAATATATTTTTTGTAATCTCACAATTTTTTTATGAATTTTTCTAGTTTAAGGAATTAAAAAAAATTCATAAAAATTTAATAACATTGTGAAAATTTACTTTCAAATGGATTATTGAATCTACATAATATTGGCTTCCAAATAAATTTGGTTTCAGGTAAAAAAATATAAAAATAAAAATAATTTAGTTGGCTTAAGTTAAAACGAATTGGCTCTAAGTCAATTGACTATAAAATGATTTATTTTTATTCTTGCAATTTTTTTATCCGAAAATAATTTTAATTAAAATTTAATATTATGTAACTATAATAATCAATTTAAAAATATAATTTTTGTAATCTTACTAAATTTTTATAAATTTTTCTAATTTAAGGCATTAAAAAGAAAAAATTCATAAAAATTTAACAACATCATGAATTTTTTTTTTAAATAGATTATTATATCTACATAATATTAATTTTCAAATAAAATTAATTTTTTTAAAAAAAAGATGTAAAAGTAAAAACAAGTCAATTGACTTAAGTTAAAACGAATTGCTCTGTCCGATGGGTGATTATAAGTATTAATTCTACCATGCTGGCCCAACTTTCACCGACGGATCTAAACTTGATGTATATTTCCTAATGTATTCCTTAGGAAACTAATTATATAATACTACTATTAGTACTAGATATATAAAAACCGATCAAGAAGCGTATTTGAATAGCGAAATCCATCCAACTCGGCTGGTTACATATACAGCCTGGGGAATTAATGATCAAATTTGTGGAGTACGTGCTATTGAACTTTGAATTCAAGCCCTGATCACCTTTCACCTGCACGTTTTTTGGTTGGATTTTCTCACTTTAATTTCGACACTTACTTACCTGACTTTTGGGTTTTGGGTTCTGGAGGCATGCATATATGTATTTTACACTCAATTTCTGATCAATTGAAGATTAATAATCAGATCATATACAGGTAATTCTCCTCTACTATCCACTTCTCAAGGTAAATACTACTGCTTACCATAAGAAAAGAAAAGGTAAATACTACTGGTAGTAATATTAATGAAATTCAAAAACATTCTTGCATTAAATTCAAAGAGCATAGGTATTAACAGTCCAATTTTGGGCCAAGGTTCGTAATTTTAAAGACTACCATGGGCTTGCGTTAACTAACCACATATACATTTATGTGCTTGGGCCATGGTACTTATATTGTTGCCACAAACCCAATTACTTGATTTTATTTCTGAATAATTTTTTGTTTAATTTGAATTTTAACCTTACTCACGAAAATTCTGACCTCCAACCCTAACTGCATACTTCTTCTCCTCCCATCATTTCTTCTCCTCTGTTCTTTGTGTAGTTGGTTAGGTTTAGATTCCAATCTAGATTTAATCAATTGATTTTTCACCATTACCTATCTCAATTATCCTCAATTACTTTCGTCTTTTTTTCTCTTTCACAAAATTTTTTCACCACCAGCAATAGGAGCATTATTTAGTTTATCCAATGCTTTATGGTGAACAAATCTAGGTAGCCTATTTTCGAAATTAGTGGCTATAAGAAAATTGAGTGGAGTGTAGAAAACCATTAAGACTTAGATGATGGTGCGTTTACAAATAAGAGTAAATATTCTATCCACCGTCCATGGAAAAAAAAAAATTCCACCAATAGTTACTTTAAATGCTTTACTCATCTAATTAACACCTTAAACTAATGGTGATACTTGATGTTAAGGCTCACTGTGTGAGGGGGGGGGGGGGGGGGGGGGGGAATACACATCTGCTGTATGAGGCAAAACATGCAACAGTCACAATAAGTGGAGGAGAAATTGCTGCAGCCGCAACAGGAAATTTCTTCAACCGATTAGGAGAACCAAATTGCTCTAACCGCAAAAGGAATCACTTCAATTGAATAGGAGGATGAAATTAATGCTCTAGTGACAAATATTTTCCCAAAATTCTAGCCGCGCATTGTTTCTCCAAAGCAATTGGTCCAACATCAAATTGTTGCTGCAATAGAAATATTCCAGCAACAAATAAAAACGGATTTGCATTATCAATTAGTAAAAGGAAGAGAAGAAAACTAAGTGCTTTAAGCTTGCAACCATCAGGTTTTGCTATATCAATAAGGGCAAAGATTTCTTGTGAATTAGGTTAATTATTTTTCTACAATTGTCCATGTTATGATTCTTCCATGCTATTTTATGGCTATGCTCTTTCCATTTTGTCTTGCCCTTTTGTTTGTTTAAAGTGTTAATCTCTTGTTCTGTAGTGATGACTTTTTATACATCATAGAACTGTTTTTTTTTTAGAAAAAAAGTTAGTGCTACTTTGATCAATCATGTCTAAAGTTTTTGTTTGCTTACCATTTAACATTGAGAAATTAATTTATGAGTTCTTTCATAATGGAAGATTTGCCAGAAGTGTTAGAAGATGAGTTGTAAATAGAAGATTGCATGGTTGAACAAAATAATACCGCACATGATGAATTTGACTTGACTGAGAACAATAAGGATATAACAAATGATAAAACACTAGAGCCTTTTATTGGTATAGAATTCACATCACCAGATGATCTAGAATAATATTACGACAGATATGCTAAACGTCTTGGTTGTAGTATCCAGAAAAATAAGCTCATAAGGTCTAGATCCAATAAGGAGATAATTGGTCAAGTACTTGTTTGTTCAAAAGAAGGTCTTTGTGCAAACAAATATGTAAAGAAAAGACATATTTGTTAAGCTTAAGATAAAACTAGAGAAGGATGTAAAACAATGCTTACAGTAGCAAAGAAAGGTGAACGATGGGTTGTAACATGATTCATTGCAAGGCAAAATTATGAGTTAGCTCATCCAAAAAGTACACAGTTTTTTCAATCGTACAAGCGGTCCACAAAGGCTCAACATGATCTTATAGATGTTCTCAATGACTCAAGTGTTCATCCAAGTAAGATTGTTCCATATCAAGAATTGAATTTTGTGGCTATTTAGTGCTTGTGGTACAATCTTTATTTCTATTTAGAAAATTTAATAGGCATTTGAATTTTTTTGGAGATTGTTGCATAATTATTTAGAAATTTCTAATGCTTAGATGTCCTTACTATATTATTTCATCCATTAGTAACTATTGCAAGTTGCATTTTTTAGATAATTATTGACAAGTAGTAAAATTTACTTTTAAGTGGAGAGTTAAAAGGCAAGATCTATAATTGTTAAGCTACTATTTATAATTGTTAGCCATCTTCTTATGTCTGCATGCAACGTCAAATGCATCTAGGCTTGATTCTGGTTAACAATAAAAAAAATTCAAAATGCTCTAACTTGCGATGCTCTAGCTCAAGAATTTCATGCTTTAAGTTAACAATAAAAACCAAGGTGATATGCCCTTGTTGTTAACTGTACACCAAATGGGATGATTAATCCAAAATGCTGTTTTTCTTCAACTTGCCATGCCATTTTATCGAATCAAGTTACAAGCAGTCCTGAGGAAAAAGTAAGTGCAACAAGCAGTGACCCAGAAGAGCTCAATCAATATTCTTACTGCATACTTTTCAGACAATTATCACATGGGTTAAAACCATGTTTACAAGCCTTTCTGTCAGAAGACAACAGATAAAGCTCAATCTAAAAGGTAATAAAAAACTTCTTCTAATGGAAAAGAGAAAAAAAAACTAAACATAATTTCGACTTGTTAGAAAAAAAAACAGCTACATGGTATCTTTGACAAATAAATTGCCTAACCAAGGTTTCCAAGAAAAGACATTGCAGATGTTTTAACACTAGATATGGACAATCAACATACTATAGAGCTAAACATTGCTTAACCAAGATTTCCTATGTAAGACACTGTGGATGATCCAAGCTGCAGTAGAGAACCTAGAGCTCCTTTTTTGCCAAGCTTTCACTATGACGTTCATGCTGCAGTTCCTGGTACTAAGTTGCCTCTGCACTATACTTTGCAATTCTCTTCCCTACAATTCTTGCACGTTAAGAACCAAAAACCAAGTTCAGACCAGGAAGAACGGTCTAAACCTTCTTCACAATAACCAATATAAGAACAAAAGGGTTAAGGAGAATGCAATCACGAACAGAATTTCTTCTTATTTTACCATTACATGTCCATAGTCGCAGAATCAATGAGCAACTCTACGGAGCAAAATGCAAACACAAGGAAAAAATCATGAAAAACCAACAAAGCAAGTGGAAGGGAGATAAATTAATAACAACCCATCAAATAAGAGCTAAACAGGGCAAAGGCAATTTACTTACTATTACATGTATGTCTGCAGAGAGAATAAATCACTTGCATTTAAAAAACAACCACAATTGTTTATTTGGATTTTGAAGGCCATAAAATAGAAAATGTCAAAATAAATTGTAAAAATCGACGAATGACAAACGAATAGATTACAAATTTTGATCAAATGCAACAAAAAAGGACACATTCAATTCAACTTCCGACTTCGTTGGAAATTCAAATTCAATTCACGGCCACCTATGATCTTAAAAACATACCTTTTAAATTCCTTGCCCCAGACATCACCAATTACCTCTTGTGAAATCCTCTTATCAAAAAATGACGGAACCTTCTGATCATCATCGATCTCAACCTTTTTCTAGCACCCAGTGGTTAAATATGCAAAGTTGATCTTCATCTTGGAAGAGTCATGGACTATTTCCTAAGCTACAGGTGAGGGTGTTGTTTCTCTCGCATATTGCAGTTTCGGCATTTGCCTATTCACTAATGATATCATTTCTTTCTTTTTCTTTTTTGCATGATAGATATGTTAAGTTAAATAGTACCGTTAATTAACGTTGTGGTTAAATTAACTACTGGTGGAAATTTTTTTTTTTCCACCAATGGTGAATAGCATATTTACTCTGCAAATAATAGATTAGGGTGATCGCATGTTATTTTTTTATTTATTTTGTCCTGTATTTAGTTTTTTTTTCTAATTACTTATGAGTTACTTTTTTTAGAATTATTTTGGTTTACATGGAAGTTTCGGTTCGATCTGATTCTCTTTTCTTCATTCAGTGTCATAGGGATGCATAGGTTTTTATTGGCCAGTTTATATATCTCTGTTGTTCTTTAGTGTTCTACAATATTGGTTTGTAAGATGTCGCTTGACTTATTGGTAATTGGAATGAAGTACCTTTCTATAAAAAAAAAAAAACCTTACTAATGGGCACCAGTATCATAGATAATCTTATTTTTTGACAAATACTAGAAACATGTATTTTATAGTTAAAAACTTATAATACAAAATGGTGTCGTTGCTATATACCTTATTTGTAATTATAACTTAAATCCACATTTGTTTAAGTAAGTGGTTTTTTCCTCACAATAGTAGATGCATTCTAATCATGAAAAGAAAATGTTTCAGTCTAATGGACGAGCATTTTTTTTTTTTGGTACTCAGAATCAGTTATACAATATTATAAGTGTTGAGAGACACCTATATATTATAGGGGTACCTGACATACATTTAGGATCTTGAAAGGTGACCAAAGCAGAACTGAAGACTTTTATGGATTTTGGGGGGGGGGGGGGGTAGGTGGGTTTGGTGCTCCCTACATGTCTTTATCACTAGGTTGAGCTGTGTAGGTACAAAACTAGTTTTATTTTAAATGAACAATTGCTATGGCTCCCTTTTTAACTTTTAAATATGGGTTAGGTTGAGAGATTAACTTTTTTTAATACCTGACGTTGCTTCAGGATTAAATTATGGAGAGATTATGGTTGAATTTAAAATACAAAGTATATGGATATCAAAAAAATAATTTGAATATTCGATATTGCCACAAGAAAAAAAAGTTAGAAATAATAATGATGCAATGATAATTCTAAATTAAATAATAGATAAAAATGTTATTCATCAACATGAACATTTTACAAATAAAATAAAGTGGTAATAATATATGTCTTGATAGTATAAAAAATAATTAAAATAAAAATACATGACTATACAATTAATAATAATGTGTTATTAGGTAGATTAGTAAGAAATTATTTTCAAAATAAATACAATATTATACTAATATTGCATATTATTTTAATTTTGATATAGTTCATCATAGTAATAAAAATTAAATTAGATAGGGAATTATAGAATGTCTAAATTAAGATAATTATGTAAAACATTACAAAAAAATTTTAACAATTCACAAATCATTGAGTATAGTTTACATGTTAGCAAGAGGTGATACAAAATTTTATATTTATGCACTGTTTACAAAATTTTGGATCATAGAGTGAGAAGAATATATACGTAAGATAAAAATAGACTTATTATGGTGTGTCAAGCCACTAAAATACATATGGAAAAAATAAAAAAAATAAAAAAAATAAGTATGAGTATTTTAAGTATTAGTTTTATAAACATAATCCTAGTTCCCTAACATCGCCAGAAGACAATGAACCTGACTACACTCCCCAAACTGTCAATTCTATCTTGTATTTTCATATGTTTTGAGAAACATGCAAGGTAGCACATATACTTTATAACAACTTATTAAAAAGAATAACATAGCTATATCGAAGTGTTCAAATGATAGGTTTTGGTATAAGCTAAATTAGATATAAAACTAAGTACAATTAACCTAGTTTACCCTTACTAATGGAAATGACAAAAATAACTATATTGGCCTTACCCTACCCAATCCCAATCACCCAAACTTAACCTTGCCCAGAAAGTTTGTTATGAGTTTAACTAATTTTACCCGAAATGTAAGAAAATAAATTTATTGTGAAGCATCAGACTACTAAACACATGTATGAGAAAATAAGAAAACTAAAAAATGAGTATGAGTATTTTAAGTAATTTTTCTAAGAATATAGTTTCGGCCCTTTAGCACAACTTCCACCAAAGGACACAAACCCGATTGCCACTCTCTCGAATTATCAATTTTTTCTTGTATGCCCTTTAAGTTTTGAGAAACCAGCAAGTTACCTATCATACTTTACAAGAACATATGAAGAAAAGGAACATAGCTACATCAAGAAGTTCAAATGATAGGCTTTATCATAAAATAAATCAAATATAAAATTAAGTATGATTGGCCGAGCTTGGCCCCTGCAAATAAGGATAATAAAATTACTCTATTGCCCTTAGCCTTCATAAATTAGACCATTCTAACTTGACCCTACCAATAAAGTTTTGGGAAGGTTATGGGTTTAACTAATTCTACTGCATCCTACCCTTAATAAATTAGTATATTTATTTCTAAAATTTTTTCTTTTATCTCAAAATAAAGTTATAATTGACTGTAAATTTTTCTATGCAACCTGATTTTATAAATTTTTATTTATTAATTATTTGTAGACATATAGATTTTTTTTAAAACATACATAAAATATATAGAAAAATTATATATATCTTATCAACTAGTGGGAGCTGCATTTGAACTCACTTACATGTTGAGATGGTTTTGGATTTAGCAATATCTTAACCAAATCTTTTTATTCACATCACTATATTACCAAGGAATACCATGACCCATGATCAACTTAACCTATCTTCTCAACGAACACTTAAAAAAAGAACGTTCTATTAAAATAAATATATATTTTATATAAAAAATTCGTACTATAATGAAATTGCTATTATTTTTATCTTTTTTTACAAAGAAAAAATGTTCATTATTTTTCAAGATGATTGTTTAAAAAACCAATTATCTCTTACATAGTTTAGGGTTTTAATTGAGTAAAGCCAAACTCAAACACCCATAGCTCAAGCTCGACTGAAACTTTTCATCAACATCACAACATGATAATAATCATATATTATGTGAACTCCAACTATTGGACAATTTCTATTTCAAAAAGTTGACAATGAAAAAAATTAATAGGCACATGAAAAAATAAAAGGGAAGTTGATTTCTAACTCTATAGTTAAGATATAAATATTTAGCTAGGCATTGAGTATTAATAATAAAGTTGTACACTAATAATATTTAGAGTAAAATTAATCTAATAAAGATCATTATAATTAACAAATAACAATAAAAGAATTTGACTTATTCACCAAAGAAAATGACTTGACCTAAAAAAATTAAAATAAAAAATTTAACCTGACATTAATTTTTTTGTTACATTTTATGTTCGATCATCTCCCTCATATAGTATTAGCCTATATTAATTAACCCTTAATATAATGCTAGCTTATTTCTTTAATTATTAATTTAAAAAAAATAAAGAAAAAAATAATGAAGGTAATAGAAGAAAGTTATAATTTGAACCTAACATAAAAAAAACTTCAATCAAGAGTTATGTATTTTTGGTAAATTAACATGATTAAGTGATGAAAATAATAATAACACCATATAATGTAAAATATATTTATAAATTTAAAATGAAAAAAATACAATAACAATTAACAAAATAAATGATAAGAAAAAAAATTTAATAGTTACCAACCACACCACAAAAAAAAAATCAAAATATTGAATGAAAAGAAAAAAATGGAACAAAGAACATATCCACTATTGTCTACTAGTTTAGATTTTGTTTTCAATATGTATTCATATATATGGGAAATTTTATAATAGGAATGAGAAAAGTATAAGATCTACTAAAGGTAATAATATTAACATACATCATAATGTAGTTTCCCTTTTTTTTTTTTTATAATGCATAGCTAACCAAATCAATTTAAAACAAAAAAACTACCAATATTAGTTTGATGCATTGGTTCAACCAAAAAAAGCACAATTTTGAAAATCATACAAGAATTTTAGATTAAATTTAAGCCTTTACAATTGAATAAAAAACTAATACCTTTACAATTGAGAATAATTAAACCATTTTTGGTAAGTGTTAAAGTATTTTTTTTATATTTTCCTAAAATGAATTAAATGGTAATAAATGTCACTTTGATTTTATTTTTGAAACAATTAATGTTGACATTCCCATTTATTTTAGAAAGTGATTCAAATTTACAATTATTTGAAAAATTAATTTTTTTATTTTTATGAAAATAGGTGCTAATTGATGTGATATTTTTATTTTAGATAATAAAATGTTTCATCATAAACAAATTATTATTTTTATGTAAAATATTTTGCCTATTAAATTTCTATAATAGAGAAATGTTATGAAAGTTTTAGAATAAATATTAAAGGTTTTGATATTGTTGCCAAAATTAATGTTTCTTTACTAATTGCATTATATGTACAGGATTTTAAAGAGCTTCCCTTTTTATGTGAAGTTAATGTATGAATTCATGTGAGAAAATATGCTATAAAAATCTATTTTAAATATGTCAATTTGTGAGAGATCGCAAAAAAGAAAAAATAATATTGAAAAAGTTGTTCCCAAAAGTATTAAAATGGATGTTTTCAGTATCAAAATTATAAAATCTTGATATTGATTAGCAAATGAAAAAGTATATAAGAAAACTGTCTTTTACAGTGACAACATGACCATTATATATTTATAGGCTTTACATAATTATGTTTATTATAGGTTAAACTGACTAAATAGTATAATTAAAATATTAAGAATTTATGAGTTTTACATAATAAAAATAATACACTTAGAACATGTTAAAAATGAAAAAGTAACATCTTATCAATTCTAAATAAAAAAATTTACTTATATTATACAACATAGATTTTTTTTTCTTTTTCCTTGTGTCCCATCAATTCGTTTCCATATCTATATCTTGTCTTTGTATCTTTTATGACATAACTTCCAAATTTGTCCATGAATATGAAAATGATAAAAAAAAAAATCAATAATTTTTAAAAGAAGATTCAATAATATAGATAGAATTTAGTTAGAATTACAATCCAAAAGACAAAATGTCATAATTCAAATCTTGAAAGCATATAAAATAAAATTTTCATAGGACTGAAATGTATCATTACACAACAATATTGTGTCAATCAAAATAAGTTCCCAAAATAAAAGAATACATACATACATACATATATACATAGAGAAAGAGAGAAGAAGAAGAAGAAGAAGAAGAAGAAGCAGCAGCTTGAATTCAAGACATCAATGACAAATAATCATGCATAATTTCAATCTTGAAAAATATGACTTTTCTAAATGAAAAGAGGAAAGATGCTTACATTTGTGTAGAGTTTGTAAGATTATGATGTATTAATATATATAGAGAAAAATATGAAAGAAAAGACATCAATTTTCTAAAATAGGTTACATAACATATGACTAATAAAATAAATAGAGTATTTATTTATGGAAGTTATATATTTAAGGGATTGAGTTTTCAAATTCAATTGATATGCATAAATTTCAAAATTAATACATAGTTGATTTTTCTTTTAAATATCATGGTAATTAAAAACAAGAAACATAATTTTATAGCTAATGAAAGGACAAAATTGAAACATTAGCACAAAAAATGAGAGGTTGCAACATAAGAGTAAAAACACGTAAGCAAGAGTTAGGGAAAAGATATTTTTAGGCATGAAACTGATGTTGCTTTAATATATAATATTAGATGTCATAGTTTGAATTGACGAACATTCTTTAAAAAGTACTCATATTCAGAAAAAGATAAAAAATCAAGTGATATGCAAAGTAATGCACTTTTAACAAAAGATAATCAAGGAGTGGAAATACGTCAAATCTCTTATTAAACAGTTTAACGTTAAACTCGATGTTTTGGTTATTTTAATTGAGCCTAATGAGTCTCAAGCCTCTTTGAATCGAGCTTTGAGCCTTGCTTATGAGCTTACCAAACTTAAGTTCAAACTTAAATAAAGTCACTTTTTAAAAAGTTGAGTTTTAAGTCTGAAATGCTAAGACTCAGGATGGCCAATTTAACAGCACTAATAGAGATCTTGATTGGGAACCATTTTACATGACACCTTTTTCAAGCTTCAAATTGTTTCAATCTGGAATTTTAGCAAAGTTCTTGTTGTTTCATATGACATTAACAGTTTAGCTAGGTAATTGAATCGATAGCTTTATAAAGCGCCCGACCCCTTCTGTTTAAGGAAGGGAACTCGGGTGCACAGTTGTGAGATAGTTTAATAGAAAAGAAAAGTTCGGTGACGCAGAAAGTACTACAAATATTGATGTACTTGATGTCAAAGCTTCAAATTCAACTCAGACATGAGGCGAGGCCGAGCCTCTAGCTAGCTAGCTAGGCAATGGCAAAGGAGCGGACCCAACATCAGGGGCTAAAAGTAAGTTTTTCTTTAAACTGTAGTCCTAACGTAGGAAGTTTGTACAGTTTTTAAGGACTAATAGTGGGGTTTAACCATTTTAGGAGCCCCTATCTGTGCCAGTTTCCCTCCCTAGATTCGCCTCTCTCTAGCTAGGAGAGGTTTTCTTCTTGGTATTTACTATTTCGGCAGGAGATAGGACATGATACAGTCGCATGTCTTACATGACAGTGACACGACCAAATCTTGAAGAAATTAAATCAAGATAACGACCTGCAACAGTTCTTCTTATTTACTATAAATATAAGATTTTTTTAATAAAAAATGGTGATTCATTTCAATTAAAAAAAAATTAAATAATATTTTATAAACTAACGATGATATGAAATTTTATAGATAATAAAAATATAAAATTAATCATTAAAAAAACTACTTATTTTTATAATATCAAATAAAAAAATTAAATTAAACTGAATATTTCATATAAATGATAATAAATCAATATAATCGAAGTGACTAAGTAAGCAAAAGAATACTTAGCTACATCGAGAGCCTGGTAGACTGTAGGCAGCTTCTCTTTTAATTTCTTCTCCTGTAGCCTGCCTGGTCCTCGTAGTTATTCCTATTCCAGAATCAAATGCGTTGACGGAACTTACGCCGGGACCATGTCGGTCGAACAGAAGGTTTAACTCTCATGCTCAACTCTTTTACATATATATAGCCGAACTGAGGCTGAGGCTAATCAGATCTCGACCCTTGAGAGAATATATAGGAAATGAATTGCACCAGCTCGCTACCACCTCTCCCCTCCACGGCGGCCACTTTTTCATACTCGCTATTACGCCGGCCTGACTTAGTTTCACCAATTCTGAACTCTGAACTCGGTACGTGCCATATCCTTTCTCTAGGATTTACCATTTAGAAACACTATAAAAGAATATTCAAGTTGAACAGCCACATCGACAACGTATGTGCATCCAGCTGCAAGCTACACACACACGCATGCATTTGTGTGTAGGGGCTATAGCTATAGGGTACGTGGAATGGAAAGGAAGGACTGCCCACCTTTTATTTTTCATTTAATTTTTATCTCTATAACCTCATATTATTTCATTTCTACCCCTAACGTTTTTAAGTGTTGGACTTTTGTCATTTCTTAGTCCTTTAACAAGAAGTTACAATTTCTGACTCTAGTCTATATATATAATGTAAATCTTAACTAGTAATAAGCACCATCTGACATAAGTTTAAAACATATTTTTTTTTATAGATGTAGAGACTGTTAGCCTTTACTAAATCAAATGTAGTGAAGGCTCAATACACCACGGCTAATTCACTTGCCGTTAATAATTTAGCGACGGTTATTATTGCTATGTAGTGGCGGCCAACATTCGTTACAATAATGGTCACTAATTTTTCAGTACCAACATGTTGCCGGTGAGTTATTGACGGTTAATTTAATGACGGTAAATCATCACTAAGTTAGCGACAGGTAGTCGTCACTAATTTAGTGACAATTTACCTTCACTAATTCTAGTGACAGTTGGCCTTTATCAGTGAATGACTATTATTATTATTATTAATCTTAAATATATTATCAAGTTGTCCTATTCCTACAATTCCAACAATTATAAAATAGAGGCAAATTATATGTATCCACAAATACAAAGAACATAAAAAATGTCATTTAAAATTTATGCCATATACAAAAGATCATATATACATATTTTGGTTCATTTCCTAGATTTGCCATTTCACTACAAATGTGCCATAATCCTACCAAATCAAGAAAGATCTTCTGGTGAGCCAACAGTGGCATATTGACAGATTGATGTGTGCTACAAACTTATCACACAGAGGAACCAAAAACTAAACCCCAACCCATTTTGAAATAACAAGCTAATAGAGTTTGACCATCGATAAATCTTACAGCACCTGGTGTTGAAGGTTTTCAGCATTCCGACCATATTTCAGCAAACGCAACAATCCAACAAGGATATCCTGCACCCAATCAACAAACGCTCAATATGCTTTTCTACACACCACAAAATATAGAAACAAGTGTTAATAAAACTAACTAAAACTATAATGCATAACAAAGTATCTAACTACAGCTATAAAACATTAAACCAGCATCAAGAAAATCTATAACAAACTAATGCCGTGAACTTGGACCAACCCAGAGAAGCCAAACCAATCACCCAAACCTACAACAGATAACAGGAACCTAGAGACCATTTTTTTTATACTTAATGTTCTGCCTTCTAGTTTGAAGTTTCATTTGTCAAAGACAAGAGTATTATTTTCTAACAAAAAACTTATTTTTGGAAATTATACATAGCTAGTAAATTTACTTACCAAAAGTTCTGAACCATTGAACTATTGAAGCATTGAACTACTTATTTGTTCACCAAACACATCCTTAGTGGAAACACTTTCACAGCTTGCTCATATAGATATTAACCAAAACAAGAATCACCTGGAAATTTGCACCATTTTTAGCTACTATTGTTGTCCTCAAGAGCAGCAGTGTTTTATCAATCATCTTTCTAGCCCTGGCTGCTACCCTGCTGTCTGAAAAACTGCTCTGCTTCAATCCTTGTTTAGCTATCTTGGACAATACCATGCTGCAAATTTTGATTTCCGGAATTGCAGTCAGAAAGCCCTCTTGAATTATATCATTGCCCGGTTCCCCAACTTCAACAACATCAATTTGTTGGCCTTATTTTAAATTTGCAACTTGAACAATCATATGCAATACGAAAGCAAAAGGTAAAGACAAGGTTACTTCGTAGTGAAGAGCACACAAGTTATACTTATAACCAGTTCATGGTATAAGTCCAAATTAAACAGGGACAAGTACGTACGTACTAATATACTAGGTTAAGGCTGTGACCCAATAGCATAATAAGGACAATTTAGTAGCATAACTTCAAACTTCCGTTGCAATTTACCAAGCAATTTTTCGACCTCAAATTAGTTTTGCAGGCTAAAGAATCAAGGCTCAACTCTTAAGCATGCTAACCATTGAAAATCAAAACACATATAAAAAGGGAAAAACTGGAGTTTCTTATCTGATTAAACTCTATGTGACTAAGCCCTTTAGTTGGATTTTCCTGTGCATATTGAAACAGTTCAAACTTCAACGTATACATCAAGAAAGGTCAATTGTTCAGCATAAACATTTGGTCGTAGAGAAGAAAAATTGAAAATTCTCAATTAACTGGAGAAAAAAATAGAACAAAAAACAAAAGACGAACTAAATGTCTGTCCGAGAGAAAAAGGATAGAAAAATCAAGTTGATACCTACTCTGATGCCCACGTTCGAACGAAGGCATATAACGCCGTTCTTCTGCAAAACGGCGTCTGTGGCGATCACTGCCACTGCGGCATCAGTAAGAGCGTAAAGAAGGCCCTCCGCTTTGCTCAGACGGGAGTTGAAGTCAAACGAGGAGCGAAGTGGGAGGGATTTCGTTGAAGTTGAGCAGCACTCTGGTGGAGATAAGCCGACGGCTAGGGAGCGGGCCATGGCGGGGAACTAGCGACGCGAGCAAGGCTCCGGCAAAGGGTAGAGAGGAAATTTGGGATTTCGCCATGGACAGCGGACGTGGATTGAATCAGATTGATCTGACGATAAACCGGAGACTGCCGCGGCACCATGAAAAGCACTGGACCGCCACTGGAATCCCGAAAAGGCAGAAGAATTGGGCCCAAAAGCGCAAAAGACATGGATTGAGGAAGTTGGGCAGATCGCAGGATGAGAGCAACGAAGGGTGATGAGTTCGGCTTCGTTAATGTCTCGGTGGGAGGGTAGGATAGGAGGGCTCTAAAACAATTTGAACTAGCGACGGCTTTAACCATCGCTTGTTGATTGCCGTCCAATCCAGGGCCAGGTAGCGAGTTGGCGCCCCCGCTACTTCTTCCTAT
Organism: Aquilaria sinensis; assembly: GCA_005392925.1. Taxonomy (NCBI): domain Eukaryota; kingdom Viridiplantae; phylum Streptophyta; class Magnoliopsida; order Malvales; family Thymelaeaceae; genus Aquilaria; species Aquilaria sinensis. The sequence goes on along the minus strand of SMDT01002862.1, from coordinate 263,713 downwards.
TATTTTTATAACGACAATTTTGTTCATTCATTCATTTATAAAAAAAATTATGAAGTTTATAAATTAGGAAGTATACTTAATGTTCTTTACTATATGCAAATGAATAATCTTGATTCCCAATTAATAAAATACTATTTGCAAGGTTAAGCAAAAAAATTAGTTGAAATTCAAGAAATTTCCACTTTTTTTTTCTATTCTAGAAAATAACTGAGATAAATAAATTTTTCATAAAATAAAATTTTATTCCAAATTATAATCTATATTTTTTTATAAACACATAGGTCTGTTGATCCATACATATCGATCGGAAAAGAAATCCTAAGAGTTGGAATTAATCATTCATGAAACAAATAAAAAGAAAAATAGAAGAGAAAACTCGGCATACGTAACTAGACTGCGGCCAACGAGCGAAGGCAAGCAATCATGACATCTGGCCAAACTTAGCGAGGGCTAGCCATTGTTAATCTTTGAGATATTAGCGAGGTCAAGCCATCGCTAATATTTGGGATATTAGTGACAGCAAGTTGTCACCAAATGTAATGACAGCTTACCGTTACTAAATTAGTGAAAGCAAGCTGTCACTAAACTTTAGTGACAGACAACCGTTGCTAAACTTTAGTCAGACTTTTAAGTATATATCTCCACTACATTATATATATTAAAAAAGGTTATCTAGGTTAAAGGAGATGACAAGTTAGCATAAAAAATGACTAATCGGTAAGAGCTCTTATGCGGCTAGTAAGGACAAGTCATTTTTAATTTGGCCGAGACCTAGTGAAGGCTAACCGTCACTAATTTTAGTGAGGGTAAGCTGTTACTAAATTCAGTGATAGCTAACTGTTACTAAATTAGTGAGAGCAAGCCGTCACTAAATTTAGCGATAGAAATTGGCAAAGGCAATCCGTTGCTAAACTTTAGCAATAGATGACTGCTGCTAAATTTTCACCAGATTTTTTGTGGTTGTTTGCTGTTTCTAATTAGCTAATATTTTTATCTGTTGCTAATTTTACTGTCATTAAATCACATTTTTCTAGTGTTGGACTTTTGTCATTTCTTAATCCTTCTTTTATAAGAAGTCACAACTAATGAGAGTTGGGGGATTAATTTGGACAATTTTTGACTCTAGTCTATATATACAATGCAAATCTTAATTAGTAATAAGCACCATCTTACAAAAGTTTGAAACATATTATTTTTTTATAAATGTTTTATATACTAGTGATTGCACATGTGTGTTGCACGTGAATTAAATGCTAAGTTATTTTTCACTCAAATAACTATAATTCTAATTATTTTATCTAAAAAAAATAATTGCAATAATAATTTACTTTTTTTTTAGTTTAGATATAATTTTTTATGAATTTTTTTTGCCTCTTATGTATCAGTTTTTTTATTATAATATTTCATCAAAACTATCATCATTTATGTTCTTCATTATTATAACAACAACAACAACAACAACAATCATAATATAATGTAGAATATGCTATAGTTAATATTTGTTATAAAGAAATTTGTTATGGCTCTTCTAGTTGAAAGCTTATTTGAAGAAGGTAAAGCATTCTAAATTAAGTTTGGAACCTTAATTCAAGTTTATATAGCAAGAATAAGAACATTTAGCAAAGTTTACTAAATTCCAAGGAAGTTAAAGTACTAAATAAGGTTTAGGGGCAAAACGATAAGTTTGCATCCTGAATAGTCGGGCCGGGTCCCGAGTGTTAAAAATGAGTTTTTATAACCTAACTTTTAACTTTAACCCAAGCTTAGTTGAAATAAACAAAAATTGATCAAGAATGACTAAGGTTATCAAAAGAAGGAGGCTTAAGTGTTTCATGCCTAATACTTTGGTCGTTTGAGTTGAAAACTTGGTTTATAAGGTGGTAAAGTGGGGGATGGTTGCCATAACCCGAGTTCATTCTTCACACCATCATTTCTTCATCCTTTGGAGCCCAAAATCAAGAGTTTTTGGTGAAAAGAAAAGCCACCATAAGTATATAGGCCATTGGAAGCTCATTTCAAGCATAAAACCATGATTTGGGAGCTTGGAAGCATGTTTTTCACTATCCCCTATTTTTTATACGAGGGAATTAATCTGTTCTTGGTTGATTTCATGTTTATTAGTTGATTGGGAGCTTTGGTTTTGGTTAGAAGTTAGTAACTTGATGTTTTATGCCCATATTTGATTAGAACTAGGTGGAATTTGGTAGAACTCAAATTTTTTAGGAAGAGTTACTTGTTTCTTGCTTGTGAAGTGAAGTTAAGGTAAGGGAGTTATGTTTTCAAGCATAACTAATGCTATTTGATTGAGTTTGCTTGATGAAATCAAGTAGTTTTAGCAATAGCATTAATTAGAATGCATAATGGTTAATGGTGGACTATGAGGTTTGTAATGATTGAAATGATATTATAATGCATCATAGTTAGGCTTGTGATAATTGGTTGTGATCTATGCAACATGTTTTACATGTATGTGAAATTTGGAGGTTATCCATGCATGTTTGATATGTTTGGGAAATGTCCAAAGTTTATAGCAGCGAAACTGGAAATTTTTGGGTTATTGCAGGTATTGGTAACGCGTCACCAATTTTTTCCAGTACCCACGACGCATCGCCATGACAGGAAAAATTGATAGATCATTACCAACTGTGATGACGCATCGTCGAAGGCATATTGGTTGAAATTTCTAGTTTTTGCTAAGAGAGTCAAGGGGAGACCTAAGGGGGGTTCTTAGGGTACCTTGGAGTCGAAGCATTCCGGGGGTACTCCTAGATTTTCAAATATTCTTTGAGACCTAGGAGTTTTCTTAAGTTTTGTAAAATTTTATGGTTACTTCTACCAGAAGCAAGAAAACTAGTTTATTAAAGGTCATAACTAAGTATCACTAGCTTTGGTGAAAGGTTTATGACCTTCGGCAACTTAGCCATGCTATTAGCCACAAAGTTGTAAGGTGAAACCTTAGTGCACCTAGTCTACAAGGTCTTTACGGCCTAGTTTGCAATAGTCCTACCATAGTGGCCCTGTACAACATGAATGTGAGAGGTTTAACTGGTGATTTATCATTAGTTAGGTTGGCAAGCTAAACTTGCTAGAGAATAAGGCTATGCCTTGTAGTTCAAGGACTAGAAAGATAAGAGGTCACAAGGGACCTAGATATATGTATATATTAGACCCTCAAGCTGTATGAGCTTACAACAGGTTACATATGTTCTCATATGTGGAGTCCTTAGAAATTTTCTTGTAAGTACAGTGAAGATCCTTACTGAGAATGTTTAAGTTCTTACTCCTTAGTGATGTTGTGTAGATTCTGAAGTTGTTGGGCCGGGTAACTACTGAGGGTTATCGCGGTAGTTTGCTTTTGTTGTAGGTATTACACTTGAGAATCTTCATGATTCTGGTCTATTTAGGTAACTTGTTAGTTAAGTAATAGTACTAACTACAATTTTTCTTTGGCTGCAGAGCCTAGTACCACGTGTACAAAGACTTTTGTGACTCGCCATTGGGACTTGCATCCAAGGTTGGAGTTAGTTTAAGAAGATATCAATTGAGGCTTGTATATATAGTACTCTTAGTTGCCTCCATTGTCTATGTTTTGAGGAGTCGTAGACTCTAGGGTTGCTCTTGGGTGAGGGCATTAATCTACTTTATGTATGAATGCTCTCACACAGTTGTTATGTGTAGTAAACTCACATAAATATTGATTTTGTATGCTTTGTCTATTTGAACTTGTTTTCTTTGGAATTGTTTTGGCCAAGTCAATGGTTTATAGAATTTTGTTAATCCAAGTCAAAGTATGAAGAGCATGCATCTTACATATTCTAGGTTAATTAACTAGTATCACAGAATTTTTAGTTTGCGCACATATACAGCTAGCCAATTGCAACTACCGTGAGACCAACTCTCACAAGCTTCCTGGGCAGGGGCCAAGGATGGCCATGTCAAAATTGATAGAAGTTTTTTTATTTGTGATGGTAGAGTACTTATAAAATTACTTTCTGGTAGTTTTAAAACCTAATCAAAGATGTCAAAATTCTTCTTATTAGTGTAAAATTTAAAAATGATATTCAATCTGTTCAGAAAATATCTTAATTTAATATCTTAATAGTATTACGTATTTATAAATTTTATTGAAAGTTAAGTTAGTAAATTTTATCTTAAGTTCTATGCTTTAGATTCAAAAAGCTAATTATTAAAATGGAGATTTTATATATATTACTTGGCTTAAACAATTAAATAGATTAACCATTAATATGTTATCATAACTTTGACTTTTTAAAGAGGCATAAGCTAAACTTTTTATAAATTTTTTTATGTTATATTCAAAATTGAAAAGAACATAATACATGTGGGACATTCAACTCAAGTAAAAATAAAGTTCTTTTAAGAAGTGTGACATAAATATGGGTCACGATGCCAAAGTATAAACTTAGTAAGTAAACACTGAAGTTTTTCAAAAGCATGTAACTATGAGTAACTATACATTACTTAAAAAGCTTAATTACCCTACTCTTATTTTTTTTCATCAAAATACACTCATCTTCAAGGTTTCAAAATCTACACTTACCCAATATTTTATGGCCAATTTAATGTGATTAGTCCAAAGATCGAGGTAAAAATGTTGTGTAGCTTTTATATTTTTGGATAATTAATGCTTACCCATTGATTTAGAAATTATACTTACATCACTGAAGTTTGAAAACGTACCCATTGTTCTTATAATGTAAGTAGTCAATCATAGGAAAATAAACTCATTAAAGTAAAATAGAATCTTAGTACCTAAAAGAAAAATTAATAACTTAAAATTTGAGGTTTAGTTATTTTATATATCTTTGCACTTTTTATTACATATAGATAAATATGGATATTAAGTTGTACTTTTAAGTTCTGATGAATACATTCCAAGTTTAAAAAGTAAATAAATTGATAAACACTATGTTTTTAAGCATGTTTAAGGTCTAAATAAATTGATAAATACTACTCCCTCCGTTTCATATTAGTTGGCCCTTTTACCTTTTTTGACTAAAGTTTGACTTAAATATATTTATATTAATATGAATTCAAAAAAATTTAAAAAAATGATATTTAAAAACTAGAATCTTTAAAGTTTCATTTTCATGTAAAAAGTTCATATTTTTATGATAAATTTTATGAGAAATAAAATCATAGATTAATTGCTGTAAATAGTAAAGAGGACAGCTTTTGTGAAACAGAGCGAGTATGTTTTTAAGCATATTTAAGTTCATATAAATCAAACACATGTCTGTTACAAAATTTTAAATTTATTGGCATTTTTTAGTTTTTTGCCATAAAAAACTTATAGAAAATATAGAAAATAATCAACAATTTTTTTCTTCTATTTTTCCTTTTCAAATACTAATCTTATTTTCCTAATATGAAGCCTGAGAGCTTGTTATCACTTTATTCTATTTTTTTTCCTCCTTTCCATAATTTTAGTTTTTTTTTAATCTAATAAATTGGAAATGACAAAATTGAGTATCATTAAAATGAGAAATAAAATAAAACTTAAGGATAAAAAGGGAGTCTAACATTTTTGACATATTCATGCTTTTTATGATTGATTCAAATAGATATAATTTTGATATTTTTGAAACTTTTAAATTCCGATTAAAATATTTCATTCAAGTTTAAGGATAAAAAAAATTGATAATTTATGTTCAAGGACATGTCCCAAAAATATATAATTTAATTAAGGACATATTTGTTACAAAATTTAACTTATTGTGGCTATTTAAGATTTTTTTCACCATTAAAAGTTATACTTAATATATAACTTTAAGTAAATGTACTAAAGCTTAAAAAGGACATGTAGATTCCTCTTTTTTGTTTTTTAGAAAGTATACGATGGACTTCTATTTTTTTCTTCCTCTTTTAGATTTCCAGTGCTAACTATACCTCCAATAAATATACAACACCAAATAAACTTGGGTCTTATTAAAAAAATAAAACACCATATAAGTTAAGGGTATAGAAATTGATAAAAATTTTGTCACTTCCATACTTTTTCTAATATTGATAACAAAACACTACATTGCATGAAAGTATAATGTTTGTAATGAAATTAAAAAAATCTATAATTAAAAGAGGGAAATAAAATAAAACTCAAGGATAAAAAGGTTCAACATTTGATATATTCTTACTTTTTATAAGTTTTATCATATTTAAATTGTTGATTTAAATAGACATAATGATGAGGTTTTTCAAACTTTTAAGTTCCAATTAAAATACTTCATTCAAGTTTAAGAGTATGAAATATTGATAAAATTTTATGTTTAAGGTCATGCCCCAAAAATATATATAATTTAATTAATGACATATTTGTTACAAAAGTTTAACTTATTATGGCTATTTAACATTTTTTTCCATCAAAATTTATACTTAATATATAACTTTAAGTAATTGTATTAAAGCTACAAAAAGACATATGGATTCTTTTTTTTTTTTAAAAAAAATGCACATATGAGACTTCTATTTTTTCTCTTTTTCTCTTTTAGATTCTTAGCACTAATTATACCTCTAATAAATATATAACACCAAATTAATTTGGGAATCATAAAAAAAAATAAAATAAAACACTCATAGGTTAAGAGTATAAAAGTCGATAAAAATTTTGTTGCTTTCATAATTTTTCTAATATTGATAATAGAACCTTACGTTGCATGAAAGTATAGTCTTTATAGTAAAATTAAAATCATTATAACTACTTAACAATTAACTTACATGTAAAATAAAATCCTATTGTTTACTCTTTTTGTGGGAAAATTAGTAGTTTGACACAATAAAACCTTTATACTCTCTCAATATATGTCATAAGAATTTATTTCTTCTTTTTTAGGTAGATAGTAGTGTTAGGGTAAAAAATATTTATAATTAAGCAAGAAAAGCCTTAACTATACTCTCAGTATATGTCAAATGATTATTGGTATATAAAACTAACTTGTAAGAAGAGAAATAAAGTATAGAATATCAACTCAAAAAAGCTTGAACCTAACCATTGAGATAAAGATTTATTTTATTTAGTATTCATTCAAATTAATTCAAATATTTTTTTGTGGCTTTTTTTGTCTGAAATTGATATCATTATTTAATTATTTTTTAGGTTGAATAATTAAAAATTCATAACAGTTACTATAAAAAATTACTTAATAAATTATTATAGATACATATAATTAGTTTTCAAATGGTATTAGTTTTAGATGAAAAATCCCGTAAAAATAAAAATAAATTATTTTGAATAATCAACTTCAAACAATTGTCTATTTTTTCCCCCAAATGTATGATTTAAACCCCAAATCTTTATGTTAAAGTATTTATGAATTTTCATAACTCTCTAATAAGTAAGGCAAGTCAATCGTATAGCTCTAATGCCACTTGATAGTATGGGGCCCTAATATTGATATAGATGAAGCCAAGAGTTTAAATTCATATAAGGCCTCATAGTGTAAAAAGACTCTTATTGAAAATTTTATTTTTCTTATTGTAAATAGAATTAAAAATTTAGTATATTGTTATTATTTGTTTAATGTATAAATAATTATCGATGAAAGGTTGTAAGTTTCAAGCATTATTATTATTATTATTATAATCTCTTCATCACAAGTTCTTTGCAACATTTCACGTTTTTTACTTAAATTTATTCAATTTAATATTTTCTACAAAAAATTACAAAATTATATTTAGAAACTATATAAATTTTATTTTTAAATAAATTGTTTTAAATTTTTTTAGCAAATATTAATATAAAAAAATTAAGTTAAACTTAAGTAAGAAAAATTGAAATGTTTCAAAAAAACTTGAGATGAAGATAGTAGTTTAAACAGCAAGCGAAGGAAAGAGAAAATAAATTAACCCAAAACTAATTTTTAAAAGCATTTATAAAAAATTTAGGGCTTATTTTTCAAATTTAACTAAATTTATAGTTAAGTAAAGATTTTTCCAAATTAAAGCCTAAAAACAATACATGCATAATGCTACTTTGATACAACTCATAAGATTTGATTGGCTTTAAAAAAATAATAAAAGTAAAAATATGTTAATACTATTTGGTATAGAGAAAGAGTTAGTTGCTAAGAATAAAAATTTGTGCTCCAACATTTAAAATGATGACCATGTGGGAAAAAATAATTCTTATAATTTTCCTAATATTTTAAAATATTAGAATTTTTTTTTAAAAAAATTGCTACTAAAATTCCTCTTTATTATCATATAAGCAACTAATTCTAGGAACTAAGAATTGTTTTTTTCTAAAATTTTTCACAATGACCTTTGCTACAATAATAATTCTTTTATTTTTTTCATAGTATGTGCTTGAGCCATATGTGAATAATATGATTGCTCTAATATAGACCAAATATCTAAGCTTTTAAAGTATATATTCATCCAAGTAGAGAAAAGAAAACTTAATTGATAAAAATTTTATATTCAAAAATATTTTTTATAGTAGAGTAAATTTATGCTATATTTGTTAAAATTAACTAAGTTTAGTGGTTAAAGTAAGTTTAGTAGTCAAAATAGTAAATTTCCCAAAAACCAAAGGCTAAACGCATCTCACTTTGCATTTTTTCCCTCTCTTATTATATTCTTAGTATTTTAATACTACTAAATATCTAATTAAATAGGCTACTATATATTTAGATCTCTACAAGTGGATTCTTTTCTTTCCCTCTTTTTAGAGCCCCAGTACTAACATAATTCTAATTAAATAGACAATATAATTTTTTTATCATTAAAAGAGTAAAAGAACTTATAATTTTAGGATAAAGAAAAAACTATATGTGAACTATTATGAAGTGTTCACTTATATAATTTTTAATATATACTTTTTATACCTAAAATTATTTTTTAATATTCAAGACTTATAGATTTTCATGTGAAACTTTAGCATGAGTTTTATCACATAAAAAGCTTTCACAGTTTATACTCATTCAAGTTGCAAAAAAAAAAACTTAATTGAAAAAAAAAATCATGTTCAAAGGTATCTTTTACAGCAACACAAACTTTAACTTGAGTTTTACTATATATTTATTTTTTATTTAAATAATACGAAGTTTTTAAAATGCTAAGTTGAAATTTTAAGTTTTTATAAAATATGTAGTCATACAAACTTTAGCATGAGTTTTGCATTTAAGTCTTTTATTCAAATAAAAGATTTGGCTATAAAAGTTTTTGGAATGATAAGTTGAAATTTTAATTTTTATAAAATATTTACATGAGGTATTATTTGATAGTAATATAGAACCAAAGACCAAAGGTGACATGTTTGAAGCAAAAAAAAATTTTAATGACAATTTAAGAGTTTCAGATAATAAGATTAACATAAAAAATAATTGTATATAATACACAATCCTGTAATATTGAATTAAGGGTGGACAAGTTTGCAACAAAAAATAAAATTTAGTGATAATTTAAGGGTTTCTTTTAGTTTTCTGATGATAATACAACTTCACTTAAATAGATATTGGCAAAATTAAGTTTCATTAAAAGAACAAAATATCTTATAACAGAAAAATAAAAAAATTATTCAATATTTATGTACCTTCATACTTTTTATAAGATAAGATAAAATAAGATATATATAGTTTGCTATATATATATATATATATATATATATATATATATATTGTACTAGTACAACTTAAATTATTTATTCATGTTCATGATATATAAGTACTACGTACATTAATTACTCTTACTAACTCATTTCCTCCTCTCCTGACCTACCATATACATGGAACTTAGCAAAATTACCTAAAAATCCCTTGGATCAACAAACACATCTCCAACTTCGCCCAACATTCCTGAGCCCTCCCCATCAAGATTTAGACTTCCATTTACTTTCTTCAGGTACCAAACATCTTCAACGCATGAAACAGAACCTTCACGTGGGACGTGTCCCACGAGAGGATCATCGACTCCCAACTCAGCTATCACCACCTTGCAATCCTTCACGTTTCTGGCCAACCTCGAAGCAAATTTCCAAGCACATTTCATCAGCTCCGCTAGTCCCTCCCCTTCCCCATACATCCCGTAAAGAAAGAAAAACCCAAGAGGTTTCTGATCAGGTGATATTGATGATGTATCACAAAACATTAATGGATGTTTCAGACAAGGCAAGATCTTGTCTCTTGCATGGCTCACCGTTGCCTTGGCAAGTGACTTCAAGTTCAGGGCACTGGATTTCCTCTCTTGATCAACTTCGTCATCCTTATCGTAGGCCTTGCAAGAATTCCATATGCTGAACACCATCCAAGAGCTTTGACTTGTGGGGTCGTCTTCAATGCTACCATGACCACTTTCTGCTAAACCAGTCCACTCTTCCTGCTTGAAGTAAGAAACCCAAGTGCCAAGGCTCATCTTTTCTTCGAGGATTGCGTCGATGTCTTCTGGGTAGATGTCTTTCCTGCCTCGGAGCTTGTTGTCGTACAAAGAAATGGCTTGGCCTGTTTCCAACTTGCGTATGTTTATATCCTCGGGGAGACGTTCATCACTAAGGTTTGTGACCGGGTGAACAAATATGAGCAATGAGCTCAAGTGTGTGTAGTTGCATTTGAGAGAGAAGAGACTTCTGGAGGCGACGTTGTTCTTTTCTGTTGCTAGGAAAGTGTAGTCTGCTTTGCTTCTTAGCATCCACTCTTCCATCGCTCTCACAAGCTGCAACCCTATCCCCATGCGCCTAAAAAGTTATACTAGCTACTACATTAATTTTAGACCAAACAAATGCATGTTGCTAGTAATTAATGTATGAGTAGAGTGGATTAATAATTTAGCAATTGCTGCCGTGTGAATAGAACTCAGATATATAAAAATTAGTTACCGGTGTGAGGGAGAGACGCGAAGGCCTAGTATGCAACCCAGCTTCACATGTGATCCTCCCAACTTAGTCCCCACATGTTTGATGCAGCCGCTTATGACTCCCACCAGCTCCCCGTTTTCAGGCAGCTCGGCCACCTGTTGGTTGCCACCACGCATATATATATATACATATACATATATCAGTATCCAATATATATGTTTCTTGCAAAGTTATGTATGGGGACAGTTTGGTTCCCTCAACTGAAGGAAGCGTTGCAAGAAAAACAGAAAGGAAAAACATTGGACACATCACATCAGCACCTAACTTGTATGTTAATTCGATCTCCTTCACTTACCAGCATGACGTGAAGTGGGTAGAACCTGATTCTATACAAAGGGTCAACAACCCTGTTTGTGAATATGGAGCTGGCCGTGGCCGCCTTATTAGATTTCGATGACCTTGGCTCGCACCTCTTCTCTAGCTTCCCCACCACTTCAATATCACTTTCTCTCGTTTCCCTTATTACAACCTTATTGATCTCTACATCAACCATTTCTCCCGGCTCGGAGAGAACACAGGTTACCCGCCCCTGAATATATAAGTGTTGAGAGACAAAGATGTTTGTATGGCAGCCAGCGAGCCACGCAAAGGCTGTAACATATAGTACTTTAATTTGACCTCTATTTTTTTCTTCAAAAAAACATACTTTCAGATGTACAAATATATAAAATTGATCGATTGTTTAGAGTTCATTTATTAATTACGAAGAACTAATATTATCAATAATTAAAAATTTGCATTGGTTAAAGTATTCAGACCCAAAAAAAATTGGCAATAAGTGAAGGAAACTTCACTATAATATAAAGTAATAAATAACTCATTTATTCTACTTACACGCAAGCAACTAATTAACTAGCTTCCATTTATAAACAAATTAGAAGTAGACTTAAATTGGGTATTTCGTGACAAATTCTAAGACGGATTGGGAAATTGAAATCTAATCTATATATATATAGATACTATAATGATATCTAACAAAACCAATTATCAATAAGTGGAGTGATTTTACCATACTATAATGAAGCCACATGTTATTCTTTTGTTAAGTCTCATGGTCGTGTGTGTTTGTGTGTATATATATATATATGTATATGGTTCTTGTAATACATCATACGCACATGTAATTAGAAGATGTTGTCCAAGTGAAAATGGACAAATTTCTAGTTCATTGAAATAAAGCCTGAAAGGAAAGCTGTCTCCTGTGATTATGGCAGTGTTTGTGAGGGGTCAGTTTTCATATTTAGAAAGGACAATTATAAGGGGTAAGCGCCCTACATCGTCTGCACCACAAATATGGAACAATTATGTCAACTGGTGATGGTTCTCTTTCGTTACATTACAATCATTCACATTTATTAGTTTCTACAATTTCTTCCCTTCATTTTTTTAACCCCCTAATAATATATAGACGAATTAAGTTTCAAGTTAGTATTACATGCACCCGGCTTATTCTGTGCGCCATCTCTTAAAAATTTGAAAATGTTCATTTTGGCTGTGCGATAGGAGATCATGATAATATTTGTGGATATTGAATAAAATTCCAGATTGGGCAATGTGATCAGAGCGTGGGGTGGTAAGAAGGTTGTCTCAGTTCGAGTCTTGAGACTTCTACTCCAAAATTTTATTCTCGTTTTCTTTTCCTTTTTTTTTCCTGTCTTTAGATGTCAACTCCAGTTTTATATTTTCGATTTATATTCATTTTTTTTTAGAAAACCTTGTTTGTTCTTTTACATTTTCATGCATTACTTATTCTTTTGTGTTTTGGTATATATATTTACAGGCCTACTTGTTATTTTAGAAAGCAATGTCTGTTCTTTTTTTTTATATGTTTATTTTTTGTTATCTAAGTGTTTGTTCTTATAGAAGGTCTATAGAAGGCACTGTTTGTTCTTATATATGATTTTGTTTCTGTAAACTTTTTATTTTTTGTCTTCTGGTGTTTGTTCTTTCGAAAGGATATGTTTGTTCTTTTAAAAGGGTTTTTTTGTTCTTTTATAAGGCAATATTTGTTCTTTCTTCTACATGTTTATTTTTTGTTACTTAAGTATTTATTCTTATATAAGGCAATGTTTGTTCTTTCTTTTACATGTTTATTTTTTCTTATACATGACCCTGTTTCTGTAAACTTCTTGTTCTCTTGTCTTCTGGTGTTTATTCTTTCAAAATGATATGTTTGTTCTTTTTAAAGGGCATCTTTGTTCTTTTAGAAGACAATATTTATTTTTTATTTTACATGTTTATTTTTTATTACTTAAGTATTTGTTCTTATAGAAGGCACTATCTGTTCTTATACATGACCTTGTTTCTATAAGCTTCTTGGTTTTTGTCTTCTGATATTTGTTCTCTCAGAAGGATATATTTGTTCTTTTAGAATGACATCCTTGTTATTTTAGAAGGAAATGTTTGTTCTTTCTTTTACATGTTTATTTTTTGTTACTTAAGTGTTTGTTCTTATAGAACACACTGTTTGTTTTTATACATGACCATGTTTTTGTAAATTATTGTTCTTTTATCTTCTAGTGTTTGTTCTTTCAGAATGATATGTTTGTTCTTTTAGAAGGGCATCCTTGTTCTTTTAGAAGGGCATCCTTGTTCTTTTAGAAAACAATGTTTGTTTTTCTTTCTTTTACATGTTTATTTTTTGTCACTTAAGTGTTTGTTCTTATACATAATCCTGTTTCTGTAAACTTCTTGGTTTTTGTCTTCTGGTGTTTGTTCTTTTAGAAGGATATGTTTGTTCTTTTAGAAGGGCATCCTTGTTCTTTTCGAAGGAAATGTTTGTTCTTTCTTTTACATGTTTATTTTTTGTTACTTAAGTGTTTGTTCTTATAGAATGCACTGTTTGTTCTTATACATAACCCTGTTTTTGTAAACTTTTTGTTCTTTTATCTTCTAGTGTTTGTTCTTTTAGAATGATATGTTTGTTCTTTTAGAAGAGCATCTTTGTTTTTTTAGAAGACAATGTTTGTTTTTCTTTCTTTTACATGTTTATTTTTTGTCACTTAAGTGTTTGTTCTTATAGAAGACATCGTTTGTTCTTATATATGACCTTGTTTCTATAAACTTCCTATTTTTTGTCTTCTAGTATTTGTTCTTTTAGAAGGACATATTTGTTCTTTTAGAAGGACATGTTTGTTCTTTTAGAATGGCATCCTTGTTCTTTTAGAAGGAAATATTTGTTCTTTTTTTTTTACATGTTTATTTTTTGTTACTTAAGAGTTTGTTCTTAAAAAAGACACTGTTTGTTCTTCATCCACGGAAAATAAAGAATGAACCTTTATTTAATTATACAAACATTATATAGCCATATAAATAATAAAAAAATCACTCAGATAGCATACTAATAAAATGTACTACATACCTACCTAAAAGAATGGCTCTTTTTTTTTAATTGTTCCAAAAATGATATTGAAGAGTTTTCCTCTTTGTAATCTCTTGGCATTTAATTTATCTTGCCATCCTTTAAATTCTCACTACACAAAATCATAAAATATATTTGAGATGTATTAACAATATTTGCTAAATGTTAAAGTTTAAGGTAAAAAAATAATTAATTTTTTATTTGTTGAATATATTGGGTATTCACGGTTATATTAGACTTCATTTAATCCGGATCAAATCACGTCAAATTCCATTTAATCATTTTTTAGATAATTCTGTATCTTCCATTCATATATATCATTATCATTATTTAAAGCCTACAAATCCTCTATATTTTTATATACAATTTCAACAAAAGTAATACTGGAGAAACATGTTCAACATCAATATACTTATGTAGTAAAACATTCACGATATTCGTAAGAAAAATAAAAGAAAAGGCCAATTGTATATAAAGAGGTAAAAATCAATTTATTATGTTGTGGAATAAAAGAAGTGTTAGGAAAAACTGAAAAAGTGCTATTCATAAGGGAGAAAAATAAAAGAAAAAAAGGAAAGTGGGAGGGTGCTATTTCGTGTAAAATGAGTTTCACTGGTACATGTACGCTTTTTTTAGGGTAGGCGCATATGTGCGCCTGGCGCACACAAGAATCAACTTTAAGTTCCTACAGTACTTTTGTGCGCACATAGATATAAATACGGCAATAACACCTGAAAGTTAAACAACAGATAAACTCCACGGCACAACCAAATTAGCTACTTCAAAACAGAGATGAGTCGAAGGACTAAGTGAAAAGGCGGAGGGAGGGAGAGGAGAGTCAAGCTGATTTATCACCTAAGAATAATGGCAAAATCATGGAAATGTAAAAAAAAAAAATTAGCAAACTGTTGTTGCAATCTTACCACGCCTAATTGCACAATTTTAACCATAGTAAACTGGTCAAAATCATTCCTTTGTTTGGTGATGTTTCCAATTAAAATCATCACAATAAAATATTGACACAAAATGAACTATTAAACATTTGACAAGTCAACCTTGGACTTTATGATGATTCTGCAAAAATTCCCTCTGTCATGATTTAAATCATTGCAAGAGGGCATCACATTTGCCCAATTCCGTTATAGTGTGATAAGAGAACAGGTTCAAGAATTTTTTGACAAGTTATAAGTTTTGGTATAATCAAAAGAAAAAAAAATCTAACATGTACTCTATGTGTTGAAACATATTTTACTCATCTTATATGAAATACAAATTTGTTGCAGTTTTTATTATTTCTGCTTTGTGATAATATTAAATTTCTACAATTCTCCTATGTTCAAATGTAATTACCCAACCTTAATTTGGTTTCTCTTAGGTATTTTGGTTAAGGCCTTGGAGGAAAAAAAATAAAAATAAAAAACAAAAATGAGAAGCATGAGAATTAGAAAGACGTGAAAAGAGAAGGGGTTGCTAGAAGGGGAAAATAAGAAAAAAAATAGGGTTTTGAGTATTTCCCTCACTTAAGAAGTGCAAAAATAAAGTATCAATTGATGATCAAGTGGAATCATCTATTAATTTTCTTTTCAAGAAGAGAATCTTTGGTGAGTAATTATTAGTTCTTTTTAATGCATTTACTAGTACATTTTTGGAACTTGTAGAGGGAATTATGTTAATGATTTGGTTGAATTTAATTAATTTTTTATGATTGAAAGAGATAATTGATAATCGGGAGTGTTAAGAATGAATTAGGAATAGATTTCATGAGGTTTTGGCCGAATAATGAAAAATTTTGATCGGTGTTGAGGCTGGTTCATAGACATCCTATTTTTTTTAAGTACTACAATTTGGTCACTAGAAGCTTGAGGCTGAGACACATTATCAGGTTAATAACAATACCGATCCCTGAGACTTTAAACATTGCCTCAGTGAGTTCATATCTAAAAAATGTTCATTTCATTCATCGTCAATTAATAAATTCGGGATATTTTTTTGAATTGGTTATATTTTGACATAAATTTTTATATAATTATTTTGGGCAATTAAACCATTATTTTAGGAGGTAGAAGGTTGTATTTTGAGGTAAGTGGCTACCATCATTTCAAACATTTATATTGTTACGATATTATGTATATATTATTTCTTCAAAGTGTTAAGTTTTCCAACTTAATAATATTTTATTTCAGGATTTAAAACTATTTTTCATTAAATTGACTTTCAATCAAAATTATAATTTTCAAATACATTTTTATTTTGAAATGATGTTCAAAGTATTTTATTTATTTAATTGTTTATCTATTTATTTGAATTCTACCTTATATATTTGTGCAACATACTATCTTTGATTAATTAATTAAATTGGGATTAGGTATGTTTTGATTGTAATGTTTTATGCTAATTTTTTATAGCAATTGTAATACTCTGAATTTATGTTTTTATTCTGTTTTGGTAGGTGTTGATTTTGTGTGCCCATATTACTAAGAAAGTGTAGGTATGTACTCTCTACATAGGGTATTATGTTCTATTATGTTCTGTAGTGAATTGTTTTTAACACTAGCCATTTTGAGCGCTCAACCGATAATGATTCTTAATTAGTTATGCACGTAATACAACGTCGGTTTAAGTGTAGTATAATGATCACCCCACTTATTCTGCTCTAATTTTTTGTTTTGTCAATGCATTTTACAATGCTCCGTTTTAGTTGGTGATTTTTATTCAAAATATTATTTTCATCGTTCTCGTAATTACCATTTTAATGATTATCTTCTAACTGTTCAAATGTTTTTCTGCTTGAGGTTTATATTATTGTTTTATAATAATTAATTCTATTTTATCCTTATATGTTTTGTATACTATATTCTATTTTCTGAAGTGGTGGACAACCCGCTACTTTAAATTTTCTAGGAATTCATGCTAATCCCATTTTTACACCCTTCATGCAGGTAACAAGTAGTTTGAGTTAGCTAACGAGGGAACAGCTACAAGACTAACTGCGGTTTGAGACATATAGGAATATTTGTTATTACTGCTAGAAATTTATTTATGTTTAGGAAAGATTTTAGATTTTGTTTCATTTCTCATAATTCTTATATTCTTGTGGATTTTGTTGCAATTCTAAGAATTGTAGTTGCTCTGTCACTCATTGTTAGAAATTGAATTTTATACGTTTAGATTATTATTTATGAAGTTTGAAATTATTTTGAATAGTATAGCATTGCATGCTTAGAATATTTTATTTTCTTAAGTATGCAATATGTCCTTGTCCTAAGACTATTATGGTGAGTTTTGAGTCATGACATCAGATTTGATGCTGTTATACAAAATTCTTCAAATATGAGACATATTTAAAAATTTTCTGATTTTGAAATATATTATTATTATCATATTCATTTTACAAAGTTGATATTTATTTTTATTTCATTAACAAAAATTTTACTGTATTTTTAATATTTAAAATACTAAATACATTTACGTCATTTAAAAATATTTTATCGAGAGAACATGTTAGAGACTAAGTGTGTGTGCGTGTGTATTCAATTTTAAAGATTAGTAAAAAGTGAGACATAGAGATATCCAATTTATACTAATAAATTATGAAAAATGAAACAAAAATCATTATAGAATTACAATCCAACCCTATCCGAACCATCTATGCAATGTGTAGAAAACACCAATGCTCAAGCCAAGAATTGAACAGCAAGAATTAATTGGTTATGTCATGCCAGCTAATGCATAACCTTATCCGCGACAACACTTTGAATCATAATTGAATTGTTTCTAAGGATATATAATTAAACTGGAATGAAGATATATATGTTGTGCAATACAAAACTAAATTAACAAAATATGGGAGAGAAAAAATACTCTTGTCTCATAATATTATGTCATCTTTTAACTTTTAAAAATTTAACTTTTCTATATAATACATATATTTTCGTAAATATAAGATATAAGCATGTGAATTTAGATGCGAATGATATCAAGCAGCAGCATGTATGTAAATATATCTCATAATTCATATATATTGGCATGGAAGAGCGTGGGATAAGAATATATCTTATATCTTATCTTATATCATCTTATTTTATATTACTATAAAACGTACGAATGTGTACAAAAGTTAAATGACATTTTTATTCTAAAAGTTTAATATATTGTAATACTTTAAATAAATCTATTATTTTAATTTAACTATTTTAAGACAATAACTAAATTCTTCAAAAACATATCCACATTTCAATTCTTTTTTATTTGAGACTTCATATTTTAATTTATTGCACTTTCTAATACGAGACCGTTAGAAAAGTTTGTCTACGATATCCAACAGCCCAACATATTTGCCTGTTGAAAAATCATCTTTTATATATTAAATACTAGCTTCTTTTATGGTTTAAAATTTTTCATTAAACTATCAAATTACATTTTTATCCATCATTGGGGTGTTAAATTTAATTTTGTAACAAACTTCTTGTTTGTTCCATATTATTATTGAACAAGACCTTAAGCACAAGATTTTATCAATTTCATTACCCTTTAACTTCATGAAAATATTTTTATTAACACTTGAAAGTACATTCATTGATAAATATTTTATTTGTCTATTTATTTAGTGTGTACATTCTAGATGAAACCAAACAAAAAATTAGATATAAGGTGCCCTCAAGAAAATTACCCCAGATATAATCTTCAATCTATTTGCTTATTAACTTAGATAAAATATACTATTAAAATATGGAATTAAATTGCTGAAAAAATTAATTTTCTTCAATATCTATGATTTATATTCACTAAATTTCACCCTGAACCTTTTTCTGTATCTTTTCATTATAAAACAATTAAAAACATTTTAATTTCTCTTAGTAGGTTCAATTTGTTAACCCAATCAAAAGTTGTTATATAATACTATTGATGGGTAAAAGTGAAAACAATACATGGACTTTTTCCAATTTTTTAATCCCCATGCAAAGCCAATTGGAGCAATATTGGTGGAATGGACAGAGTAACTGCATACATTGTATACAATAACTATTTCATATATAGAAAAAAATTGATAATGCAAGAGTTTATTTAATTGTAAAAAAATTATTTCCCATTTTAAATTTATAAGAGAGAAATTATTTGATAGTTAAAAATAATTTTAAAAAATTAATGTTATATAGACATTGTTACGCTAAGTTAATATATTTCAACCATTTAGGGATTAATATGAAATATTTTAAAAATTCAGGAACCAAAAGATAATACTGATAAGTTAAGAATGAAAAGGAAATATAAATTAAAGGTTAGACACTATCTACAAAAATTTATCTTATTTTTTTATGTCAGCAGTTGTTTTTAACTTAGATAAAATATAGTACTGTATATTTTATTTCAAATAAAAATTAATGGTATATTTAACATTAAATTGTGCTTTTTTATATCTCTGGTGTGTGTGTGTGTGTGTGTGTGTGTGTGTGTGTGTTTTCTCTATTAATGCTTATTGTGTTTTTTGATAAATTTATTGAAAAATTTTAATTTTGAAATATATTATTAAACATATTTATTTAATTAATAAAATTTTTTAATATACATTTAATACTTAAAATGTTAGATAAATTTACACTTATTACATACACTTTATTTACATTCTGGCAATTTATTAATAATTAGTACACACACACATATATATATGGTCAACGATACTTGTTAACTCTTTCTTATCCTTTTCCTGTTCGCTGATCTCCATTCTGAATCTGACAAAAAAGGCGTCATGAGCAGGCCTGCTGGTGCTGGAAATTAATGCTACAGTGCAGATCATGCAGATGCATGTTTTGTTCAGCTTGTTTCGTTCCTCTCACTTAATATTCTCCTTTATAGTTTGGCTAATCAGTACTAGCTAAGAGCATATACATACATTAATCATGGGGCAATACGTACGTACATACATACATACATACATACATATATAGTTAGTCAATCATGAATTATTACTCATATCAGGATCTGGCAATTTGCTGGTATTATTTTTGAAGATCAGCAGATGATGAGATGATTCAGAGAGTTCATATATATCCCAGCTCAGGCTCAGCTGTTGTTTGAGAAGTGGTCTCATCTGGACCATCTGGTCTGGTCTTCTGGC
This sequence comes from Aquilaria sinensis, assembly GCA_005392925.1. Classification (NCBI taxonomy): domain Eukaryota; kingdom Viridiplantae; phylum Streptophyta; class Magnoliopsida; order Malvales; family Thymelaeaceae; genus Aquilaria; species Aquilaria sinensis. Next base: position 243,370 of record SMDT01002862.1, on the reverse strand, counting down.
TTTATGATTGCTCCGGGCAGTGGCGGAGCCATGTATGGCTGGGGGGTGCTGCTGTCCCCCGAGAATTTTGGAAGTCTATAAATATGAGATACTAATTTGGTTATTTTGTGAGAAGTTAAGGACCAAGTCCTATATTTTTCCCCAGAACTGGTGAAGAATATTAAAAGGGTAAATTACGCCAGCAGTAATAAATCTTCACTTTTCATTGCAAGTTGTGTCCTCAACCTCTCAACTATTACATATTTATCCAAAATTATTGTCTGGCATTATAAATTTACCCTTTAACCAACAGTTAACGTTGTTAGTGACTAAATTGAGATAAATATACAACAGTTAAGAACTTAAAGATGAAATTATAACAAAAAGTAAATATTTTAAATTATTATTTAAATAATTTTTTATAAAAATTAATTTTATAAATAATTATTTAAATAATTTTTTTCTCATAAGTTTTAGCCATCGCTAGTCTTACACCCGCCTAACCACCGATCCTAAAAGCCTGGCTCGGCCACCTGCTCCAGGCTTCCTCCTTCAACCCTCACCACAATTACAAATTCACTGCTCCCACCACCAGCTGCAGCTTTTGACGTGGGGGATCGAATCCCAACAATATCTCCATTCAGCACCCATCATTTGCATCAAATCAAACTAGCCACTGATGATGATCAAATTCACCGGACCACTTCCGATCCGCTTCCCCATGTTTGTTATGCCTTTTCTTGCCCCCACACCTCTGTATGCGGTATACAACGTAGCAACATCTGATTGACCTGAGGGGCAATTTCACGAATTCGAGCAAAATCACCATCACCACGTCATTCATCATCTTATTTTTCTTAATGCCTAAATGCACCGGTAGCCCCCAAAATTTGCAAACTCGATTAGTTAGTCTCTGGACTATAAATAGAATGGTAGCAGCCCTTAAACTTTCAACATGAGTTCAAATTGGTTAATTAATGTTAGTTAACACTCACCTCCACCATCCGCTCGCCTCCGTTCAGCCTCTCTCTCAAACTCACCAATCCCAAACCTGCCATTTTTAGCTCAGTCTCCTCGCCCGGTATACAACCTGAAGACTCGTTTTTGCAATTTGCTCTTGAATTGCTTCTAGACCCAGCTTGAAATCTAACCCAACCGAAACCCAGATTGAAATTTTGCCTAGTTTTCGACCCGTTGAGCTCAGATCTAAAACCCGAGGAAGCGGAGGACGGCGAAATTAATGTGGAATCAGGAAAAGAAATTCCCCCAAATAGGACCCTTTAGACTTCGCATCAACAACCTTAATGAGAAGATCAAAATTGAGCAATTCACTGAGGACGGAAAACAATGAAGTTCTATGTCTTCAGAAACCTGGTTCGACGACGGTGAGGAGTTCGATTTTTTCCAAAAATCTGGTTCGACGTTGACGAGTAGTTCAATTTCTTCCGGAAATCTGGTTCGATAGAGGAGAGGAGTTCGTTTTCTTCCGCAAATCCCTTTGTTTTACTGCTGTGGGCCTCCTCTTGGACCAATTCGGACCAAGTTTAAAAGTTTAAGGATTGTTGCTGTCGCAGTTTTACTTTAAGGACTAACTTGACTGAGTTTGAAAAGTGTGAGGGCTTCTGGAGCATTTTAGCCTTTTCATAAATATCATACACATGTAATCTCTCAATTCGTACTGTAAATTTTATTAACTCTTATTGTTCGCGCATATATCCCAACCACTATCTTTTATAAAAAGTTGAGATGTAGTTCATTTCAGATATAAGATTTGAAAGGTGCTGAGTCTTATCAGACTGTCGTAGGGGTTGATGTACCATCGACTATGATACACTATATTTTCCAAAGTTTGGGTTTATTATTAATGCTCTGAAAGGTTTAGGATTATTAATTATAAAAGTTTGTGGCTGAAAATTGTTATTTTATATTTATTTTAATATTAATTAATATTATATTAGTATTTTTCATCCAATTTAATATTAAAATTGAATAAAAACATTTAATTAATATGTGAAAATAATGTATGATAATTTAATATGATAAATTTAAGATAAGATACCATTGTAGGATATAAAAATAAACTAAGAAATACTTAGAGGAATTTACCAAAGAAAAAAAAAACAACAACAACAAAATTGGTCTTGCGCTTCTATGTCAAGGACGTCCAAAGTTGATCTGAGATGAAATTGTTGACCAAAAACTAGTGAAATCGGATCAAACTTGAGCCAGGCGTATGCATATACGGGAAGTTAAAGCCGAGGGTTAGCGGTGGGTTGGGCTTACTTTAACTTCGAGCATTTCTACTCGTTAGGGTGGATATGAGTCAGGTAGAAATATAAGTTTACCCAATTTAATAGGAATAGATTAAATTAGATTGGATAAAAATTAATCATATTTTGTAACTTATTTTCACCTTGAAAAAATTATCAATTTTTAAATTGATTCCGGTTGCATATAGAAAATCAACCTAATAAGGAACTGACTTAAGATATATGTAGTAATATATTATAAATTTTATGATTTTATATACTATCTTCGTCCCATTTTAGTTGAAACATTTATCTGGGTACGGAGATTAAGGTGTATGTAATTTATATTAATTTTTTATGTAGTAAAAGTTTAAATAATTATTAAAAAAGTAAAAATTCTTTTTTTGGGTTTTGTGCAATAAGAAATTGAGTGGATATTAGAAAAATAGTCTTTATTAGGTTTTGTGTAAAAGAATTATTTAATTGTTTAAATTTTTCCAAAAGAGGAAACATTTCAATCTTTTGGGACATCCCAAAAAGAAATATATTTCAAATAAATTGGGACGGAGAGAGTATATAATTATTATTGAAAATTATATTACAATGATTTTTACATTTAGTTCATTTTAACTTAAATCAATCGACTTCAAAATGGTTTATTTTTATTCTTATGGCTTTTTTACCTAGAAATAATTTTAATTAAAAGTCAATATTATGTAGTTTTAATCATCTATTGAAAATACAATTTTTATAATCTTACTAAACTTTTATCAAATTTTCTAATTTAAGGCATTTAAAAAAGAAAATTTCATAAAAATTTTACAAACATCATAAAAATTTACTTTTAAATGTATTATTGCATCTACATAATATTGATTTTCAAATGAAATTAATTTCAAATAAAAAAGATATAAAAGTAAAATAAGTTAATTACTTAAGTTAAAACAAATTGACCCTTAATTTTTTAATTCTAAACGTAATCCTAAGTCCTAACTATCCAATCTCATTCCACAAACAAATTACTAATTTCACAAGCCACTGTAATCAGATAAGGTTATGGGTTCAATTTTATTAAATTTTAATGTTACTATAAATATATGATATAAACTAAAAAATCAAAGAACCATAACTAAAAAAAACCCAAAACTATAATTCTAATTCTACTTGTCTTGGGTTAAATAGGAAAATTTTTAAACCAAACCTATTACGGTGGTTCAATTCTATCAAAAACCCAAATCAACCTAAACCATGTTAGCCCCTACTGCCCACCCATCTAGAGCAAATTTTTTTTTTTTTTTGGCAGAATAGTCTTGAGCGGATATTCACATAATCCATGATCCATCCCTAAATCCAAACGTAGAAACTCAAATATCATGCTTCAAACGATCATTACAACCAAAAGTACAGGTCCATACCAACCAAAAGAGAATTCCTCTTACAACTTTTTGTATATGAAATGGAGCCAAAAGAAAAACGAAAATGTTGCTTTTGTTGTGAAAATCGAATTCTTCCTTGTAGAGCATTTCGACGAAAAGAACCTCGTACTTGCAGATTAGCTAGCCCCAGTTCAGCAAACTAAAAAGGGAGAGGGGAAAACTCGGTAACATTGTTCATGATCGCGATTGATGGTTGAGCAGGCAAGATTTTGTTTTCCAGGTCACATTCATCAAAGTCAGTCGCTTTTTCTCTTACTGCCAGATCCTCCAGCAGAATTTTGCTCCCGAAGGATCTTTAGAACGTTAACCAGGGCTCGCAAGCGGTCCCATATGTTCATCCCATAAAGTGCCTCTACAAGGGATTCCTGAAACTCAAAGCCATGCTCTGCTATGGGATACTGAAGTTGCCAAACCGAGCCAAGGAAAAAAGAAAATGGAAGTAGTCAGTAGATGCTTGTCATTCGTTTTCCCATAACAAGCAAATTCCAGAATTGAGCTTCCTCCACATATTACAGCATAAGATGAAGTCAAAGGTGATAACAGAAATGCAAATGATGCGGTATCTATGTATGACTGTCATAACCATCTAATATTTATAAACCCACGAAGTCTTGCACTTACCCTTATAGGCTTTGGTATCTTGGTCTTGATATAGGGCCACCACCTATCCTCAACTACTGACTTCACAAGACAGCAAGCTCGCAGCCCCTCGACACCAGCAAATCTCCCAAACCCACTATCCTTGGTGCCACCAAATGGCAAGGACTGCAAAACAAGAAGGCAAACAATTTTTCAGTATAATTATGAAAGGAACAACATACAGTTAACTTCATAAAAAGAATTTCAACTCTTTCCCCAGCAAAGACGTGACATTATGACTGAATAATGGACAAAACATTAGGTTCCAATGTCAGTGCGATCATCAAAATTATGGAGCACTATCTACAAGAATTGCTCCATTGGGATTTCTGATGGTTCATAGTCCATATGCTCTGAATCTCAGACTGACTTGTACATTGCTCATGTTCTCGGACTCCTAGGGGTATTTGGTTCAAGGAGTCTTAAAATCTTTGGAAAGTAAGATTGTAAGAAAATAAGATTCATAGAAAGTGGGAATCCATAAAATAAATTCTAAACTTTCCTACGGTTGGTTCATACCTTGAAAAGAATGAAGATTTTAACTTTGAGAAAATAACACCAACAGTCCCTAACCTCTAATTGTCATTGCAAATCGGTCATCAACCTCTATTTTGTTGCAAATTGGTCGCAAACCTTTATAATTCATCACATATTAGTCTCAAGCCTTAGCCAGACATAGAAACCCGATTTACAAAGAGAAAAAATTGATAAATAGTCTATTAACTGACAACTGTAAAAAAACTATGCCACAGTTTAAATTTATTAGAAGACAGTTACGGAACAGTTTGAATTCATTAACTCTCACGTATCTATTTGATATCATCTTTTTAAATTCTAATTTAAACTGTTCAATAATTATCTTCTCATAAATTCAAAATGTGCCATAATTTTTTAACAGTTAATGCACCATTTAATTATCAATTTTTCCTCTCTGAATGTCAGGTTCTATGTCTGACTAGAGCTAGGGACCAATATTTAACAAAATATAAAGATTTTAGACCAATTTGCAATGAAATGGAGGTTGAGGACCGATTTGCAATAGAAACAAAACGTTTGGGAGCAACGGTGCATTTTACCCTCAGGTTGAGGTATTTTATATATTTCATTAAACTATGAGTAAAGTGACCAAAATGTAACTTTCTAACTGTAGTGATGTGTTTGTAAATTTTAATAAAACTTCAGCAACAAAATGTTTAATTTTAGGGACCATTTTGTAAACTTTTCAAAAGTTCAAGAACTAAAGTGTAACTATGGACTATTTTGTAAATTTTTTAAAGTTTGGGGATCAATTTCTAAATATATGAAAGTTTAGGGAGTTATATTGTAATTTTTCCAGGCATATTTACTTTGTGGATTCTTACTTTACCCAACTTTGGTTTAGGATAACAAATCCTAGACAATTATTAAGGTTAGAAGATCCTTGGATTGTTAGAAGCATGGAGAATTACTTTCCAAGTACAACCAAACAAAGGATTCTTAGGACATTCTAACAATCCAGATTGCTAAAATCCATGAACAAAACGAATTCTAGTTTATTCATCCATCTTCTTTAAGGGACAAGACAAAAATGCGAAATAGTGACATGATTTCCGATATAAAGTTCCTTTTCATCAAGAAGTAAATACCAACTCCATATCACACTTCTGATAGTTCAGAAAATTCAAGAGTTGAGAAAAGAACACATTGGGAACAGGCAGGGCACCTGACACATGTAAGTTGATGCAAAATCATTGATTGCGGCAACACCACAACGTATTTGGGAAGCAATCACCTTTGCACGGCGCTGATTTCCAGAAAAAACAGCACAGCCAAGCCCATATCTCGAGTCATTTGCAAGCTTGATAACTTCTTCATCTGAGCTAAATTTCATGATTGGCATGATTGGTCCAAAAGCCTGCATATTGATCAAATTTGCGGACCAATTAGCAGGCATTTCCTATTTCAGCCTCCAATGTTCTACCACGTCAAAAGAAGGAAGAAATGCATCTTAAAAGATGTCATAAAAAATGAAATCACTGACTACAGTTTACAGAAGTAGGTAGAATATAACAGGAGATGCAAATGCAAGGGAAAATTATAAACCTGTATCATTGTTCCAGTGACTAGCAGATCAGTTTTACCTCTTCTTGCATCAACTTCATTGTATGGTCCACATTTACAATGACAGTAGGTGGGAAGAATTGATCAACAGCACCTTCACTTAAATGGCCAAAACTTCCACGAGCAACAATTTCTGCACCTTTGTCTAGCGCATCATTTACAAGGTTTTGCAGCTTATCTGAGTGCTCCAGCAAGCATATGGCACCCATGTCATACCTTCCCAAAAGAGGTGGGCCCTGCAAAAAAGGTTAAGTTGATACACTAGACAACTTCCTTCCCAGGAATATCTGCTCCTTATGAAAAGTGAAAATGATGCATTTCCTGCCCATGAAATTCATTCTAAATTGAAACGCAAAGTCTACTGAATGGAAGCACAAAATTTGAAGAAACAATAGATTTCCTTACACTGTTTTACGTTCTCAAACTCGTTTATTTCAGGGTAAATGTCATTTATGGTCCCTAATCTTTTCATGCTGTCCTAATCGGGTCCCTAACCTTCATTTTGTCCTCTTAAAGTCCCCAACCTCTCCACTTTTTTTCCAAGCATGGTCCTTCCGTTAATTTCATGGTTAACTTTAAGGGATTCTTAGGAAAAATGCCAATTTCAGTACCTACAGTTTCTTCCTTACACTAAAAGCATCCTTAAGTCAATGAATTTAACACACACACACACACACACACACACACTTTCTCTCATCGATTCCATCTGCTGCTCGAACACATCCACCGTGGCCACCAGTTTCATCATGTCTAGCCACTTCACCGTCACTATCAAATGGCTGTCCAGCACCGTCTTGAACTTGAAACATCCCTTTGGTCTCTTGAGCCTAAATCGCCACCGCCACTCTCTTCCTCTATCTTTCTACTGGCTCCTCATCGATAATCGATGCCATCAAACTGGAATGCCCTTTTTGCAACAACTTGTAAAGCACCAAATTGGGGGTTGAATCGATGTTGATTCGCGGGATCGATTCACAACTGGTCTATTCGGGGTTGAATTGTGAAATCGATTTGGATGAGTTTGGAAAGGCAAGGTTGCGAAGATGCTGGTGAGAGTCACGGACGTTGCCAAAAGGCGAGGTAGCGAAGAGGCCGGCAAGGTTACGATTTTCTTTGGGAATGTATGAAAGAGAGGCGGATGTGGGTGAGCCAACGCCCACTGCCGCTGACCTCTGCAAAGCATTCGATGTGGGCGAGAAAGACAAGAGAGCCTTCTGCCGGGCAATGAATCAAAGGGTACAGTCTGTTAGGTGGCCAATCATTCCCCATGTGGCAGTAATGACAGTGATTTCAGCGCACCCTAACCGGCGGGGTGCCTGTGTTCTAGTTCAGTAGCCGCCTGAGAGCTTTTCGTCATAATCACCTTGCACCTCCAAGCGGAAGCACCAAATGTGAGCAGCGAGCATGTTAGCCACATCACAATTATCTTGTTGGGGCAAGTCCACCGACCGGAAGGTGGAGTTGATCAAAGTAGAGGCACGCATCGGGCAATGTTGCCCCAACAAGACGGAACCAAATTGAGATTGGAACCAGATTTGGGGTCTGTTTATTTAATGTGTTACTATCTAATTTGAAGCTGTTGGTAAGTCTGATAGTGGGTGGCAAAGAATGTGGCCATTAAAGCCATGGAAGGAAGGGAACCAGATTTTTGGTGATTTTTCATTTGGGAATTGATGTTTTTTTCTGGGAAGCTAAGAATGGATGAGAGAGATGGTGAAAATGCTAAATTAAAAGGCTTGATGGTGCCTTGACTAGGAGGAAGAAAATTTAGGGACCAAAGTTGGTATTTTCACCGATGATTCTGTTAACTTTAACTGTAAAATTGACAGAAGGACCACATTTGGAACAAAAATAGAAGATAAGAGATTTTAAGAGGACAAAATGAAGGTTATGGACCCGTTTAGGACAACGTAAAAAGGTTAGGGACCATAAATGAAATTTACCCATTTATTTCATAATGAAATGATAGAGAAAAACTTGAAAATCAATTATATAAATGAGGTTAATCTGTTAAAATAGAAAGACGAGTCTACATGGAAAGTTCAAACTTCATGCCTACAGTATCAGATGTAATATGGCTAGAACCCACAGCCAGTCAATTAATAAACATAATTACCAATCTATCAATCAATTAACTAAGCCTTAATCCCAGACTAGTTGAGGTCAGCTAGACAATTCTTATGCCTCCATTGTGCTGAGAGCTCAATCGGAGGTGAGCTTCCTGAAAGCTGTAAAAGAGCAAGATCTTTCTATACAAATTCTACCAGAGCTCAGGTCTACCCTCACCTCTTTCCCCCCTCCTGGTATCTAGCTTATCACACTATGACTAATCAACACAGTATTTGAAAAAAACATTCATAGTAACCACTTAAGAACGATTATTACACCAACTTATCATAAGGGGTGCACTTACAGCAGAAACAGACTTCACAATTTTAGCCACTTGACCAACAAAGGAAGAATAAACATCCATGTGAACATAGAACCGCTCAGCCCCAGCGCAGTTCTGTCCACTTGATTGGAGGACAGCTCGGACAGCAATTTGTGCAACCTACATTAGAAGATGCCATCTTAAGAGATTGCAGGAAAAAAAGAAAAACGAAAAGAAAAAACACAAAATGGATAAATAAAGCAACTCATTCTGTCATTAAAGATCACAAGTATTAATCTTATTCATCCTCATACTAACAAATACATGAAGAAATGAGAAATACGTGATCAACATCCACATCTTCGCAAACAATAAAAGCATCTTTCCCACCAAGCTCTAGTGTAACTGGGGTAAGTGTATCAGCAGCATTTCTCATTATCTGCACCAAAGTAAGGGTGTCAATATTTAGCACCAAAACTATGAACTACAAGTTCTTTTCAGACTCTCTCTCTCTTCAAAGGCCAGTTCAGACCGAGTATTATAAGACAGAATTCAAAATAACATATCTGTTTCCGAGGATTTGGCATTCTTTGCCTTTATCCAAGATGTAAGTGCAAATGCTAGAACTCTGAACAAAACCCAACTATTTGGAAGTGGATTTAGAGAATGATACTTCTTGATTCTTGCTTTACGAAACAAGGTCCATTACTTAATATTTGCATGATTAAAATAATTCTGTCTCCCTTTCCTAATTTGCTTTCTGATTAGCAGAAAGGGAGTTTGGCAAGAAACAGAGGCAACACAAAAGGACCAAGTGAACGCCATACCATCTTGCCCACTCCTGGTGATCCAACAAATATGATTTTGTCAACAGAGGACACAAGTGCTTCTCCTGTCTCAGCAAATCTTAAAAAGAGAAGTTAGTCTAGAAATTCATAAAATGGAAAAATCAAGAACATTCAAAAGTCAGATAGGATATATACCCTGTGATAACTTCAACAAGATTTTCAGGGCCTCCGACTGCAGCAAGAGCTGCTTGGATTATTCGGAAGTAGAAACATCCAGACCAACTTGCATGTTCTGACACCTGTAAGTCATGAGCATACTTTCAAGTCAGTGATCAAACATTTATATCTTTACCATAAAGCTTCTTTATGTTTAACTATCAGTCAATGGCCACAAATATGGGCATACAAGGGAAGTTTGGCATTTGGTAACATGGAAACTTCCAAGAAATTAAACCCCCGCCACATTCATGGTTAAAAGCAGTACTTAATGATAGACATGGAATTTGTACAAGTTTCAGAGGAGCAAAAAGGGGCACTTGATGCAGCAAACGAAACTACATATAACGCTAGCTGTGGTACCTTAATCACTACACTATTTCCTGAAAAAACCGCTGCAAGCAGTGGATTAAAAATATTGTGAAAAGGGTAATTCCAAGAGACAATAGCCCCAATAACACCGAGCGGGTGGAATTCCACTTTGGATTTCTTGTGAAGCATTGATCTTCCAGAAGACCTATAATTTTGAAACAAAATAGACAATAAAATTACAGCATAATCCATGATACAGCATGCATGAAACTACTTTTGGCCTAGGTGTATGAATGGTGTAATCTGAAAATGAAAGCACCTAAACTATGTCCACCACAGTTAAGAACCTAGTCAGCATTTTCTAGCTACTTTCTCCTTTAATGATTTGAAGAAATGGAGTATTCAAAGTTCTAACACAAAGGTAACTGAGAGAAGATGGTATGAAGTATGAACACATGGATAGTTTATGGCTGTGATTGTGTGCTCGCCCATTAGGATATGCAAATGGAGTTCCAACATGCCAACTCTACAATTTCTTCCATTGGATATACCAACACTATGATTAACAATAATAATGAGGACAATCAACAATGATGGTGGTGATAATAGTGGTGGTGGTGGTGGTGGTGGTAGTAGTGGTAGCAGCTACAAAAGAATAAATATGATGTCATCTGCACCTGTATTCAGGTTTGAGCCAATGCTCACCCTCTGCAAGAAGCCAGGTTATCTTCTCACAAGTTGTCATAATTTCACCAAGAGAGGCATCAACCATTGTCTTCCCAGTATCTCGGGAAGAGACTCTAAGCAAAATGACTAAATCAATCAGATTAACCAAATAAGTCAAGCAGGAAATCAAATGAGAAAGTGTATATATGACTGTTACTGATGAGTATTAAGTTGTAAACTTATATGGTGCCATTAGAAAGAGTCCTATATTTCAGACGACAGTGTCATATATTTCTTACACATTTCAAATGCATCAAAGCTTAACTGAGAAATGAAGCAATGAAAAAGAATGGCAGCAGTACGTTCCCATGCACAAAGAAAAGGATCCCTACTCGCATATTAGCTCTTGGTGCTCGATGATGTACTTCAAAAGTATCCGCAAAAACTGCCGCCTTTGTTTAAAGGAGCTCTTTGACCAAGTTTTCTGTGCCTTCCTTGCTAGAACCACCCGCTCCTTCACCTATAAATGCATATTGAAACAGTAACACCATAAATACCAAGGCAATGTGCAAGAAAATGCGAAAAAAAAAATGTGCATATATTGTTTTTCAGCATTTAACATCATCAACCTATCCTATTCTACAAATCATGTTAAGTATTAGGCATAAGTACACCCAGATATTCGAGCTAACCTCAACAGGTGTCAAAGCTGGAAAAAATCCCAGGTATTTCATTGTGGCAGGCTCATAACACTGAACTTTTCTGTCCGCCTGCTGTGTCCTTCCCCTAGAAGGAATCTGCATCACAGTCCCGCATCTTAGGCATGTAGTCAAGAAAATATATCCGATTCTGACCATTTTAACCAGCAAACCGCACATCCAATTTGACCCAAAACAGATAATAAAAGAAACTGCATAAAAGGGCATCGGTCCAGTTTACTCATTAACACAACCGTAAACCATAAACAAAACCAAGGCAGGGTACAAAATGTCATCAAATTCCACACTCTACACTCAACATTCGCATCTAAAATCACAAAATCTCCTCATAGCAAATGCGTTTAAAAAATTAAATGGAACGAACAATGAATTTAATTGCATAATCGAGTCAAAAGGGAGAAAAGAAGTTCATAAACAGAAACTCACGTATATGAAGCTGTTCTCTTGCGTTTGGTTCCCATCATCCAATACTGCAGCAAATTCGACATTAGAATATTTCACCAAAAACAAACAAAAAATGAGCGCAATAAGTAAGAGAATCGCAGAGATGAAGCACCATCTGAGGAGTCGACGTCAATGGAAGGGACGTTCGGAGGAATGAGCATCAACAGGAAGCGACAGATCCCGTAGGCGACTGAGAGGACGATCAAAGGCCACCAAAACGCCATCGTCTTCTACCTTCGGAGAGAGGGCAGCTTCAGCTTCTTCTCCGATGCTAACGCATCAAATGGTACGCCAGCTGGGTGTCTGGTACTGGAACGGTGAAATGGAAGTGAGACCTGAGCTGAGTGAGTCTCAGAGCTGAGTGAGGGGCTTGTTTCTGTTTGTTATTTTCAGTTTTTGTTTTTCTAATACTCTATGTGTTTAGATCATTCGCAATTTTCCCCATTGGTTTGGTGCCAAGTACGTTTTTACCCCAGAAGTTTCAAAACTTACAATTTATCCCCTACGTTTTCCCAACACTAGGGGAAGGAGACCCTCTCACACGCGTATAAAAGAAAAGCTAGTTATTTACATTACCGATAACAATTATTCAACATCTTAACTTTATTAGAGGACAATCACTGAATAATCTAAGTGTAATTTTATACAATTTTAAATATTAATATTAAAAAATATAGAGGATAAGAGTGGGTTTCGTGCTAGATTTAAAATTCTTTTGTCTCAATTTGTTTTATTCTCTTTTGTCTTTATTTTGGAGACTAATGCATAAGTGATTTATCAACATGCCTAAATCGAATTCATGATTTCTTATGGAAGGTTTCTTAGTACCTTTCATCTAGCTAAGCTTACTCTCATCCAACTCCTCTAGTTTGGAGTACTCATGTTTGAAGTTTAAAATTAGAGTTTTTTTATTATTGTCCCTAAATTTTAGGAGATATTACACTTGCCCCGTTGAGGTTTGAAAATCTACACTTATCTCTTGTTTTTTCATTGTCGTCAGTCAAAATTACAATAAACCACCTTAAATTTAATTTGATTTCCAATTATACCTAAAACTTTTGAAATCTATAATTTTCCAAGAACACTCTTCCCCTTTTTTTCTTTTTACTTCTATTCTTCGTCACTGTCACTTCGACCTCATCCATATTTGCCACCTCCCTGCCTCCTCATCCGACCCCACATTCTCGCTCTACCGCCTCCTTCCCTATCCTCATCCTTAAAATCACTTGTCCTCCTTGCGTCAACTCATTCAAACTCACCCAAATTCACTTCACTTATCTTTCCATGGATTGATGCAAAACGAAGGAGAGAAGAGAAAGGCAATTGTTGACACCCAATTTCGTCCGACTATTAAAAAAAAATTAAATAAATTTTTTTAAAAAAAATTTAACTAATTATTATTAAAAAAAATTTTAAAAAAAAAAAGAAAATTTTAAAAAAATTTGACAAAATAAGAAGTTTGGGGTAAATCTGATAAAACTGAGAAGTTTGGGAAGAATCTGACGAAATCTGGAAATTCCAGGGAAATTTGGTAATTTTTCGTGTCATTTTTTGGCCAAACAGACAGTTTTGGGCCAAGTTGACAGAACAGACAAATTTGGGCTAATCAGTACATTTCGTGAAAAATATGGGACCATACCAGTAGTTAAATAAAGATGAAGGACTAAAACTGTCATTTTTACCAAATTATATGTTTAATCCTTTTTTAACTAAATTTCGAATTTTTTTTAATTTGAAGGAATCCAATGCTCCTTCATCTATAAATAGGGGTTAAAAACTGCAAATAAGGAAGAAAAAAATAAATATTAGAGCTCCTAAATTAAAAAAGTGAAAACTGTAGCTTAGTCCCTGGCTCTCCTCCCTTCTCCCAAAAAATCCTAAACTTCTGTTTGAAACCCCCCTCTCTCCGTCGATCACCGTTTTCATTTTTTCGAAAATCTCTTTCTCCTCACACCATCGCCGTTATCCACTCCCCTTCCGTCGCCCTTCGCCGTCATCCCCAGACGCCCCAGCCACGCCGTCACCCTCTCTCTCCCTTCGTCGCCGTCACCCCTTCCCCTCTCTCTCCTCCGCCTCGCCTCTCCCTCTTCCCTTTTCCCCGTCGCGTCCTCTCTCCCTCCTCGCCGCCGCGTTGCCCTCCAGCTCCCTCCCTCCTCCCGGTCGCCCGCCTCGCCACCCTCCTCTTCCTCCCTTCTCCCTCCAGCCACGCCGTAGCTCCCCGTCGCCGTCTCCCCCTTGCACCGTCCTCTCCCGACGTCACCTCCTGCCCGGCCGCCGCTCCTGCCACCGCCGTGTCAGCTCGCCGCCGACGAGGCCAGCCAAGTGGCCTCCTCCTCCATCGTTGCCGGTAAACGGAGAAGAGGAAAGAAGCTGTTTCGTGACCCGACCCGTCAAAATTCAAAAATTTCATTTTTTGGTATAACCCTCTTGTAGACCTTCATCCTTTCATATTCTTTAATTCAAGTCACTAACCTTTTTTTCATTTTTTTTGCAGAATAACAATAAACTTTTGTGTGCTTATTTATTTGTTCTTGTTTCTTCTTTTTTTTATTCTATACCTCTTTTTTTTTTTAAGTGGATGGCCAAGCACCCCACATTCTTAATTTATTTATTTTTTTTATTTATTTACTTTATGCATTTTTTTTAAGTAGATGGCTAAATGCCTCACTTTCTTTATTTATTTAATTTTTTACGTTTATTTACTTTATGCACTTTTTTTTACTTTTTCTTTTAGTGGATGGCTAAATGCCCCATTTTATTTATTTATTTAATTTTCTGCGTTTATTTACTTCATGCACTTTTTATTTTTTTAAGTGGATGGCTAAACGCCCCACTTTATTTATTTATTTAATTTTCTGCATTTATTTACTTCATGATCTTTTTATTTTTTTAAGTGGATGGCTAAACGCTCCACTTTCTTTATTTATTTAATTTTCTACTTTTATTTACTTTATGCACTTTTTATTTTATTTTTTTTAAATGGATGGCTAAACGCCCCATTTTATTTATTTATTTGATTTTCTGCGTTTATTTACTTTACGCACTTTTTATTTTTTTAAGTAGATGGCTAAACGCCCCACTTTCTTTATTTTATTTAATTTTCTGTGTTTATTTACTTTATGCATTTTTTTATTTTTTTAACTGGATGGCTAAATGCCTCACATTCTTTATTTATTTAATTTTCTGCTTTTATTTACTTTATGCACATTTATTTTTTTTTACGTGAATGGCCAAACGCCCCACTTTATTTATTTATTTATTTTTCTGCACTTTATTTATTTAATTTCTGCACTTTACTTATTTATTTCTTTATTTACTTTTTCTGCACCTTATTTTTTTTATGTGGATGGTTAAGCACCCCACTTTATTTACTTTTTTTATTTATTTATTTTTCTGCAATTTTATTTTTCTTTATGTGGATGATTAACCTTATTTTTTTTATTTACCATTTTTAGCTGGCCAAGACGCCCATCTTACTTCCTTATGTTATTATTTTTTTATCATTCCTATTACAATAAAGCCCCCATCTTTATTTTTTTTCCCATCATTTTTAACATTATTTGGGATATTAAGACATTTACTTTTTTTATTTCCTTTAAATAACAAAATTTAACCTTTTATTTCGTTTAAATAAAAATAAATTTAAAAAAATCATAACCAGACAATTCAACAAAAATCAATTTTTTTTATATTTTTAGATCTATGGATTAGATAATTACTTTAAAAATCTTTCATCAAACAAAAAAGAATGAAAAGAAAAATAAAATTTTAAAAAAAATAATAATAAGGAAATTAATATTAAGATCATTAAAAATCCATATTCAGTAAAAATTTATGACAAAAATTAATAATTAATTAAATAATTAACAACAAATTAAAATTTTTATTAAATTCTATGTCCAGGTGATCCGATAGGATCCATGGTTTGGAAAATATCAATTTTTTAATAAAAATAAATAAAATTAAGCACCAAGATAACAAATCCATATTCGGATAATTCGACAGAATTTATTATATAGATTAATAATTAATTAAAATATTTAGTAATTAATTAAAAAAACTAAATTTTCATTAAATTCCGTATCCCGGTGATTCGATAAAATCCATGGTTCAGAAATATCAAATTTATTATAAAAAATTATTATACCAATTAATTACCAAAATTTAAAAAGTCCATATTAATCTAAAAATTCATATCTAGATGATTCAGTTAAAATTTCTGGTTTGAAAATTAACTGAAATTATTTAAAAGCAAGCAAAACAAAATTAAAATTAACTAAGGTACCAATTTTGGGCGTTAAAATAGAGTTATTTTAACGTAACCATACTCCCGAACCCTCGAACTCTCGTAGACCATTTTTAGGTGTCCAATCGACCTAGGCGAAACCGATTGATGGCGACTCCCAAAAACCCCCCATGTTGCCACAGCAATGCTTTAATACCTTTAGCCACTTCAATTGATTTTTTTATCTAGAACTATATCATTTAAATATCTAATTAATAATCACTTGAGTATTTTTTTTAGAAAATAATATATCCAATTAATAATCACTTAAATAATTTTTTAGAAAATAATTTTTCAGCCAACTAAGAAAAAGAAAAATCAAGAAAAATACCAAGATTTTCCAAAAGGGGTTAAAAAATACTTTTTCAACCTTTACAAATATAAAGTTTCAATCGATATTATTCAAGCTGAGTGAATAATCACTATATATAAAAATAATTACTAATAACTCATTTGTTAGGATCATGTTCAAACATGTAGTAATGTTGTTTTATCTCGTATTTTTAAAATAAATTATTTTTCAACATTTCTTATTTTAATATTTTTTTTTTTATTTTGAATTCACTACATGATGAATTAGCTTTTAAGACAAATATAATGGGTCAAATAGCGCACTTGTTTCAAATACCTATATTTGAAATTTAAGGCAAAAACTTAAAAGTATATATTATATTTGTTACTAATTAATATACATTGGAGATAAATAAAATGAATCAAATAAAATATTTGACTCCATAAACTCTATTCAAAATTGGAGGCAAATAATTGGAGCCAAATATTATATTATTAATAATTAGAATATGTTGGGAAAAATAAAAAATAAAAAATTTATCTCTAATAATTAAATTCAAATAATTAAAGGCTCATATTATATTTTCCACCAATATGGGCGGGGAGTGTTTTGCAAACTTCTAGAAAATTTAATGAACTTTACAATTTTTTATATTGATATCATTATTACGTGTTTGTTTTAATACTTTTATATATGAATAAATTTCTTTCCTGGTAAGACTTTTATAGATGACTTATATAGCTCTTAGTTAATAGGCAAATTCAAATAACCCAGTAGAAATAACGCAAATTTCACAAAGCTTAAGGATGACAAAGTTGAGCTGAACCAAGGCTTACCTCTGGGCTTCATATTTGCATTTTCAGGTGGTATTGACTGCCGCATTAACATCCTCCACGCCGGCATCATAAGAATCGGAGTTGAACTCATTGTTGGCAGCCAAAAGCTAGGAGGCAGCGTAACTGTTGTAGTCTTAACATGTCTAGAGCATCCCACGATCGGTAATGTAGGTGGTGCTGGTGAAGAGAGTGAAGGTAACGGACCCTGAGTTAATGGCTTTGGTCTAGGTGAGTCTCAATGTAACAACTATAAGGTCACCGTCATGAGCTTGAGAAGCACAGAAGAGGGTCAAATGAGAGGGCATTGGAGCAGAAAGAGAAGCCACATATGAAGGCTAGGAGGGGCAGAGATAGATGGGTCAAAATGGAGGTAGAGGAGAATGGAAATAGAGAGACAAAGAAGGGAAGGACAATCTCAGAAAATTGTAGATTTATAAAGTTTTGGGTATTATTGTAAATCAAATTAAATTCAAAATGGTTTGCTGTAATTTTGATTTACGGGTGATTGACAGCGTTAAAAAAACATTAGGTTAATGTAGATTTTCAAACCTCAAAGGACAAATAATACCACCTAAAGTTCAAGAGGTAATTGTAAAAAAACCCTTAAATTTATAAAAGAGTTACAATACCCTTACTGCCTGTTATACTAATGGATGTGCGAAAATTATTGAATATCATGCAACTTGTTAATGTGACTAATGATGAAGATGATATTTTTCTTTACAAATGACAAATAAACATTTAATTTAAAAAAAATAAAGAACAAAAATTGATGTGATAGTTTTGCAGTGTATTAATGATTCGACACATAAAATTATAACATAACAACTATCAAATCCACAAATAGGTCTACATATTCTAATGAAGAACAGGTTAAAAGGCCAATCCCCACCACCATTGAATGGCATGGATCTATGGTTTAAAAGTGACATCTTTTAATTCTCCAATTCTATGCATTCTGTCACCTAACACCTCATGTCAATGATCCATTCATATGCTACTTGCCTACACTATCGAGTTAGCCGTTCAATCAATTCTATTGTGACTAGGGTATAGTGGGAACTTGGATAGAGAATGGTAGTGAGGAATTAAGCAAGAAAAATGACATACAATATTTACGTGTTTTGGCCGAGAAAATTGTATACACTGGCTTAGAGGATATTTCTAGCACAAGCTCTAAAAAGCAAAAGCTTCAATTCTCTCTATAGAGCTAAAACAATTTGGATGACTTGGAATGCATGGGCTTTTCATATGCCTCAACATATGAACTTTTTCATGTGATTTAATAGAGCCATTAATTCATCTTCCCAACCAATTATCAAATCCATTAATGGCCAAGAAACTTAGTCAATTTTGTGAGCCAATTTCTCTACATTTTCATTGATATTGTTGTTGGATTGATCAATATATTTTAAGATTTTTTACAATTAGCCCCATAAACTTTTGGTAATATTACACTTGCCCCTTAAAGGTTTAAAAGTCTACATTTACCCCTTACTTTTTTAATGTTGTTAGTCAGCCGTCAATCAAATTACAGTCAGCCTTATTGAATTTAGTCTAGTTTACAATTATACTCAAAGCTTTAGAAATCTACAATTTTTAATATTACCCCTCCATTCCTTGTCTCTCCACTTTCATTCTCCGCTGCCTCTACTTCGACCCCATTTATCTTCACTACTTTCTCCTCCAACCCCATCATCAAGCGACCTTGTAGTTGCTGCATTAAGACTTGTCCAGACCAAGGCCACCAACTCAGGGTCCCTCATTTTCAATCTCCTTACCAACACCTCCGTCAACCATGGGATGCTTTAGACGTGTCGAGAACACAATTGTTATTTTGCTTCTTAACTTTTAACCGCCAATAATAAGTTCAACTCCAATTATTACGTCGCTGTTGTGGAAGATGTCAATATGGCGCCAACGCCACCCAACAATATAAATATGAAGCCCAGTTAAGCTTAACTCCACCCTTCCTCAAGCTTTGTGAAATTTGCATTGTTTCTACCAAATTTTTTAGTCTCAAATATTTGAATTTAATTCTTGATTAAGAGCTATATAAGTCATCTATATAAGCTATATTTATTATTATTATTATTATTATTATTATTATTATTATTATTATTATTATTATTATTATTATTATTATTATTATTATTATTATTTTGCTAATGCATAATATAATTATTTTTTATAAAGAAGTTGTGAATTCATACCTATTTTATTTGGTCATACAGAAGCAAAAAAAAACAAAAATAAATTATGTACTCAAGTCTTATCAGAAAAGAGATTTTTTTATATATAATAGTAATAAAACAAACACGTAATAATAAAATTAATATAAAAAATTGTAAAGTTCATCAAATTATATAGAAGTTTCCCTCAAATTTCAAATATAGTTATGGGAGACAAATGCACTATTTGCACCATTATATTTACCTCGAAAGTTAGTTCCTCATGTAGTGAATTCAAAATAAAATAATAAGAAATTAAAATGAGAGATGTTAAAGAAAATAATTTATTTTGAAAATACAAGGTAAAACAACATTACTACATGTTTAACAATGATTCTAAGAAATGAGTTATTAGTAATTATTTTGATATATAGAGGTTATTTACTTAACTTGAATAATATCATTTGAAACTTTATATTTAAAAAGTTGAAAAAGTTTTTTTTTTACACTTTTTTGGAAAATTTTGATATTTTCTCTTGATTTTTCTTTTTCTTTGTTGGCTATAGAAAAAAATTATTTTCTAAAAACATTACTCAAGTGATTATTAATTAAATATATTATTTTTTAAAAACATTATTCAAGTAATTATTAATTAGATATTTAAATGATATATTTCTAGATTAAAAAGTTAATTGAAGCAGTTGGAAGAATTGAAGGATCGGCCTTCTTCTTCTCTCATTCAATTTGGGTGAATCCAAATGGGTGAAGGTAAGAAGAACAGGTGATTTTAGGGATGAAGTTGGGTAAGAAGGCGACGGGGGCGGGCTTTTGTATGGCTAATTTTAAAGATTTGAGACATTAAGCACTAATATGAAAAAACAAAAGAAAGATTTTGAGGGCTTTTGTATCGTTTAGCCATTTGGCTCCGTATCTAGCTCTGTTCCGACACACATTCACTGGATCGATCGTTTTCCGATCTCATGAATCATCCGCCGACGAGTTTCCGGCGAAGTATCATTGATTCACGGCGGGGGATGGCAGAGATGAGGGAGTTTCCGCGGCCGATTTTGCTACTGGTGCAGACTGAGAATCTCTCTCTGCACATGCCTTGGGTGCTCCGCCATCTGAATCTTAGCAATAAAAATTTCACTGGTCAGGCACCGGTCCGTGACTTCGTGCCTGGCATCCAGATGCTTGGTCTTTCCAGCAACATGCCTTCTGAGAAAATCCCGCTGGAAGTTAGAAATTTCTCCACCTCAAGTACATCGATCTTAGGAGGAATATGTTGGTCTGGGAAATTCCGCTATCGGTCGAGTCCCACCGGAGATCGGCTGGATGAAGAGCAAGAAATGCATTTACATCGGTTAAAACAAAATTTCTGGCGATTGGAGTGGCTGGCGGGCACAGGAATGCTGTATTTCATGGATGGTCATCCGTGAATAAAGGTAAAGTAGTGTAGGGGTGCGACGTGTATGTTAAGTATCGGATATCCCCGGCCAATTTTTTAATACGTTCAATATTATTGTATTAATCCATAATCTAAAACACATAATTAGCCCTTAAAAACATAAGAATGAGTTTATTTGTAGAAAACATAAATTGATTAATTATAATACTGCATTGGATTGAGGTCTTTTCAAATGAAAATTATGGGTCAGTTTGGCTCCGATTAATGCCTCATTAATGAGTCAACTTTTTTTTGTTGGTCAAAAAAATTGTCCTAGTCATGTGAAATGGTAAAAAAATTGGGATAATTACGGGGAATACCCTTCTCCCCCCAATTGCTTTTGGTAGTGGAGTTGAAGACCATTTTTTCTAGTCATCTGTTTCAAGTTGCAACATGAGTGCAGTAGTAGTAAACTCCTCTATCCGATGATGACGATTTGAGAGGGATCCGGTTCCCCAAAGCCGGATTCGTCATGCATTACCCCCACGTCCTGCGATTTCCGTTTCTGATTTCATTTATCTCCGGACTTTTTCGCCCGATTCCGTTGTTTATTGCCGTTTCAGTCCATCGAAGTGCCATTGCGATCCATTCTTTTTTTTTCTGCTATGGTTTTCTTTGCCGCGTTTCAACTAATTTTCCTTCCTGGGTCACCATGTTCCTTCCAACTATCATGTGTTGAGTTATGAGAGAAGAACGACATTTGCCGGCTTGGGAGAAAGGAGTACATTATGCTCGGGTGAGGGGAGAATGACATTCCCCGTAATTATCCCAACCTTTTGCCCATTTCACATGCTGACTAGGACAATTGTTTTGACTCATTAGTAAGTCATTTAAACGGAGCCGAAATTAGATTCATGCGATATCGGAAGAGCAAAACAATCAATTAATATTAAAAAAACTAAATCATTGGTATTCGCATCAAAAATTAAATATGTATTCCTAGAATCAAACCATTTTTTACATCTACCCAGTTGAGTATTAAAAATGAACTAGTAAATATATATGAGAATTTACTTGTTCATATGAACTTAGACAAAATAGTATAAACAACAGGATAAAAAAAATCTCTTTGTGATTTAACCTAAAATAAACTTTATTTCCTATATTTTCAAGGAAAAATTATAAAAAATAATTCCTTCAGTTTTGACATAACCTAAACTTACTCATTCTTATTTTAAAAAACGTACGTACCCTTTAAATAGTAAACTCTATCAGTCTTCGTTAAATCAAAAGGGAAAAATTCAGCTTTTACACATTCTCTATTTAGAAACTATGACCTATAAGCTTTTATATCTAACAAATCAGCCCCCATCTCCAACTAACCAATTTCATGGCTCGACTTCAAATACAGAGAAAGGAAAATCAATATGAAGTTAAAAATAAACCCATTGAAGGGGGCTTTACAATTTTAGCAAGATTGGGACCGCAAACTACAACCACTCTCATACTTTGTGAGAAACTATGCAAGCTTGTGGGGTTGAATGCAATTTACTGCTCTAGTTCTCAATTTACAGCAGCCCACAAAGCTATCTTGACCAACTAAAGATGTTGAACGTGAAGTTACAAACATCCACAAGAATCTTTTGCCAAATAATTATGAGGTCATTCTGGTGAACATTTTATGTTGCTATTTGTGGTGATAAATTTTTGATTGATTATCTCAAAAAGTTTTCGGACCTTACCAATGTGTTTTTGTAACATAGAAGGTCCTTTGATATCATTGAGCTGTTGTTGTATTGCTCATTGCTTACCACATTCTTTTGCGTTCTGGTTGTATGTCAAAATCAGAAAGCTAGCTAGAACCAAAGTGTCGTATTCATGGAAAGATGTATTGTTTTCCCATTAATAAAATTCACTTTTCTTTTGGCATTAAAAAAAAATACCCTCCACAATCCGAACATCAAAATCTAAACCATATCCAGTAGTGGGGCATGCCCCTCCTCCTCACCAGAATCACCCTGCTCTTTTGCCTCATCACCTCCATCCGACCCATTCTTTACCTCTCCTTCTCAACTCGCTATCCCTTAATTTGCCTAACCACCCAGCTTTAGAAACATTCTCCCACACTTGACCCAACTCACAGCTCCCACTTATATCTTCCTTTCTCTGTTTTTTAAGTTGAGCTATAAATTGGTTAGTTGGAGATGGGGGTTGATTTGTTACATTTAAAAGCTTACAAGACATAATTTCTATATAATGAAGGCAAGTGTAAACGCTGGATGTTTCCTTTTTTTGGTTTAACAGAGACTAATATAGTTTACTATTTAGGGGTGTAAATGTAAGTTTCTAAAAATAGGGGTAAATGTAGGTTAAGCCAAACCTCATAGAAAGTTTTTGTAACTTTCACTGTTTTAAAAAACTTGCACTTTATCTTTTTCTTCAATTACACTATCAAATAACAACTTTTGAAATCCTAATTTGAATTATGGGATAATTATATTTCAGTAATTTCAATTGTTTTTTTAATATTTTTTATAGTTAATTGATATTTAAAAAAATACTAATTTGCATTTACAATAAAGAATATACGTTTACAGAGAATAAAACTTGATAATTTAAAATGTCTATTAACTATAGAAAAAATATTAGAGAGATTGAAAAATTATTGGAAGATAGCTATCATACAATTTAAATTAGAGTTACAGAAGTTATTATTAGATAATGTTAAAGAGTAGATGACAAAGTATAAGTTTTTAAAAATAAAAGGGATAAAGCGTAGGTTAGGCTAAACCTTAAAGGTTATTATAAGTTTCCCTAAAAACAACATATTTATCAACCGCAAACATAGTTTTGGAAGAAGGGTGTGAAAATCATCTATATATAAAAACAACTGACCTTGCAATGAATGAGTATAAATGTGATTATGTGTGTATTTTTTTCATTGATACTAAAAAAATTTACAAAAGAGAATGTTACAAGAGATATTAGAATATCCTGACCTCAATTCCCCTCCTCACCACTCCAACAATGCCGGCTAAACCTACCCAGTTGGTTGTAGAGGGAAGAAACTCTACCTAAGCCACCAGTGAGGACTTTGAATCCAATTGACACGTATGTATAAAGCCAATTCATTTTAACTTAAATTAACTTTCTTATTTATGCTTTTATATATTTTTTACCTGAAACTAATTTAATTTAAAAGTGAATATTGTGTAAATGCAAGAATCCATCTAAAAGTAAATTTTCATAATATTATTAAATTTTTATGAATTTTTCTTTTTTAATGCCTTAAATTATAAAATTTCATAAAAATAAGTAAGATTATAAAAATTGTATTTTCAATAAATTATTACAGTTAATAATATTAGCTTTTAATTAAAATGAATACAATATTGAAGATTTTATGAAGTAACGCAAGCCTTGACTGCATTGAGATTATGAATCACGAGGATTGGTACTGCGATGTCATTTCATTTCAACTTAAATTAACTTTCTTATTTATGCTTTTATATATTTTTTACCTGAAACTAATTTTATTTAAAAGCGAATATTGTATAAATGCAAGAATCCATCTAAAAGTAAATTTTCATAATATTATTAATTTTTTATGTAATTTTCTTTTTTAATGCCTTAAACTAGAAATTTTCATAAAAATAAGTAAGATTATAAAAATTGTATTTTTAATAAGTTATAACAGTTAATAATATTAGCTTTTAGTTAAAATGAATACAATATTGAGGATTTTATGAAGTAACGCAAGCCTTGACTGCATTAAGATCATGAATCACGAGGATTAGTGCTGCGATGAGATTATGCTGATTCTTTGAACTTGTGTTTAAGCAATGAACAAAACTTTTCCAGGACAAGGCTGTTCCGATCTCTACTTCCTGTAGAAGCCTCCAGTACTTCCGGATGCTTTTACAGATTGGGAAATAAAAAACTGCGACATGGACAGATTCTGGGTCCCCTTTATGCTAATTCCACTATCTGCATTGCTGTCTTCTTGTCAATCTCCCTAAGCCATCTAGGATTCTCGCAAGTTTATGAAGATATATATTTGGGTTGATTAAAATACCAAAGTAAATTGTATCGACCACGGAGATCACAGTTGCTGGCAAGGTAAAGTACACTGTTTCAACATATGCACCCGGTGAGCTAATGAACTGCTCCTATTTCAGGTTTCAATAGAGCTTGTTCCCGGAAATCAAACACCAGAAATGGAAATCATAGAATCAACGGAACAGTCAGCTGCAACAAGAGAGCATATAGCAATAGAAATCACACCACCTTATGATCCACTTGTAGCTCCAATCAAAGAAAGAATGGAGAATATAACCACGGCTTATTCCATCTGCAGAATCAATCGGAACCATCTTGAAGCAAACGCAAAGGCCTACATCCCGGAAAGGCTCTCCATTGGACCTTTCCACCAAGGCAAAGAAGCCCTCAAGCCCATGGAGCTTCACAAGTGGCGCTACGTGTATTGGCTGCTCCACAGGAACCCCCATCTGGAAAGAAGCCTTGACGTGTGTGTCAAGGAACTGAGAGAGATGGAGCACAAGGCAAGGCTTTTTTATGGAGAGGATATCACGCTCACTAGCGATGAGTTTGTGCAGCTAATGTTGATCGACGGCTGCTTCTTGATAGAGCTCTTCCTCAGGCACACTGTGAAAGGCCTAAGACGCCGTGGAGATCCCATCTTCAACATCCCCGGGATGTTGTATGATTTGAGGTGTGACATTGTTTTGCTGGAGAATCAAATTCCTTTGTTCGTTCTCCGGAGATTGTTTGAGATAGTTCCGGTTCCTAGGAATTGCAGCTTCTCCATAACCCAGCTCGCGTTCCGGTTTTTCAGGAACTTGATTCCAGGGGATCAGGAGCTTCATCTTAGGAAGTTCAGCCAAGAAGGGAACCATATACTTGACCTGATCCGCCAGTGCTTTTTACCAACCTATCCCAGAGTGGTACCGAAGCAAAACGCCCAGCTGAGAGGCCTGAATAGTGCAACTGAGCTGAGAAGTTCAGGGGTCAAGATCAAGAAGGCGAGAACGGAGGAATGGCTAGACATAAAGTTCACAAATGGGGTGCTCGAAATCCCTCCGGTGGATTTCCAACTGCACACAGAGAGCCTCTTTAGGAATCTGATCGCGCTCGAGCAATGCCCCTGCGAGAGCACGCAGCACATCTCCTCTTACGTGGTTTTGATGACGAGCATAGTTGCTTCTGACAGAGATGTGAAGCTGCTGAACAGGAAGCGGATCCTGAACAGCGATGAGACACGCTCTGGAGAGGCTCTGGAGCTGTTTGATAAGTTGAGCAAGGTGGTGGATTTGAAGGATTTCTATTATGATGGGCTGTGCGAGCAGGTGCTTGGGTTTGAAGGAAAGAATCTGCGGGCTTTAAGAAAGAAAATGAAGACTCGCATTATAACAAGCGATTTGGACCCAAGATCAAGAATTTGGCTTTTCGTTGCCCTTTCATTGCTTGTTCTTACATTGGTAGGAACCTTGTTTTCTATTCTATCTTTTTCACTCCATAAGTTGTAACTTGTAAGGGGATGAGTGATCACAAAACACAGGAACCTGTTGCTGATAAGATAATGAAATTGATTTGAAAAGTTTTCACTGATTCCACAATCTTTTCCGACCAATCGATTTCAATTCGTCGAGACTAGCGGGATAGGAGCGCTGAAAGCCAAGCATCAATTGCGTGAAACATTTCATAAGTCATATGGACAGAATTGCTTGTTTGACAAATGAGAGAGAGAGAGAGAGAGAGAGAGACATAACTCCTTTCTTACTGGCATCATCAATTTACCAGCCACAGGATGAAGAAAAAAGAAGTGACGAAAGATGGATCTAAGGGCTGAGCAGTCAACACGCAAAAAAAAGAGCAGGAATGCAAAACAAGATCGCAGCTTGTCCGCTTATTGGTCTTCAGGAGACCGGCTCTTCAGAATCCAGAGACAATTCACATACAAAAACAGTACTAAATAAACGCACTTGGAAGCAACCAACGCACACACAAAGTGAAGAAAAATTAAAGCATATATGTCTCAGGAAATGGAAGGAGAGAGACGAGTGGGAGTGGCGGTGGATTTCTCAACATTCAGCAGGAACGCAGTAAGATGGGCGGTGGACCACCTCGCCAGGAAGGGGGATTATCTTATCCTCATCACGGTTCGCTCCCAGGGGGGCTACGAGGAAGGCGAAATGCAGCTCTGGGAAACCTCCGGATCACGTAAACAACATCTATCTATCTATCTATCTACCTTTTTCTGTTCGTTAAAATAACTTCCAGGGAAATCTGGGATTAAGCCAACAAATGATCAAAGCCCCCAACCTTGCTGATGGGTATGTGCAGCTTTGATCCCTTTATCCGAGCTCTCCGATCCGGCCACCATGCACAAGTACAACGTCAAACCAGATCCTGAGACGCTCGAGTATGTCACCACCGTTGCAAAGCAGAAAGAGGTAACAGACACAACCATCTCAGCTCCTTGTCGGTGGTATATATATATATGAAGGTTAGGGTAAGACATATGGTTGGGGTGAACATATATATATACAGATTGTAGTGGTGATGAAGATCTACTGGGGCGATCCACGCGAGAAGATATGCGAGGCAGTTGAAAGCATCCCTCTCAACTTTCTGGTCATGGGAAATAGAGGGCTTGGCACCATCCAGAGGTAAGTACTGTACTAGCTGTACCCAGCATCTTGTGTTTCTTTTCCAGTTCGGTATATACCTGCAAGCGTGGCAGCTTTGATCTTTTGGATATATAAAATTGCTCCCTTCCTGTAGGGCTATAATGGGCAGTGTAAGCAACTATGTGGTGAACAATGCTTCGTGTCCGGTCACCGTTGTGAAGCACCAGAGCAGATAGGCTACTTTCTTCCAAGTTCCACCTTCTTCATGTAACTCCAATGGAAAACGGAGCCAAATATGTTAATTTGCTTGCACGCCCAGTTTTTTTTCTTAAAAAAAAAAAACAGCACTCTGTTGGTTGTCTAGTGTTCTTTTCACTTGAGTTGTTCTGTTTTTCCCTTTTTTTTTTAAGGTCTGTTTAAACAAACGCAGGGAACCTTCATCTTGATGCTAATGATCTTATTTCTGTTATCAATAATTTTTTGGCGAGTTTGAACGCTTGTAGTACATGGCTAGCAAGGATATAGGAATTTTTTATTTTTATATATTTGAAAACTTTTACTGTCTCTGTCTCATGTCTTTAATCCATTTTATTTTTTTATTTAAATTTGACTTAAATTTATTCATATTATTATTTACTGTAAAAATTACAAGAAAAATTATATCTGCATTTATCATTTATATATAAAGATTTTACACTTACATATTAAAATGTTGAAGACAAAAAAATCATATATTAATTGTGGTGAATAGTGAATAATGTAAAAAACTTGGGACCAATACAGTATTTTTTTTTTCCTCTAGAAAGTTTAAATTAGAAGCTCAATTAATAAATTTTTATTTCTTCTTGCTAGTCCATATTTGTACAGCACATTTCTTCTTCAATTAATATAATTTTTTTGCAGTCAAAAAATAAATTTTTATTTATGTTGCATGCTTCGTGAACATATTATACCCTAATTGTGCTCACTTCTTTATAGTGTTCATTTTAGTTAGTTGATGAAATCAATTTCTGAAATTCTAATTTAAATTATTTAATAACTCTAAATTGTCTAATAATATTTTAAAATTTATTTTAGATTATCAAATTATGTCTATTTGAATTTAAAAAAAAAAAAAGCTTTTTCCCTTATTGATCAATGGCAGTACAATATTTGGGTGCAAAAGGCAAAAGGTACGTTCTGATCGAAACAATATAGGGCAAATTGCATTTTTACGCGAATCTTAAGGATATGTTTGTAAGATATCCAAAATCTGAAAAGTACATCAGATTCGCGTCACATCTCACATGTAACCCCTTTTTTAAAAAAACATAAGACTATTGTATTTTTTAAGTTTTTTAGGCCCATCTGTGTTCATTTTATATTAACATAGCCTCGTTAATGCATTTTCACGTTTTAGGTCGAGTTTTATCCATGACCCGGAATAGAAAAAGATAAAATTATTCTTGAGTTAACCAGAGTTGGTGAGTCTCGCCGCTGCCTGCTACACTCTCCATCTTCCAACGTCTACTCAGCCCAGACCTAATGGCAGTTCTCCTCGTCCAACTTGAAGTCCAGACCGATTCCCAATATTGAAAACGTTTGCCTGCTACTCATATTTCTACCCGAATATGAGTAATATCGATTCTTCCGACAGGAAAATATAGTCAACCTTCTTGTGATTTTGACGTGATCGATCGATGGAACTCATCAATCGATGAAACCGTAGCAGGCCTTCTTGCGACCCCAATGTGATCGATTGATGGATCTCATCGGCCGGTGATATTATAGTTGGCCTTCTTGCGATCCCGACATGATCAATCGGTGGATCTCATCGACCGGTGAAATTGTAGCCGGCCTTTTTGCGATCTCGACCTTGCCTGTATCGTATCGCCTTTTTGTCTTCTAACCCACATCCAATCTCTTGATCAAAGGTTTTTAGACGGAGAGATGAGAGATTGAGGGTGGAACATGGCAGACATGACGAGAAAGAAGCATTAGTGGTTGTTTTGTAATTTTAAGTTATTAGAGGTCTAAATAGCATCAGTTGAAAAGTGGGTCTGTTGCCTGATTTTAATAACACGTTAACATGAAAACATAAAACGAACAGTGCTTTAATATCGTAATCTATACACTTGAGAGATGAGAGATTGAGGATTGTTTAGTTTAAAAAATTGAAACTCAGTGATACATGTGGGTTTATTTGAGTTGGCATTGTAAAACCTAATAAACTTGAGTCTACCAGTTCCTAATCTATACACTAACACATTCCCAGCCCAAAAAGAGAAAAAAAAAAAAACATGAGTTCATCCTTAGCCCTAGAGCCTAATTCTTAATCTAATCAAAATATAATTACAGATTTGATAATCGTAATCATCAAGTAGAAATTTCATCCACCTGTAATAAACACAAGTTTTTCTTGAGATCCATAATATTACTAAAAATTTTATAAATTATTGCTTATATAATAATTTAGTAACTACAAAGTTCACATTTAATATAGTGATTTTTACTACTAATAGACATAATGTTTTTTTAACCCCATTTTTTATTATTAATATCTTTAAAAAAATTTGGTAAATCTAACTATTTCATTTTTATACTAAGTATTTTTTTTCCTTTGGCGTATAAGCATTGGATGAGATTTAGATAAAGTACTACTGTAATTGCCGAGCACGATGTGAGGGGCGGTTAAATTAAATAGACTGACATGCTATCCATTGCTAGCTTGTTCCAATATATAATTAGTTTAACAGCTTGGATTATGCGGAGTGATTTTAATAGTAAAAACGTGTTGAGCATCAAAGTGAGGTTAAATTTTGTAACCTCCCTATGGAAGGACCCTATATACAATGTATATTTTGTTTATTGAGAAAGTTGAGACTTGGTAATATTGAATCAACTCAAACTACTTTATATGTCACTCAGGTTTATATTGTTAAAATTAAATTTTAAAGTGTTAACTTCAAAATTGATGTGGATTAGGAAAGATTTGGGTAAAACCCGAAGCTTTCCGCCGCATGAGTACCAATAATTCATCTAGACATATACTCCATTATTTTTTGGGCGGTTCCCCTCTTTTTTCTAGACAACAAAGGAAACGAAATCTAAGATTAACAAACCCAAAATAGAAATCCACGAGGATGGTTTAATCTTGCTCTGCATTTTAAGCAATCAATGTTGCCTCCCACCCCCTTAATCAGGGAAAAGAAAAATAAATAAGTAGGTAAAAAGTAGAAGGAAAAACAATAAAAAGTAAAAACAACTGAAAATTGCTCACAATATTCATGCTCATCAACTCTGTAGACTGCAAACGCGTTCCATGAGTATATGGTCATTATAGGCCTTTTTTTTAGTGCAAGGCATGTAGTTCTTTTGGCATATCATATTTCTCTCTCATATTGTTTGCTCCATTTAATTTTTTAATTTAAATTAGACTTAAATTTATTTATATTATTATTTGCTAAAATATTTTTCAAAAAATCATATTTAAAAACTAAAAGAATCATAGTTTTTTACTATAATTTTTTAAAATTTTTATCAAATAATAATATAAATAAATTTAATTTAAAAAATTGAAATGAAGCAAATAATTTGAAACATATGAAGTATCAGTAACAAAATAATGGAAAATCCCAAAACAACAGCCCGTCATTGCTCAACCAAGTGACAAACAAATCTCTTTTTTTTTTTTTTTCCCACTGAGGTGGACCCCTAAATTGTAGAGAGGACTCCACTCATAATTAATAGAAGATATTTGTCAGCCACTCAGTTGGAAAGGTGACAGACCATTATGTAACTTTTAACCTCATAATAATTGTATCTCAAATTTATATAAGATGACCTAAATCCTAAATAAATGCATCTTTGAAGCAAATAAATACGTCTAAAAAATAAATATAAAATAAAAATAAATAAATATATCTCAAGTCTAGGTAAGATAATCTTAATTATAGATAAATGCAATCATAACTAGACAAATGTATCTTTAAAACTAGATAAATAAATCTTAGAAATAAACAAATAATAAAAGTGAAATAAATGTATCCAAAATTTAAATAAAACTATCTAAATCCTAGACAATTGTTTATTAAATCTAGGCAAATACATATTAGAACTAAATAAATGTATCTTGGAATTATATTAACGAATATTAGAAATAAATATATAATTAAGTGAAATAGATGTATTCTAAATATACAAAAAAAAATCATATAAAAAATTTTCAAAATGAATCTTAAAAATAAATATACAGAGTGAAACAATTGTATCCTAAGTTACAATAATTTTGGCAAATTCCCAAAGGTTGACAAATTTAAAAAATTGATTCCCTAATGAAAGTATGAGGGTTTTAAGGGAATATAATAGATAGCGATGGAAATATTCTCACGTACCTAAACTAAAAAGGTTAAATTGGCCAAAATATCTCTTTAACCCCTAAACTCAGTTGACCAGGACACTTATCTATTTGAACTTCAACTTGAGCTAACTTATCCCCTAAACTTGCTTAAGTGGATCAATCAACTCCTTTGACTGACCCGTGCCTATCACGTGGTGTGGAATCATTAACACCATTTGTTCTGTCTATGGTCCATTAATGTCATTTGTAACCTTTCCTAACTCCAGTTCCAATTTCGATTGAAGCATGATGGTGCCGTCCAATTCTGGACTCCTTCGTGCAACAACAAATTCCATTCCAGCTTTTGTTTGATTCAATTTGATTCCAATGGCTTGGAAAAGAAATGGTTAGAATAAGCAGTTTAGAAAGAATTTCAGTTAGATGCAGAAGAAAAAATGTTCCAATTCATGGAGAAAGTTAGGTGAATATTTTGTTCAAGAATTATGCAAAGAAATCAAGGTTGATAGAAGGGTCTCAAAGTTTGGATGCACAACAACAAGAACACTTTTGGGAAGAAGGACTATGTCAGCAACGATGGAAGGCATGGTGGGGAAGGCCGACAAACTGTAATTACACAAGTTGGAAAAAGTGGCCAAATGGGTCTTCTTCCTCATCTTGATCTACTGACGAATTAAAGGATTCAAATTAAACTTTGAGAAAGAAGGTCAATAAGTACCTATATATGTGTTTCAATTTTCTTCTTCGCTACAACTTTAAAAGATTTGCAAGCTTTTAATATATTTGTTGTTCTTAGCAAACTAAAGGGAAATCTCCTCTGTTATCTTGATAATTTCGACAGTGTAATGAAGGGGCACAACAATAGAGGCGGATAGGTTGATTTTGATGTCCTCGATGAATTGGTACTAGTGGTAGTAGAGCTTGTTGAAGAAGAGGATCTGGTGGAAGATAGTGACCTTTACTTGGGGATTTCTTTGTGTAACATTTTAGAACGATTAAGAGAAGGTAGATAGGTCTTAGGAGGATGACAGCTATTCTGTAAAGTTCATGAAATTAAGGTAGATTAGTAAAAAAAATCAAGAGCTTTGGGAGAGATTATATAATCTGCACTCTTGTGTTATCTATACAAACAAATTACTAATTTACTCCCCATACCTCATCTAAAGCTATAATTCTAACTCTAAAGGTTTATATGTATCACCAAAACATGGAGGACGAATTGTGTTATGTGTGTTGAAATCAAGTGACCAGAAAGTGTAGGACAAAGGAGTTAATTGACTCATTTAACTAAATCCAGGGGTTGAGTCAGCCCAAGTTGAAGTCCAAAAGGTTAAGTATCCTGGTTAGCCAAGTTCTGAAGATATATTTTGGCCGCTTTTAATATATGTTTATCAAAAGTCTAGTTGGGAGGATATACTTTCTTTTTTTTTTTTTGTCGAATAGGAGGATATACTCCTGGTTGATGGTATCCATTCCCAAAATTAGCCAACATTATACTATATTTTAAAAGATGACCTATGTTTACTATGCATCAACACGCTAGGCATAATGCTCCTTCATTTTTGCCTGTTGTCACCAGGTAGAGGGTAGACCATTTGCTAACGGTGGCATGATTGACACATCATAAAGTCTAAGGATTATCACTAGACAAAATAAATATTATAGGGACCAAAAAGTATGTTGTTCCTTTTTTAACATGTCCACCAATCATTTCAAATTTTTTTTCATCTCATATAGAATGGTCAAAATCACTCTTTAGTCCCTAAATTTAACAATTCTACTATAATAGGCCCCAACTTTCATGATCTATCATAAACATTTTTTTTTCTTTTGCTAATCAGAATTTTTGTACATACCAAAAGTAAAAGTTTTTAAGTAGAAGAGAAGAAAGGTGTCTCAATCCCTGGACATAGGTGTGGCAAGCTTTTAAATACCTTTCATGAGCTTTTAAGAAAATAAATATTTTGATGGCATATTTAAATTTAAAATGATAAAACCTTAAATCAAAGTGAGGGGCATGCTTTTATTAACCATATTCAATTAAGAATTTTGATTGGTTCAAAAGAGTGGACAATTTGTCACAATGCATGAGCATTTTACATAGATTTGATTTTGAATTTTAATTAGTTGAAATGAGTAGACAATTTGTATTATGCATGAATGTATGATTATTAAAAGGTTTCATTTTATCACTAATTCATTAGTGAGTAAAAAACTAGAAAACTTATGCATGTATATTATGTAATGTTATTCTACACTATAAACACCATAAATTCTCTTAATGGTTTTATTTGAATTGATTAATGAAATTACTTTAATCATTTTTTTTTGTTATCTTTTCTGCTTTTTTGATACCATATAAACACATTTTCAATTGACTACTTTATGTATTTACAATTATTTATACTAAAATCTAATATATATTATAAAAGCAGGATACACTTCAGGGTTATTTGGTCTTTTCACTTAACAGACATGCTACGAAAATGACATGTGGCAGACTAGCTATTTTAAGCAAGAATTTAACATTTTTTATATAAGGATTCCCAAACTACCCCTAATGCAAAACGTAGGCAAATGGAATTCAAATTTTGATGAATGAAAAGGGAACGAATTCAAAGTCTAACACTATTTCCATTTTTGATTTGTTTCTAATCTAATGACTAACAAGGTAGCAATTGGCAAAAAATAAAAAAGGAAAGGAAGCATTAATTCAGAATTACAAATTAATTTGTTCTAGATCAATTTCCTCACGGTTTCTCTGTCCATCATTGTTTTTGTCTCATGTCCATGTGTTTTGTGAACTAACGATTCTACTGCTGCAGGTTTAATATTTGCTTTTTCAAGCCTCTGCTCATAGTGCTCATATTTCTTTTCCTTCCTGTCATGGACCTCTTTGTATTCATTCTGCTGATTTTCTTATGAGGTAATAATGTCATCTTCTTCATTAATCTTTCTTGCCTCACCTCCTTTGTCATATGAACTTTCTCAGGATTGATCTTCTTGAAACCCAACATTGGGTTTGCATGATCAATGGCGGAGGTGCATAAGATTCAGTTATCACTCTCTCAGGATTGATCTTCTTCCTACTTGACGTTCTAAGTGATTTTAAGAGTTATTTTTGTCTACAAAATCATTTATATTTTGTCTCCATATTTCTTTGCTTGGCACCATTAATGCTTCTATGTTTCTACTCGGCAGATTTAGTTATCATTACTTTGTCTTTTGTCTGTTAAAACTTTATGGTAATTTTTTTTTTTTGTCTTTTGTTGGTTATCGCCGTTAATTGCAATTAAACATTGCTCGGGGATTAGCCAACAGACAAGCTGTTGCTTTTGTGCTTCAAAGACCTATACGCGTTGAGAGGACTTTTTAACCCATTCTCATTTTGGTTATGCATGTTTCAGGTCCTCTGTTATGAAAATATGGAGTAAATACTGCATTGGCATGTAGCAAACTAGCCATTTTTAGTATGAATTAAAGATTTTTAGTAAGAATTTCCGAATCTACCTTAATTTAAATCACGCTTCTTTGAGAACTTGGTTGAGCAATTTCAATGTTACTGTAGTTTATACTTTGCATTTCACACTAAATTTAAATCACGCTTATTTTTGAATTTTGTATTCTTTTACATGTTTAAAGATAATTATTTTGCAAATTGACGCATTTGTTTTCTTTTTATTTTTTGGTCCTAATTATCGAATAGAATACATTAATTTTTTTTCTGGAAGTATAAAATTCATTACATGTCAACGTTTTCCATTAATTATGAAAATAAATAGTTTAGGTAAGATATTAAAGTGATTATTTTATCTTTGTAAAAATATTTATAAAATTTTAATTATTTGTTAGAAAATGTTATCCAAATGATTTTTTTATCTATATAATATTAACATTCAAATGACAGAGGCCAAACAAAGAAGAAGTAAAAATAAAAATGTTATCAAGATGATTATTGTATCAATGTAATATTGAAACATGAAAGTCAATGGTTCAAAATTTCTTGTGATATTTCATCGTACAAAATACTCTTGGGCTGTTACGTAGCCACACAGAGATCAATAATCTGATTCATTGGGCTAGGTACCTCATAATAGTACCCAAAAGGAAAAAATCAATTGGGTACTTTTAAAATTGGTGTCTTGATAAGAATAATTTTTTAACAATATTTGTTTAACATTGAAAAATAAGTTATTCATCATACTCAATATGTCAACACTCCACATTTAAACTAATAAGGTTATATTTATATTCTTTTGTAGGCTCCTAATCTTATAGTTTCTATATATAAGATTTTTCTTCAAAAATCTCTTTCACGTATGTTTGGATTTGAATTAAAATTTGAATATTTGATTATTATTACCGATACTTATATTCATTTTCTATATTTGTAGGAAATGTTAGATCTTTATTAACCCATTATGTTGTATATGAAATCAATTTTATCCATCATTTTTCATGAATGTGGTTTCAAATTTGACCTCCATCAATTTGGTTACGTGTATAATTGATTAATTCAAGTGAAGATACATAGAAAAAGAAATAATATAAGATACAAATTTCCTATTATTATAGCATAAATGAGCGACACATTATATTTTTCTTCATAAATGATAAAATTATTTTCAATTTCAGAATAATATTTCTATAATAATTAAATATATATAGTTTTCAGAACTCAATTGAACTTAGAATCCCGTGGCAATGCCGGGTATGTAAACTAGTTTTATTTAATACCAAGGTAAGTTTTATCCTTTTACATTGTTCTATCAATGATTTATATTGATTATATTACAGCTAATGTTGCTATGGAATGTATCCAAATACCTCGCTTACGTCTAAAAGTTGTGGGGTTTTCAATGTTTATCATTGAAGGTGAACAATTCTTCTTTTTTTTTTTTTTGCTTCTTTATTTTTCCTCTTCCAAATGAAATTGACCATTTTTAAGTTTGATCCCCTTTTCAGAAGATGATCACATTTTTAGGGCTTATTTTGTAATTTTTCAATTTTAGGTTGTCTCACGTTTTGTTCTGGTTAAATCTCAATTTAGTCCCTAAGCTTCTAATCTTGTCCATGTTAGTCCCTATGTTCCATCCATATTTTATTTTAGTCCCCAAATTTAATAAATATTTGACTAGATTATTTCTATTTGTTCTCTTGGTCCCAAACCTTTTTTATTTTTTTTTTATGTTCTATATTCTAAAGTAAGACTTTGGTTATCATAATTTATTTATTTTTTGTTAAGCCATTTTTTTACATTCATTATAATTTGCCTACTTTTGGCTGTGGTTTTGGTTGATTTAGCTTTAGTCAAATTTTTTTTATTTATTTTTTATCTTTATCAAGTTAATGGTTAAATTTTTAATTTAGTAACATAAATTGAACATAATTTTGTGTTTTAATCATATTATTTTCTTATTGATGATTGCATTTTGTTGTATTAATTGTTCTCTATGGTTTAATAAAATAATTTGATCCATAATTGTTAAAATTAAAAGTAAATTTTTCTAAATAAATTTCTTATTGATATTAAAAATTAAAATTAAAATTAATAAAAGAGAAAAAATTTTAGTGAATTATTTTTAATAACAAAATTATACATTATTTTGAAGTACATATGATGTTATGTTTCTATTTACTTGCTTTTGGTTATTCTTCAAGTTAATTTAGCTTTATTCAATTTTTCTCATACTTTTTTAATTACGTATTATTATAATTTTTTTATAATAAATTCATTATAAAAAATATTTATTATATCGTACCGGCCAACATATCTCATTTGATAACTATGTCAGGCTCTACTTCTTGTTAAAAATCAAAAGAAAAAGGAAAGTTGAAATGATGGGGGGAAAGCGGGAAAAAGGAAGAATCACTTTCTGTGAAATCATTTGTTTGTCACATGCACTTATATGTTACATAGATGTCATGACAAAAATTACTGTTATGTGTGACTAATTAGCTAGCCCTAGCCCCTAGGTAGTCATTGAAAATCATCATTAGAAGATAACTAGTTTTCGGCCTATGCGATGGCTAATTAGTTTATATATTTCTATGTATATTAGATTTAAGTTAGAAACAATTTTTTACAGAGTACTGAAAAAGGAAAAACATCGTAAAATTAAATATTTTATAAATAATTAAAACTTCTTCTAATGTTCCTTAGAAATATCATATTTTAATTATTGTACAACAACTTTTAGAATAATTGCTTTTAAAAAGATATCATGGAGAATGTATTTCATGTTGAACGTCAAATAGTCACTCATGTAATTATTTTGCTGGTATTTTCTTAAAGGATAAAATTTAGATTGATCCTTAATTTTATTGGCATATTCATTTAATGCCTCATCCATCCAACATATCACACAACATATTGTATATTTTACAAGTATTTGATTAATATGTTTTAACAAGTAAAAGTACAATAAATAAATTATTTTATTTCTTCTTATGGGTGAGAATTGAAAATTTAACTATATGTAATACAAGTATTTATGTTTATGGCTTAGTTTGAAACTGTGATGCATGTAAAAAATAGTGATCAAACATAGTATTTCAAATAGTGGTTAAACGTAATTATCAACCAAATATAAATGTTATTTGAAAAAATTCAAAATGAAAAGTTTGGCTAATTGGATTTTATTTGTAAAATTTCTAAAAAGTGAATGAAACAACAACAACAACAACAGCAACAGCAACAGCAAGCAACAACAACAACAACAACAACAACAACAACAATAATAATAATAATAATAATAATAATAATAATAAATTTTATTTATTAGCATTGATTTATCACCGGTAAAGTTATTTCCTACTCATGAAATCTATTAGCGTGTTCAAATAAGTACCAAAGTATTATTAAAATAAAATGACTTGATATTTCCTAGCTACATGATTTGCTGTTGGAAAAAAAAAGTTATAAGTATAGATAAAATTATAATATTAGCGTCCAATCTTGATTCCAACGTTCAGCTAGTATTACCTAGAATGTTAAATGGGGAAATATAACTAGGATGTCAATCAAAGTTTTATAAACCAATGTTTGCTTAGATCAAACAAATGATATTACCACGATTTAAGCACGAGCAAACAAAGTTTTGAAGTTTTTAGCTATAATACTAAATTAGGTTTATCTCTACAATGGTATGCATCTGAATATTAATGAGAATGAGGTTGGGTTGATAGGTTTGATTTATATCTATGTATGTACAAATACAATTATAGTAAAAATGATTACATGAGATCATATATGTGTGTAGTTTTTCCATTTGTATTGTTCATTCATGTGTTATGTATATCAATGTTTCTACAAGAAATTAAAATCCAATTTATTTTAACTTAAATCAATTTAATCTAAAATTTCTTATTTTTATTTTTATATCTTTTTCCATGGAACTAATTTTATTTAAAATTCAATATTTTGTATGCATAATAATCCATTGAAAATATAATTTTTTTTTAATCTTAATAAATTTTTAAATTTTTTTCTAGTTTTAAGCATTAAAAAGAAAAATTCATAAAGTTTAATAACATCATGGAGATTTACTTTCAAATAGATTATTGTATCTAGATAATATTTGATTTCAAATGAAATTGGTTTTAATGAAAAATTGTAAAAATAAAATAAACTATTTTGAATTAAGTTAACCTAAGTTAAAATGAATTGGCTCTAGATTTTAAATCCCTAAATAAAGAATTTAAATTTAAATTCATCAATGTTTATGTATAAATAAAGAGAAAAAAAATTAAAATTGACTTTATTTACATTACTTCAATTCTCATTTATATAACAAGTTTTACTTTAGTATTTTTAATAAAAATTTCTATCCGTAGAACTATAGGACTAGTTAACTCTATTTAAACTGTAAAAAGGTGATTTTCCATGGTTGATCAAGGACGGTACAATATTTGGGTGCAGAGGGCATAAACTAGTTATCTCTCTCTCTCTCTCTCTCGTAAGGCTCGGATTTATTTTGTTTTTATATTAATTTTTTTAGATTTTATTTTTAATTTAATTTTATTTTTTTGAGGTTCATTTGAACATATACTTCACTATTTTTTGCGCGGTTCTCCTCTTTTTCCAGACGACAAAAGAAACGACATCTAAGATTAACAAACCAGAAATAGAAATCCACAAACGCTTTAAATCTTGATATGCAATTTAGTCCATCTATTTTGCTGCCCACCGAAAAACAAAGAAGTGGAAAAAGGTAGCAGCCAAACAATGGAAAGCAAAACCAATCGGCGATTCCTCTTCTTATTCACAATCGTGACCATCACGCTCATCGGCTCTGCGAACGCGTTCCTGGACCTTAACATCGGTCGCTCCAATCCCGATGTCCAACGCCTCTGTGACCAGGCGGAATACAAGGACCTCTGCGTGTCCTCCATCGCACCTCTCTTCAATGGCCGGACCGACCAGAACTCGTTGCTCATCAACATGATCACGGCGACGGAGAAAGCAACGAAGAGGGCTCTGGACATCGCGATGCAGATGAAGGCGAAGGGAGATCCCAATAACGGTTTCGTGCAAGACCGGTTGAAATCTTGCAAGGGGAAGTACAACGACGCGCTGGAGGAACTGCAAGGGGCCACTGAAGCTATGAATGCGAAAGATTTCTCAACAGCGCAGACGAAGCTGAGCGCCAGCATCACGTATTTCGGTGATTGCAGCGACGGGTTCGAGGGCGAGATCGGTGACGAGACGCATCCGGAACGGAACCCGCTGAAGCAGATCAACGAGAATCTGGTACAAATGACGGGTAACTGCCTTAGCATCACCAACATGGTTGCTAAGGGCTAGGTTTTTGGCCATCCCCTCCATCGCTATCGAATTGTATTTGAAACAGAGTTAAGATATAAATAATTATTTATATATATACTAATTTTTTTTTATGAATTTATGTGTTCAGTCGGATTGTTAAATGATACATGTGATTTTCGACGATGGCATGAAATATATATGTTATATTTCAAATGAAGATTTCCGGTGGTAAGTGTCAAAGTTTTGACTTTGTGTGTGTGTGAGAGAGGTTAGAAACTTAGAATCCCATTTCATTACAAGCTTTATATTTTTTTATAATAATGTTATTTTATCACTCAAAAACTGATTTAAAAATTTATCATTTTTATTTTTTTTTTAATCAAGAATCAATGCTATTTGAAAACCAATACTTTATTGGCCTAATATCACTTGAATGAAAATTTTGAGAAAGAATTAATTTTTTAATAATTTTTCCATGCACAATTTAAAAAAAATAAAATTTATGTTTTTCTAAAAACAATGTTTTAAAAATATTTTTCTGAACTTTTAAGTTGTAGAGTTTCAATTAGAATACAAGTTAAATGAAAAGTCAATAAATTTGAGAAAAATTAATTAAATAACTGATTGTTTAATGCATTATTTCATTTTATTTGTTTTTTTTAATCTAGAATTCATGTCATTTGAAACTAATACTCTATAAACCTAATAATTACTTGAATAAATTTTAATATAAATTAATGAGTTTTTATGATTTTTTTCTGTACCCTGCCCAATACGAGATTAATAAAAAAGTATTTATTTTAAAATAAATATTTTAAAAATAATTTTTGCTCTTCTTGAGTATAGAGTTTTCAACTGTTATACAAGTTAATTAAATGGTCATCGAAAATGAAATTAATGTATTAAATAATTTATTATTTAATCCGAAACACACACTAAATCCACCCTACTATTATTCAAGGAATTCACATTAAGAAATTGATGTGGTATCGTTTTCATATATTTCTCATAATAATGTTTAGATGCAAACATTTATACAAAAGTTTCATACATGACATGGCAGATTTGGTTTTGTACCGAGATTAATATATGATTGGTTTTGTACCGAGATTAATATATGATAAATTTTTTTATTTAATTTTGGCATGTGAAAAATTACTAACTAAACTATCACTTTTCATACTTTAGGAAATTATTTGAAAATTTATCAAATTTTGGGCCAAATTAAAATTTTATGAAAAATATAAGGACTAAATTGAAAGTTTTAAAACTTTAGGGACCAACTTGTAATTTATTTAAAAAATAAGGACTAATGTATTGCTGGAAGTAGATGAGACCGATCGAGTTCTAGCCGATTTGGTCTACATTGGATGAAATTCGTTGACTCAAAGGTTTTTTCAATAATAACTTTTTAAAATTATAATTTAAATTTTTTGATAGCTATTTTATGATTTTTTTATAGTTAATAAAAAATTTAAAATAACCTATTTTTTATATCTATAAATTAAAATTATTTTTTAGAAAAAAATTACTAATTTAAATTATCTATTTATTTTCAAAAAATACTAAATAGTTTAAATTTACTATAAAAAAACTATAATTTATTTAAATTAGAATTTTTAAAAGTTTTTCTCAGACATTTATTTTGAACTAATGGATTTCATCTAAAAAGTGATCAAAACAAACAACTTTAATAAATTTATGACCAATACAGAATATTAGACTAAAATAAAATAATAATTAAATATTACGGATTATGCTGGATGAATGTGCTATTTCTCTGAAAAATGAAATGAAATATAAAAAGGCCAAGACAAATTTGGGCCTCGTAACAAATTTTACAATTGATCTCGGGCTCGGAGATCATAAGCTCCATGAGAAAACGGGAGGGAATTTTGTGCTTGGAAAAGGGTAAAATGGAGCTGATGACGAGTCCCACCCAGTCACAGACGCAGCGTCTGTTTCCAGGACCCTTTTCAGAGCAGAAGCTGCAAAACCCTCTTTCCCTCTTCCCCAAATTTGAATGAAACCCTCACTGTTCTTCAGCAGCTCTCGTTTCCGTTTCTAATGTATTTGGAGGAAGAACTGCTCACCAACCTCTGGTAAGTGCTTGCTTTATCTCTCATCCTTTTTAAGGAGAAAAAAATGAGAAAATATTTCTCCCCCGCAGGAGCTTTGATGGGAAACCTAAAGGGAAGTGAGCGTCTGATTGCCGGTATTAGAACCTGGGTTTCGATGCTTGATAGATTTTGAGCGTTTATGTGATTTACATGCCCTGCTTGGTTGATGACAAAATAGAAGAGAAAGAGGCTCTTGCCTGGTTTGAGTATTTTTATAACTCCAGAAATTCATCTTGCATGTAAAATTTTTTATTTTTAAAGCACTTAACCGATAAGTATTTCTTTTTGGTCAGTATTGTTCTTCTAAGAAACATAATGTTGCTTTTACAAGCCTAAGACACCTAGGAGAATGGTTAAAATGAGTGTTAACAAATATTAAGAGCGTACGGGTTGTTGATTTTGAAATTGTGCTAAACAATCAGTTCAATCACTAAAGAAAGCAAGGAAGTGACAATTTCTGTAATGGGTGACCTTTGTATGGTAATGGTGGCAGGTCCAAGATTTCGTTTTTCTCCTTTTTCTTCAGTAGTGCTCAAATTTTAAGCCACGCATGCAACTGTCATTTTTCTTTTTGATATATTTGCTTTCTTACTTTCGTCCCCCGTGTTGGTTTGCAACCCTTTAAGCCATTTGCTGCCATGAATTGCTCGCTTTTGAGGTCACCCTTTGCCTCTGTTTTTACCTTTTTTTTTTTTTTTTTTTTCTAGGAGAGCAAAACTTCCATTTCATAAATCAGTATGGCAAGCTTTGGTGGGCCTAGAGTTCATTTTGTTGCCTGTACTACTGCAAGGAAGAGGAGGAGCAGCATTTCTCGTCAACCTCGTGTTGTCTCGGACACATTTCTGAATAGCACTGGTTTTGTTACTTCACCCTCCCATGGTGTGGTGCATGGTAACATAGAAGATGAAAAGATTAAGAACTTTGGTAATGGGTTAGGAAAGGCGAACACGCTGAAACTCAGATTGAAACTTGGTGGTGTTACACGTACAGTCCATACCAGTTCTTCGTCAGAGCTTGTATCTGGTGGCGTACAACAATTTTGTTCTCATCAGTATGCTTCTCACGGCCAAGAAAACTCACTCTTCAAGGTGCTTTGACTAATTCTTTCAACAAACTA
Organism: Aquilaria sinensis; assembly: GCA_005392925.1. Taxonomy (NCBI): domain Eukaryota; kingdom Viridiplantae; phylum Streptophyta; class Magnoliopsida; order Malvales; family Thymelaeaceae; genus Aquilaria; species Aquilaria sinensis. Next base: position 199,490 of record SMDT01002862.1, on the reverse strand, counting down.
GATGACAATATGTTGCATTTGTATTTTCTTTTCCCACGTCACTGGTTGCTCAATAAGCTACTGGAAACTTCTGTTTGTTTCATTACGCTGTTTTGACTAAGTTTGCTTCTGCAATATGCAAAAGGCATTTTTCATGTTTCCTTCAAGAAGGCATCACTCTTCAAGGTGCTTTGGCTGATTCTTTCAACAAACTAGATGAAAATATTTTGCATATGTATTTTGTTTTCCCATGTCACTGGTTGCTTGATATACTGTTGGAAACCTATGTTCTTTTCATTAGGCTGTTTCCATTCAGTTTGCTTCTGCAGTATGCAAAAGGCATTTCCCATGCGGGTTTTGGTATATTAAACCATGACTCGATGTAGTTTTTTTGTATGCTTTCTGCTACAGGTATTGTTCTACTGCCCATTATGTAGCTTTTCATTCATTTTCAAATATGTCTGCATTTCATGGACAGCATGCTAGTTGCTACTGGTGATTATGACCCCATGGTGTCAGTTGCAATTTCAGATATTGTTAAATACTTCACTATTACTTTATATGATTTATTCATTGTGCTGTCTTTTCTTTCCCAAAAAGGTTCTTACTGCCTAAAATTTGTATATATTGTTCAGTGTTTGTATGTGACAATGATTTTGTAACACAAGAAGAATAACCATAATTCTATTTTCTCCAACAAGGCAAAAGGCTGTGGATTGCCATCCAATGAATCCTCCAAAACTGGGCCTAGTTACGAACGAGACAGAGAATCCAAGATGGCTATTTCTGCAAATGAAGCATATAAGTGTGAGCCTGTGCGCAAAAGCAAGCGGGTTCCTAAGTGGCGTGACTTGGATGTGGGTTTTGACAATGGTGATGGTGATGATGATGAAGATGAGGAAATCCAATACCTAGGAAGACTTAATGCTTTGAACAGTCTCCAGAGTGACGAAGATTGGGAGAATATAAGCAGCAAAAGAGATGGCCTAATTCATGAAGAAATAGGGTATTTTGAGGGTCTATCTGATGATGAACCTGAATCAAAAAGGAGGCAGCAAGGAAAAGAATCCATTCAGATTTTTTTAGATGGAAGAAATTATTCAACTCCAACAGCACATTCTAGGACACTTCAAACTGGGAAGGTTGCTTCAAGCGGGCCTGGTGCAGGTGTTATGGAACACCCTGATGGTCTCCCTCCACATAAAAGTAGGTAGTTCTGTCATGAGTCTTATGACATACTCTTGTAGACCATTTTTTATCTACTCATAGTGACCAACCTAAGATCAGTAACATGTTAATCTCAGAACACAAGGGAAATCCTTCTGAACTGGAGCAACAGCTGAAAAGGGCAGAAGCTGCACATAGACGTAGGGTGCAGGCAGAGAAAGCTGCCAGAGAAGCTGAGGTTTGATTGATGTTCATTATTGTATTTGACATTCAACAAATTGCTGAACTCACCAAACATTTTTCATTGTTGCAGGCTGAGGCAATTAGAAAAATACTTGGTCAAGATTCTGGAAGAAAGAAGAAGGAAGACAAAGTGAAGCAGCAGCAGGATGAATTGGCAAAGGTTTTGATCCAGTTGATTAACTTCGTGCTACTCATCTCTTCATGGTCAGCGTCACTGTTCTCTAATGTATCTTTTATTTTACTTGATGAAGGTGAGGGCTGTCCAAGCTGAAACACTTGAACCAAAAACTATCAGATGGGTCATGGGTCCTAATGGAACCATCATCATATTTCCCAAAGACATTGGCTTGCCACCCATATTCAATTCAGTACCATGCAGGTAATTGACCCTTGGATCAATAAGATCCTTCGTTTGCCTGTAACTTAGCTTTTTCATCCCATAAAACTGTTGGTCTTCTTCTGCATTTTAGGTACCCACCACCTCGAGAAAAATGTGCCGGACCAAATTGCACAAACACGTACAGGTATCGAGATTCCAAATCAAAGCTTCCTTTATGCAGCCTCGGTTGCTACAAGGCAATACATGACAAGACGCTGCATGTTGTTGCCTGCTGAATGTTAACTCTCGGCCTGTACATTTTGTAAATCAATTTATGGTAGATGCGAATTTTGCGAACCATGGTTTGTTAATCTACTGAAAGGCACCTGCGCAACCCCTTACGCTAATGCGAATGCTTACTTGCATGAAGATGGTAAATATTATATCTTCAGCTGATAATTGCTTTTTTCTTAAACAAGATACCCTTGTACTCCTGCTGAAGTGAACCTACCTACCATCCCATGCAAGGGAGACACGACACTTGAGAGGCCCCTAATCATCAATAGATATTTCAGGCATGCACTATTCACAATTCACACCAATCAATTTTTAATTTTTTATCTTCAAATTTTTGACATAAATGTAAAGTTTTTATATATAAATGTTCATTAATTACAATACGGGCATCAGGACGACACTGTTATAGATTAGAAATCGGCGCAACTATATCTTGATAGCTTTTCAGCTCCTCGACTGTGAAAATCAACCCGAGCTAAATGCCCACCCTAAGATCCATCCATGAACAGGGCACCGTGTCCACTAGATTTCATAAATTTCTTGAACAAAAGAACCAAAATCGCTATGGCAAGTCCCACAGCAGCCCATGTAAACAACCGATCATCAGCAGGTTTTGGAGCAACCCTCGTCGATCTCTCTAGCTGCTGAGTATTTGGGACATCAGCAGAAGCCTCTCCAGGAACCCTCACGCCAGCAGCAACAAGATTACCGTTCACAGGCCCCTCAAGCACTTCTTCTGTTACCCTTTCAGCAGGTGCTGGGTTCTGACGCACTTCCCCACCGGTCACAGACCCAGCAGCAAGCTGGCCTTGATGTGATTCATGCTCGGTATTCTGCTCTTCTGAGGAATCTGAAGCAGCAACTTGCGGTACAGGGGGTGCTTTGCTCAACATATATTCATGAACCTGCAGCACAGAAAGATTAATTGTTCAACATTGAGCCTATGACATTGTATTTGAAGAAGAACTCAAGTATGATACCTCATCAATAAGTTTTTGGCGTTCTGAAGTTCCAAACCTGGGAGGAGCTTCACGAGATTTGATGGCAAGGGCACGCCTTTCTTCTTTTTTATAGTCCAAGGAGCCCAATGCACCATTTGGGTTTGTGGGCATAAAAGCAATTAGTGCTACAAGAGCGGTCCTCACTGCCAATATTGGTCAATTAGCGTCATGATGAACTTTTCCCTCAACGAGTTTATAATTAGGCTATCAAAACATGCTTTATTTTTGCCACTAAATAGACAACAGTAGAACATCCAATAAGAACATGTTTGCCTAGGCAAAGTTGAGTCATCGATTAGAGAAAGTGCAAGAAATCTTGGGGTTTAACTCTACAATGACATGTAATCAAGCCAATCCTACAATGAGTGTCAAGGTACTGACCATTCTCAGACTTTGAGAGTATCACACCAGAGCATTTGAAATGTGGGAAAATTTTCTTCACATGTCTAAGGTTAAGCACACAAATTTATACCAACATGGTGGTTCTAAGATCCAATAAAATAGGAAGCAGAATACCATAAATCACTTCTACATGTATTGGGTTAGAGAATTTAAATTGAACAAACGATCATAATAAAAATAGTGTAATACTGTATGAACCTAAACTGTCATGTGTCTGTTGATCTCATCTAACTTATCTTTTTAATATTTGAACCTTAGCCAAAATTATATGTACGCAGGCCAAGCAACACAATAGACATCAAACTTGAACATTGAATTAAACAAGACCTACCACTCCATGATGGCTGCCAGTGCTCAGGATGATGATTAGATATGCTCAAACAGATTTTGGTCTGTGTCTCAAAGCGTCCATTAGGCTGAAAACAACACCACAAAGAAAAATCCATTAGAACATCATAAGGGGATTGGTAATAGAAACCTAATTAAGGAAGAAAAAACTCACTGTCAACAGCATAAATGAAGGAGGCTTAAACGGATATTCTGCGGGCAACTGGATTCTTCCGTGATAAATTCCACCTTCAAATTCAGTATCGCAAGGACCCCTAATCGCAAATTGCCATTCAAATATATTCTCCTGAACGCCATAATTGGGATACAAGAACACCAGATTAATACAAAAATCAGGAACAATAAGTGTGGGCAAAGAAACATTAAACAGAAACATTTTCGTGAAGAGAAACAGGGACTTCCCCTAATTGGAATTAATACCAAATGATTGGCAATTAAAACTGCGCTGATTCCATAAATTTAAGCTGGAAATTTTGAAACAACAACGAGGAATAGGCGATCACCATCCCAATCAAATCTGAAGATAAAAACGCTAGTTTGGTCCGCACATAATTATGACGGAGCAACCAGAAAGTTCTGGGAATGACGCGCACTTGGCAACAGATCTCCAAACAACCGCCAGAATTAGGATCAAATCACAGCAAAAGACTCAGAATCAACAAACAAAAGGAGAGTGGCTAGAAGTTAAACCTCAAGAGGGAGGCTCATGAAATCATCCGATGGATTTGACTGCATCTCCTTGACCTCCTGCAATATCCGCTTGACCGCCGGATTCTTGAGGTTGTACTTGTCTTCCGCCATTGAGCACGATCCGATCTCAGACGCGATTCAACTCAACCCAGCGACGGGGAATCGGGCCGACGAGCGCACTCCTACGAATTCGTAGAGCTATAATCCCAAATACGAATGGGCGGCGAGAGGAGCAGCTTCCTGGATCGGTGTATTTTGTGGCCAGAAAGTAGATCGAGGTAAAAGAAGACACAGACTTGCTCGGGTTGGATATTGACTTGATGCGTCATAGGTGTACGTGGCAGGATCTGATTGGATGAGGTTGTTGGCACTTTGTTGTTCGGAGCATTCGCATTGATATTCACGTTTTTTAAAAACCTGTCGATAACTTCTTTCAGCCCATCAAACTTTCACGTTCTGCTCGATAGGTTACTGAAATATTTTTCGGTTTTCCCCCCACCCTGGCCATCGAACTTTTCAATTGTAGCCAATTCACCCTCCATCATTGCATCGGAAAATTTTGACAAACACCTAAAGACATTTTGTGATCCCTGTGTTGCTTTGTCTACACCAGAGTCAACATTAGATGACCACCCAATGAATAACAAGCAAAATTGTAATGATAATGAGTTGAATTGTATCTAACTCAATATAAATCCTTCGCCATCCTTATCATTTTGCTTCTCTCAAAGCTTACCAGATAGCCAAAAAGCTTAAAATTGTAAACGAGATTCAATATAAAGAAATCCATTGCTAATATATTTGCGTTATTGTCTGTTACCACGATCCCCACTCCAGAGGAAGTCATTGATGTCTCTTCTAATCTTGAATGATTGGCATAGAAGAAGATGGATTAATCTAACATTAGGTTGTCCACATTGACATTTAGGCATGGACACAATAAATTTAGGGAAATTTACAAAAAACCCCCTGTGGTTTGGACTAACCTACACTTTGCCCCTCTATTTTCAAAAACCTACACTTTACCCCCTATTTGTTTTACGGTGTCTGACAATAATTTATGAAACTCTAATTTAAACTGCATGATAATAATGTTTTAGTAATTTTAAGATTTTTGATATTTTTTTCACAGCTAATCTACCTTTAAAAAATACTAATATGTAATTACAGAGGGAAAGTACATTTACAGAAAAGAAAAATTGATAGTTTAAAATGTCTATTAACTATAAAAAAAATACTACAGAGATTGAAATTACTGGAAGATTATTATCATATAGTTTCAATACAATTTCAGAAGTTGTTATTAGATAGTGTAAAAAATATAGGGGGCAAAGTATAGGTTTTGTAAAATAGATTAGGCAAATTGTAGGTTAGGACATACCTCAGGATGGTAATTGAAAATTTTCTATAAATTTATATTTGTCCTAGCTAGCTAGCTAGCTATTTACATTGATTAATCTAACATTAGGTGCGGGACCGCGGGTGGATTTAAATTTTGTTAATTCTATTAGGTGTTATTTTGTTAATTTTCATTAATTTATTGACCACTTACTTCGAGCCATATTTATAAGGCCTAAATCCATAGTTAGCCCCTAAACTTTGAAAACTTGAACACATAACTTATTTAACTTTAACTCAGTCACACTCGCACCGTGAACTTTACAAAATGGGACGCATAACACCTCCATCTAATGGAATGGCCAGTGACCTAGGTGCAACCGATTGATAAAATTGGTCAAGATTAATACTTTCCAAACTAATGAAGACATAATTAGAAATTATAAGGCAAAATTGAACAATAAATCAGTACTCCATCTCATTAAAAAGATATTCCCCCTATAAATTAACATTCACAGAAGATGATGTTCAATTACAAGGATCAACAATTGTCACAAGAAAAAGTAGAAACTGAACTCACACGACAAGTTGAATATTATCCAGCTCAAGCTGCTCCTTTACGCTCATATCAATCAATTTGGAGATAGAATTACCGTATCTGACAGTGAATATACGGGTCAGTGACGGTCTTGATCCAGACATTCTTTGCTCCGGTTAGCTTCTTTTTGTGCCAGGCGCTATGATTCTAGCTTTGCCATTGAAGTCACCACTACGAGCTCGGTATCAGTCAACATATTGTATGTGCTCTCGAGCCGCTGATGATGTCTTTGGTTATATCTATCTGGTCCGCGACCACCAGGATATTCAGGAAGTTGGTTGAGTGCTGCAGCAGCTTCGACGACTTGATGATCTCGTCCAGCAAGTCCTTCTTCTTGGACCTGATCGTCAGGTTAACAAAGAAATAGAGCACTGCTGAATTGGAGAACACCTTGTTGACCTTCTCAATGTCGGCACTGGTGGAGTCGAGCGTGTTGTTGCTCTTCACCACATTGACGAGGGCGCTCGCGTAGCTGGACACCTGTGTGGCCGACATCTTGGTGCAATTGTAGTGTCTGGCGTAGGAGGGGAGTTTCAGTGAAGGGAAAGCGACGAAGAAGGATATGGCTCCAGGGATTTCCACGACAGACAAGAGAGAGGTCGGAGTGAGTCGGAAAGCCACCATTGTCACTCACTAGTAGAGCTCACTGGTTCTTCAGATTGGAGATGCAAATCAAGGGGCTTGAAACAAACATGGAACTTTGTTTTTTTACTATTACCTAGCCACCGAGTTTTGGCCCCAATTAAGGTTCTTGTGGTAGAGATGATCTTGTGTTTAATTTCTAATTATGTCTTCATTAATTTGGAAATGTTTAATCTGGACTAATTTTATCAGTTTGTTTTAACTAGGTTACTAGCCATAATGGAAGTTGGCCATACCATTAGATGGAGGGGTTATGTGTCCCATTTTGCAATGTTCAAGGGATGAGTATGATCGAGTCAAAATTAAAGGGGTCATGTGCCAAAGTTCACGAAGTTTAGGGGCTAAATATGAATTTAGGCTATTTATAATTGATATGTTCATATTCCAATGGTGGTTGTGATATTTGTGGACCTGAAATCACATATTAGTTGTTAGTCCATGTCTATTTCTTAATCTGAGGATGAGTTCACTTGTGCACTGAAATGTTAAATTAAAATATATCCTGGCGGCCTCTCAACTAGAAGCAGCCATAAACCACAGGTCCACAGGCGGTAATTAGTTTAATGTGTTAGATTAGGAGACTTGTGGTAGTGAAAAAAAAAAAAATGTATCCAATAGCCTCTCATATAAAAAAACTACAATTCTTCGTAAGATGAGATAATTTAAAACACGTGTTTTTTTATGCTCGGGAACAAAAACGATGGTGATGTGTAATATCCTGCAATGTGAACATAGATCTTTGATTTCACATGTGAATAACTCTGCAAAACATAGTGTTAATACCACGATATACCGTAAGGTATATTATTTACCATGAGTACGCAGTACATGATATAAATATTTTTATATTTTATTATTGTATCACATGATATATAATGGTATTTCATGTACAGTTCACTTTTTATATATATTTTATAAAAAAAAATCACGGTATACTGTAAATATCGTATGGTACTTTCCATGTTTTTTTTGTGGCTATTTTTTCATGTTTTTTTTTTCATTTTACATCAAAATATTATAAATATATAAACATTAAAATATAAAATAATACATATATCATAAAATAAACATATACTTTTATTTTTTTGTTATTTTTTCCTACTTAATATAAAAATTTAAAAAATGATAGCAGCTTAAAGGTTCCAATATGAGTTTAATTGATGATAATTACTTCATGGTGTATAAATCATATGAATATTCAAAACAAATGTCGTCATCTTTGACTGAAAATTTATCATCATCGGCCCCAATCTTTTTCAACAATCTATTCGGTGACAATCATCATATTTTTTCAGCCACAACATGATGTTAAACAGTATCCTCTAATTCGATTTGTAGTGCATACTATCCTAACTGAATATTACTCTTATTTGCAGAATTTCTTGATTCAAAACTAATGTTCCATTACGTGGGATGAATAAGTTGCTTTTGCAGAACAAGTTAGGAAAGAAGTGTCATACTTTGAACCACCTAGAAACTTAATATAGTATTAGAAAATGTATTGTTATTATTAAAGTATTAGTATTCTTTTTCTCTTACATCAATAAATTAGTTTTTTTAGTATTATTTATTTTTCTTTATATATAACATTTTTTAATGTTTTTGTATTAAAAAATATCTTCTATAATTTATATTTTGTTTATATTTGTCAAATTATGATGAGAAAAATAAGAATACATATAAAATGTGTAAAAATAAATTATTGAAAAAATTATGTTATCTTAAAATAATATTATAATATTTATTTTTTTTTACAAAAATGATAACAGTATGCTGCGTGGTATACCATACGGTATATCTTGAAAATTCAGGGTACGATATACCTAATGGTAATGATATTTAACACCTTGAGAAATAAGATAAATTGGAAAATCAAAATCTCAGCTTTGATACCATATCAAAATATTTAATTTAAAATGAATTGGTGATAAATATAGGAGCTTTACCACAATAGAAAGTCACAAGTAATTTCTTTACTAAGTCTTGTGAAAATTTAGCAATCAAAATGTTGATCTTGTATCAGAATTTTCCAATTCATCGTGGGTGGATACCATCATGCAAACTGAAAAGAAAAACCGTCAATATGTTACATGTTCCCCGTTTCCATATAAAAACGAATAAGATACAGAGAACAAAATTAGTCGGCATCAGAGTTCCGACCATTTTTTGTTGCCGTCCACAAAATATATATCCGAGATAGTCCACTAAACATGCAAAACAAGATCGGCTTTAACTCCATTCACACAATCCATGATTTACAAAACAACAAAAGACCTGGTTTTCTACTCAGCAAGCCTTTCACAGACTCATAACCCAGAACAGATACTACCACTCTCTCACTAAAAGAAAACAATTGTTCTAAACAGGACAGGATGACGTGCTAGTGCCGATAATATTTACATTTATATATGGGAATCCCACCATTTTCCCCAATCTACCCTACTCATACTGAAGAGAAGCGAATTTCCTCCAAACGGCATCGTCTTAAACCAAAAACTGCCGGCAAGAACAAATCTCACCGTACCTTTCATACTCTGGAAGTTGCACCTCGTAAGCATCATCAATCAATCGAGTTCGAGTCCCGCCCCAAAAAATTGTGTGTTTAGTTTAGATGTACGAAGTTAAAAAGCTCCAAAGCAGCAGCATCTCCAGGGGCTTACACGTGTGCATGACATGGCGACACGTGTGGGAGCATTCGGCTTGAACATTCGCGGCTCTGGCCGACATAGAAGAGAAGGGTGTGGAAGTGGAACAGAGACAAAACAGAGACCAAAAGCTAGCGCCTTCAAAGAAGAGGCATGCGGGAGACAAATGCTCTGATCTGAAAATAATTTTTTGTTGCAACAACTCGAACAAAGGCCTTTGCTCTGAGGAAGGAAAATGGAAGACAAGGGCAAGGCGACGGTGACGGAGTCATGGTTGAGGAAGCATCCTCTGGTTTATACTGGAGCCACCAGGCACCCTTTCATCCACTACATTCGAGATGGCATCATTGATCTCCCTTCCTTCAAAACATGGCTGGTCAGCTTTTGATTCTTCTTTATCTTTCTTTTCCTTTTCTTTTCTATGGATGTCATCTTGCTTACTTCTGAGGAAATTTGAGATGAAAAAATGATATCTTTCAGGGGCAGGTGTACTTATTTGTGGTGAGATCTTTTGTGCCATTTGTGGCGAGTGTGCTTGTGAAGGCCAGCAAGCAATCAGATGACAGAGAGAATGATGAGGAACTCATACTCGGGGATCTAGCTGCTCTAAATGAAGAGATTGCTTGGTATAAGAGCCAAGCCTCCAAGTGGGGCGTTCAGCTCTCCGTCGTTGTTCCTAAGATGCCAAACCAAGACTATTCTAGGTATGACCTCATATTACTCAATTACTTTGGTCCAGCAACAAATGTTAATCATTTTGTTGGTGGCAATTAGGTACCTAGAGAGCTTGATGAGCCCAGAAGTGGAGTACCCAGTTGCAGTGACGGCTCTGTGGGCAATAGAAACAGTTTACCAAGACGGCTTCGCACACTGCCTTGAAGATGGCAACAAAACTCCTACAGAGCTGCTGGAAACATGCCAGAGATGGGGCAATGAGAGCTTCGGGAACTACTGCCGCTCTCTTGCAAATATCGTCGATCGATGGCTCGAAAAGGCCCCCGAGGATCTCAAGACAAAAGCTGAAGTTACGTTCCTCCGGGTTCTTGAACTTGAAGTCCAGTTTCGGAACATCGTCCTCGGAGGAACTTAAACGTTACTCGAGATGCGTTCTCTTCATATGTCTCAAGTTTCTGTTGTAAACCAACTGCTTGCCTTTTCTTCTTCTTCTCTATAGGAACAGTACATGTAATAAATCAAACTATCTCCATTCTCTGTCAGTATTACTCCAGTCCAAAGAGTCTAATAAGATGAAACGCAGGAAATAACATGAGTAACAATTTTACAGAAGCACTGGAAAATTGTCCAGAGATATATTCTGAAAATACAAACGAATTGAAGTTGAAAGGGAACCAAGTTCATGCTGTTAAATCGATGGTGACTTGGAAGGTTCAGTAATTGAATGTGCCAGAGGCCATTATAGGCTGCTGGAGACCATGAACTTGCCATGGCTGCAGATGGGGTTCTTGGACTTGAAAAATATTGTCAGCAAGATAACCATCGTGACCCAAATTCATGAGCATCCATTCGAGACGACTGAGTTGCTGCTCCAGTCTCGCCTGTTCATCTCTCAGCAGCTTGTTCTCTGCCTTAACGAGCTCAGACATCTGCAATATAGCTTCACAACTGGTAGAGGTCTTGCAGATTTCTTTCTGCAGAAAACCAATCTCATTGACCAGGTCCTCCATGTGTTTCTGCTTCTTGATCCGCGACCTCCGAGCAGATTCCCGGTTTGATTCCATCCTTTTCCTCTTCCTTTCATCGATTTCGGATCCGCAAGACATTGGATTTGCGAGTCCGGGTGATATATATGTTTCTTGGTTTCTTGCAAGAGAAGGCAAAAGAACAAAAGCGAGAATTTTGCGGCAAGAAATGGGAATCCAATTAAGAGATAATGTAAAACCAGTAGAGAATGACAACAGAAACCGATTGGAAGAATAGAAACTGAGAGAAAGATGTGAGGCAGTTCATATCAATAGTTGTGATCTGCTACCATCACAGAAGTCAGTACTTTCCCCAAAACCTAACACAGCTTTAGAAGAACCAGATGAAGGGAAAAGCTTGTGGAATTTGAAGAAACGAAATGAGAGAACCAAAATGAGACAATGTTGAGAAGAAATGCAGGGTGGGGAAGATTTATAGACGGAGAAGTCGCTTATCCTTATCAACCAAGAATTTGAATTTAATAAAATATAGGTTGTGGAAGGAATCTTCGTACTTTAGCAGACTTTGCTTGAAAACGTGTGGTAATTGATTTGCTTTCGGCTGCATGTATTACTTTAATTGTTGCCTAGGCCAGTCCTTCCATGCTCTATTACTAAATCATTCATCCATATCGGATTGCGAATCACATGCTAATTAGACATTAACTTAGTGGTTGATCCACGTTACTAATGACCGTAATTTAGTTTGGAAAGAACCTGTCGCACCAGCTACTCCACAGCTGCGCCTGCATTTAAAGCCCTTTCATGTCTCGATTTAATGGTTAAGAATTTTAAATCACTGATTAAATGTAAAATCAGATGTGTGGACGTACATGTATACTTATCAAATTTTTCACATCTACATCTATATTTTTATATGATTGCAACTTTAAGCGTCTTCGTTCAGTTAATCTAACTTTTGTAACATATACAACCACAGCCTAGTAGAAAGGCCAGTATCTAGGGCCCCGTTAACCATTGGATTGCTGAGAAAAGGGCGGAGAAATCTTGTTTGGATACAAATTCTTCCTCGTAGCGTCTAGAAAGTTTTCAACCCAAGTCAATTTTGGTAACTGAGGTTGCTTTATCATTTCATTATTCAGGCCAAAATATAGGGGAAGCCCTCCAATTCGATTGACTAGGACAGCTTGTCCCTTGAATTTCAGCTCAGCCTAATATGGTCCCTAAATTTGGAAAAGTGGATTAGTCAACCTTTTTGACCATATGTGCAAATCACATGACTCCATTTTGGGAGACATCACTCCTGCTCTGTTTATTAGCCAGGGTGTGTGCCTCTCCCATGCTTTTCTCCTTTCACTCTCAAGTACTAGATCCCCAACAAAGACCTCGACTCTCTAACCTTCATCTCCACCGGTGAAGATCTTGAGAACATAATTGAAGAACATGACCGATTAGCCTCTTTCAGATCCTCTTCTAGTATCCGATTGTTCCTCTTCTTCAACAAGCTCGAAACGGATACTTTAATCGGTGCTCTTCTCATTGATTCCAAGTCCAAAACCTTGTTTGGCGATACTTTCAATGGGTCTAGATTAATGCCTTAGAATCTGTTGGATTCGGCCGCCATTGACACCTCGCTTAATATTGATTGTGATGCAAAGGCACATGCAAGGGAGGCAGAAGAGGATTTTAGTGAACGGGGGAAGACCAATGAGACAACCCATGAAGTGCAGACTTTGATTTTCGAGTTGCCGGGGGTAGAAGAGATGAGCTCCGCTTTTGGCTCTTTATCATCTTCTTTAGTGGCAAACTTGATGTCAATCCATGTTCAGGTGGAGGAAAGCATGTTGATGGTTAAGGAACAGGGGATGAGCATTGAAGAACAATTCACATAGATGAGTTTTGGGGTTTTCGTTGTTCTGGCTGCTAAGATTCACTAGTTGGAGTGAGAATTTGGATAGGGGTTTAGCCGATAATGAGAGGTCAGATCATGTAATACTATCTAGGTTGAGGAAGCCTCCAGTGCTGTTGCAGCAAATAGCAACATAGACCTGCTAATGGCCTGATGGGAATAGAAATGGTCTCCCAAAATGAAGTCACGTCGCTTGTACACATAGTTAAAAAGGAGTTTGACTGATCAGTTTTTGCAAGTTTTGAGACTGAGTTGGGCCAAGTTAAAGTTCAGGGAGCAAACTGTATTGGACATCCGAGTTAGAGGGCTTTCCCAATTATTTTGGCCTTTCATCATCAATTCAGGTTTCCTCCTCCCCCTCGTCCTAAAGTTGGCACTGATGGCTTTTTTCTTCCAATTCTTTAATCGCCTAGCAGCTTTTCTAGATAATGGATGAAAAAGTCTAATGTCTTCTTAAATGATAAGGGTTTGACAATAAGTTTCTCTTACAGTCTTATTGATAGGAACTTTTAGCCCGACCCTTCGGCCGCCCATGGAGACCCCTATCTCCTGTACTTGCAAAATATCTAGAACCCTTGGCTAAAGCCGGTTGAATGAAAGAGAATACCTACGGTCTAGTTTTGACAACTCTCCAAAACAATACCAATTCCTGTCTAAGACAATTATAATAACAAAAAATTACACGGCCAGATTTCTGCTGCTGGATAAGAACAATCTTCTCTGTTTTCTCATGATACCTTGATTAAGCCTCAGTTTCTTAACTCGAAAAGAGACAAAAGACCAGCAATAGGAAAGGTAGTGAGGAAAAATATAAGATCTCCCAGTTATAGAGCCACTAACAAAATCATTAAAATTTGTTTTTTGGGACAATGGTTATAAAATTAGATTTCCTATCCGCTGGAACCAATTCAGTGGCTCTCAAGTCTCAATCTCTCCACCGATAAGAACAATTAGGATTGCAGCAGACAAAGAAAAGCGTCATACCCTCCTCTCCTCTAGCAGTAGCCTGCACATGCACACAAAAGTTTACACATCAGTATTGAGCATTAGTAACATTTTGTCTAGAAAGTGAAAAACCATTTATGCATCTGATGGGGCTCATGAGTCTCGCAGACCTTATGCTCAAACACAATTGTGAGTGACATTCTACATTCAAAAGCAGAAAACGCTAAGTACAGGAGGGGAAACTATGAGAAAGCGAACCTCGTACACTAGAATACTTGTTTGTATCTTCCATACTAACTTTGGACAGAGTAAGATTATCAACTTGCACCAAAATGAGATCAACTGATTTCAAATTCCATTCCTAAATTATTTGCAACTAGAGTTACATACAAGAGATGATCCAATAAGATGCCCCAAGTAATGTAAATGGTTTAAGAGGTGCAAGTGCTTTAAAATGTTTAAGTAGATGTGAAATGCTTATTCAGTGAGCAGACAAAACCTGAACCTACATTCCTCACAAACAGCATTCCCCCGGAAGACAAGCACACAGACTAAGGACAGGATAAAGGCTCCCTACTAGCGAAGCTGTAAAAAACGAAAGCTGAGGTTGCGAGAAGATGGACCTGGAAGAAGACAGCTTCACCATGGCCGCATCTTGCACAGGTGACAGATTTGGTGCGAGGAAGAGTAGGATCAGCAGCCACATCCTGCAATACTTGAGTGCGCTCACCAACAGAGTGGTGTACCTCATTCCTGTACACACAGTTGTTATCAGCCACCTCCTGAAATGCATTAGACAAAAATTAATACCAATAAGTACACTTTCAGTTCCTCAAATTAATAGCCCACCGAAAAGAATCCGATGGCCAACAGGCTTCCTATGAGCATAAACACTAAACTACGCTTCCAACATTAGCTTGTTCAAAAAATCATTTTCAAAAGCGACCCAAAAAGAACTCAGCACCTAAAGTCCCAAAAAAGAACGAATTAGGGTTTATGATGGGTTTAACACAGGATCCAAAAATCAGTGCTACGCGATTATCATACAAAATATTTATCCGGAAAATCAACAACCTCGACTACATTCATACGATATTCCAACTGTCCCGAAATAATTTCTTATCTATTTTCCAACAAAAAGGCAACGAGTTTTATTAAAAAGGAGAGAGACCTGGTGATCGCAGTTGCGGCAGGCATAGAGAAGGATCTTCCGCTCTCGGTCTTCTTTCGGGTAGAGAATATTGTTGCTGCATGTCGAAATCGCAAAAAGTTGGGGATAAATTAAGGCCTAAAATGCTGGCCAAAATTACACAAAAAGAAAAACAAAGCAAGGACGAAGAAGAGAGGAAAGATTGAGGCAAACCATTCGCGGCAAAATTTCATAGTACTCATGTTGAGCGATTGGCGAGACGACGAAAGGCGAGAGGTAAGCTCCGAGTAAGAGCGAGAGGGGAAGAGAGAAGAAGACGACCAAACTGACGTACCCTCCGCCTCGGGTCTGTCCGGAGAAGTGATCCGATGGGATGCCTTTCTGGGTTCAATATTGACCTCACCTGACCTGTGTGTCTTTTTTGGGCTCGCTATTAACCTTTGTGTCTTTTTTGGGCTTTCTTGGGTTTGTCGGAGGAGGCCGTTATCATAAATGGGCTTTTCAGCAAGCCTCTGGAGATTCCCCCTCGATGATTCCTTTTTCTTTTTTCTTTTTTTTTTTTTTGACGGACCGCTGTGATTTTTCCTAATACTTCGGAAACAAGAAAAAAGAGATATCCCTCAGCTAATTTATTAAATAAAATTATTCCATTGAATCAGAAAAAGGGAAAGAGGAGAGGGGGGCTATATTTCTTTTACCATTTCGGAGTAACCTATTATTGAACGGTAAGTTTCAGATACTTCCATAAAATTAATGTATATATTACCAGTTACTTCTAAGTGATTTAGCTTCAGTTGAATCATTCAACGAAAGGATGCTTTAAATCTTGGAAAGATTTACAAAAATTTTATCACAACTAACTTGTAAAATTCGCTTTGTAAAAGAATTGACAGAAAAATAATCTCCAGTTCAAGAAGGAACAAAAAGTAATGATCCTTGAGAAGCCTCTTGATGGAACCTTTTAGAGCTGGGAGATGATACAAACTTCAAACCACAACTGGAACGTAAGAGAGTGGAAGGAGAGAACCAGAGCTTTTTCGGATCCTCACTCAACTTCTCTAAGAGTAATGCAAAGACAAGAATGTTTCGCAACGACCTGCCAGTGTTTGCAACCAAGCAGATGGGTTGCTGGATGCAAGAACTGCCGTGTTGATTGAGTTGAGAAAGTAGACAAGCCTACCATGGGCTTGAAAGCATGTAATGGAATGTGATGTTGCAGTATACAGTACGGCATAGATGGGGATGGGTATATTATATAAATTAGGTCTCAGTCGCTACAAACAATTTGAGAAAATTTGAGGCTGGATCCCTTGTTGTAACCAACTCCCTCCCTAACAGTAACACCTCTTTCCTCCTCTATAACACAGCCACAGCCACAGCCACACCAACCTTCAACAACAAATCACTATGCATTGCATTTGCACCGGGCATGTTCTTATTCATGCCCCCCTTCTGCACATGTTTCAAACCTCAACATGGGGTAAAGAAAGACAGACGAAATTAGATAAGAAAAATTGAGAATTAGACAAAAACGAGATTGTTTACACATGCCACCCGAACAGCTCTGCTTCTCTGGGCCTATATGAAACCGGATTTCCTCCCCCCTTCAGCAATGATATATGTATCATCTCCTATCCCATAAACAATGCAAGCTGACCATCGATCTCCATACATCCTGTTCATCTCCTATTTCTCGGCACCACAAACCAGATTTGCTGCCAACCGCATCTCTTGGTAGATGAATAGAACAGACTTGAAAAAATTACACTGCCCACCACAAGTTTAACTTATGATCCATTTACAGCCATTTCGGGGGAGGATTTTGGTGGTATCAACGCACAGTCATCCCCACTTAACTGTCTGCTCTCTGAAGAGCTATGCAAGCAGTCAGAACGGCTTCTCGATGTGCAAGATTCCCTCTCCCTACGATTTTCCTCAGCCGAACCACCTTTCTGGTCATAATCTCTCAAAGAATAGGTAGATCCGATCTCACCATGATTCTCCCTGCATGGGCCTTTGTTCTCACCAGAAGTTGTGGAGGATACATCCGTGGAATTCCCCACTTTCTTATTTGGCAGGACTGCATGGCTTAGGGTCGAACACAAAGCAGCAAATACGCCACTGTCTCTAGACTTCGAGTTCTTAACCAACCGCTGCTTCTTAGTTATCTCAGGTTCCTTATCCTTCACACCCAATTTACGCTTCAACCTCAGGGACTCCATTGTTCCTCCATCTTGCTCTGATGCTTCTGCTTGTTTCCTCGGAGGAGGCCGATAGTCTTCATCATCCTCATCATCTTCGTAATCAACAAGCCCATGAGATCTTGGGCTGCAAGCATAAATGACACACTTGTAGCCAGT
Organism: Aquilaria sinensis; assembly: GCA_005392925.1. Taxonomy (NCBI): domain Eukaryota; kingdom Viridiplantae; phylum Streptophyta; class Magnoliopsida; order Malvales; family Thymelaeaceae; genus Aquilaria; species Aquilaria sinensis. The sequence goes on along the minus strand of SMDT01002862.1, from coordinate 181,796 downwards.
GTGGGGATCCGTAATGGTCTACTTATAGATGATTAAAGCAATGAAGTACCTTAGTGATGCATAGCTCGTAGCAACCCCATTTGATGAAACATGCTGTGATTGTAGTTTCTGAGTACGTGATGCAGATGTTGTGTCTTCCTCATCACTGAAATATAACCAAACTCATCTAGAGAAACTGAAAGCACCAAAGAAAAATTTAATATCATATATCACATAATGCATATACCTATCCTCATTAAAATAGTCTTCTTCTTCTTTCTCCAGAGCACGCTCATCATTTCTTTTCCTCGGGTCAACATTATTAACGCTGCTTTTAGTTCCAGGATTCTCCAAGCACTGCAAGAAGGCTAGTGAGACCCAGAAAAAGTAAAAAACAAAAGGACAAGGAAGCACAAACACGTAATTACCTGTTCATATTTAACTCTCAAGGAATGAATAGAAGACAAATGCCCAAAACTTGCCAACTGATCCCAAAAGCAATCAACTATATATCTGAGTAACGACTTGATATTTTCCTGTATCAAACACACTTGTAAGCAGAAAGAATCATTCAAATATATCAGAGAAGCAAAGAAGTGATGAAAATGAAATGACCTTCCGGATATACTCAAAAAGTTCCAAAACAGCAGAATTTAGCAAATTATAGCGATTTCCATTTGCCACAAAAGCACTTATAATTGGCTTGAGAAGGTTGTTCCTCACGAAATGATTTATCAGATGCTCATCCTGAAAACAGGGAAAAGAAAAAGAAATATTTGAAGGACACTCTCTCTTGGTCATTATATGCACTAGCAAGCAGAAAAGTAGCTACGATATTTCTGATTTTGATTTTTCAGAATAAACAGAAATAAGATCAGAAACACGTCCAAACAAATCCCAGAAAAAACCATTGTGCCAGATCACTAAGACTCTCAGCCTCCGAGTATCCACAAGGGGTACCAATCAAAGATGCAACAATGTGCGAAGCAGAAGCAGAAACAACTACATTGAGATGTCACTCTAAATAAAAGGGTGATCAGACAAATAAATCTGATAAAATACACAAATCATATGGTACTGTACTTTGACGACCAAATCAATTGCATCTTTATTCAGCTGTTCAACTTCATGAGCATGAGTAACACAGAGGAAACATTTCTCAATACTTGCAAATACTTCAAAACAGTTGCTAAGCACAGAGCAAAAAATCCCCTGAAACTGTTACCTAAGTCACTTACATGGCGAGAGAGAATGGTCCGGACAAATCTGACAGCAGCGACCACAAGGTACTTTTCTCGCCTTCTGGTTAGTAACAAAACTTTGTCTACCACATTGGTAAGTAGAAAATTACACCTGCAGTGGGATAAAACAAGCTTATAGGCAATAAAATATCAACTAGGAGATAAGTCAGCAGAACACATCAACTAAGAATTACTTTATTCTGTAAGGATGATGCAGGACACAAAAGCAAAGCAAGTCGCAAATATTTGAAAGTATTTCAGGCTTCACACTCTTTTGACTTTCAACAACACCAATTGCAGACTTTCTTGATGACTGCCTGGCCAAATCAGATGGACATGATGCTGTTATGATATCGATAAGTTGAGCCAGGTGCCGTTCATAGAAGATGTCAATAATAGTGTCTCTCTGCAGCAAAAGGTAAAACATTGGGTGCTTAACAACATAATGAAGCAAATCTAACCAAACATAAAAAATTCACGTCTACAACAGCCAACAAACAAACAGAATAAACAACAAATTAATACCAACAAATTACACCAGCATAAATAAACTCAAAATTGGCAGCATAGAGCATATACGATGAGCAACTCTGAAAAGCCAAAATGTCAGAGAGCCCCTCTATTTACTTGATACTCGAGATACTCTAGAAATAATCACCTGTTAAACAGTTAGATGGGATGCTCCAATCTAGAACACTGAAAGAAATAATATCATCACCAAGTGCAAGCAAACAGAATCCAATTCTTATAATCAGCAGCAGCAGCAACAACAACAACAACAATAAATAATAAAATTAAAATTGAGCCTCTAAACTGGGATTCAGTAATAGAATTGTCCACCACCATTAAAGAAATTAAAAAAAAATTACAAAAGAAGGCATGAAACAACCTCTATTCAAGCAATGTATATCAGCAATATCAGCTTTCCCAAAATTTTCCATTCAACAGGCTAGACTTGTATATCAATGATTCACCATCAAGTCCTCTACACAAAGGACAGCATAGACCAGCTAATATTTGACAATACATAACTTAATCAGGAGTCACAAAATTCTAAAAATAGATAAAAGACGTATACAAGCCTACTGAGTTCAGTTAACGTTAGAAATTTTTTGCTCTCATATAATCTTAAGTTGAATACACGCCCATACAAGGACACAAAGTAATTATATTAGCACCTGTGCTCCAGACAATGTGTATGAATCCAGCAAACTACGTAGAATTTCAAGAAACTGGCAGTGCATATCCTCCCCAAAGTCTGTCACCATCCCCTTGACCTGTCAGCAACAACTACTAATATCACTAATTTGATCCACAAAGCAAAACAGGAAAACCTGCCAAATGAAGATTAAGCAACTGAACAAGAGTTGTTTCATATTCACCTACCAAAAGCCCAAACAGTGGAATTCCTTCTTGCCGAACAACATAAGAACGCAAAAGATTTGGATCCTGATTCAAAAATAGTATAAGGATGTCTGTGCTGCATACATGATACAGAAGAACAATCAGGACACATCTTAAAATAAAGCCAAAATACACACACCAAACTTTCCCATTACCCAGTCAGCACAAGTTTCTTGTCTGGACTCTGCAATGCATCAGTAATGATATCAAAGATACCTTCACTCATGAGATCCCTGCAATAAGTAAAATGGTGGCATTTCAGCTCATATTTTCTAACTAATTTATCCTACAAAATATTTCTTCTATGGGAACAGAACATGATCAACACAAGAAAACCTAGCATCAATGATCAGATCCCAAACAGGCATACCTAAATAGCCGCAGTTGCTGGACCACTTGCAGACTCTTGGTTAAGCTACAAAACTCATACAGGAAATACACCTGTTTACGTGAACAAGAGAACACAATCAACGTTCATCCCATGCCAAGTTAAGAACAAAGCTTAAACTATTTCTTTATTCCACCAAAGCAACTTCCCTATATATATAAAGAAAAAAATAGCAAAACATTTTGTCTTGGTTAAAAAAACTTAGCATTAAGAAATCAATAGTCACTGGTGCAAGAAAAAAAAAACCAAACTTTTTAACCTGTTTCCAAGTACATGAAGTTGAATTTAATGAGGCACAAATATCCACATAAAGGCCTCCTATTTTCATAACTTAAAAATTTCAAGTCACTTGATAAAGCACCTAGCTATATCTTCCAATAAAACACAAGACATTGGCATAACAATGATCCTAGCAACTCCAGTCTCAGATCAACACATTATTTAGGTGGTTTTCCTGCCATTATAGTTCATATCTTTTCTTCTATGCTAACGTAGGTAAGGACATTTAATCTTAGTAATTCATTATGTCTAATTAGGACCAGAAAATTTCCCCCTCATATTTGTTAAAAGTTTAGATTGCCCTGATGCCATCAACATTCCCTCCTTGAACGTTGCAAGTAACAGGCACTGATCACCACCATAATTTTGCTCAGAAGAGAATATCCCATGTCACTTCTGAAGCAAATAAGACCATGCATAAAGCTCCCAAATCAGAAATTCTGGCTGCACCCACCCCACCAGAAAACTCAGGAACCTTCGGCTGCTGCTCTGGGACCTTAATAACAGCTCCCACTCCCAGTTCATTCCAAGTTCACACACTAACACAAGGACGGGCAGGAAGAGAATGCTTCCCGGGTGTTAAAGATAAAGTAGGTTTACGTGTAAATGTCATTTGGAATAGAAAGCACTACAACGAGATAATAGGTTGACAGCATAAATTTGGTTAAATTCCATAGAAGCTGCTGCTAATAAGAGAAATTGCTTTAATGTTCAAATGGAGGAGGAAATATGTAATATTAAGATACCATGGTTATTGCTGGAAATCATACATGTGTTTTATCCAATAGCACCACATATGTGCCACTGCTACTATGGCCTCATAAAGTGCTTATCCTAAAGCAGGATTTTATTTCCAAGATGCACCAAGTGTTTGGCTTAGAATGTAGCCTATTTAGTAAAGCAGCACTAAGATAAAAGGCCAGACAAACTAATGTAGAGAGAGCTGAAGAGAATCCCAGTGCTCATGTGAGAAGGCATTAAAGCAACAAATTCACATAGATCATCTATTGACTGAAAAAAATATCTAGAGTTTCTAAAATCTAGTTAATCTGAATCATCAACCAGGTGCAAAGCTATATGGATCATCTATGACTGAGAATTTCTAACAAGTCCTTGAATCTAATTATTTAGCTCAAACTCATACTAACTCAGGACATCAAAAGATTACTCAAGTATGCTTTGGCATTACTAAATATTACCAAATTTTTCTTTGATTCTGCAGATGTGTGGGGTGATCTCAACCTTGCAAAGAGTTCTTGAATAAATGTATTGTCATCTTTCAACAAGGAAACAACCTACATAATTAAAAGAAAAGAAAAAGAAAATAAAAACAGAGAGAAAATGTTAGCGAAAATTACACAAGGAGCTTGATGCATTATAATATATGGTTCGGATATCTTACAATGGCATTATTCGAATGAATCATCGAATTCAGATTTGCAACTGTGGCCTCATCCAGCACTCTGGCCAAAACAACATCCTGAAAGAGGAAAATCAATAATTGTTAAGTAAACATTCATAACCAACACTTACAGGAAATAAGCATCCAAGCCCATACCTTCAAGTATCCAACTCTGTAAGTTTGATGTATCTTAGACAGGACCACAGGATTTTTAATTGGAATGGCCTATAGCATGGACAACATATCCGTTCAGACAAACAAACAAACAAAGAAACAAATTAGTAACAAGCATGAACCTTATTCCACCTAAAACTTTATGATAATAAAGTTGCACACACATTCCATCCTCTTTTCACATACATTGCTCCCAACTTCCAGCATCCAATTTTTAATCTCAGACATATATCCCTGGTACTTTCTTTTCTGGGTGAGAGTGACATTTCACATGTAACATTGGATCCTCATGTGGTTCTCTTGCAACTACATCCTTGTTCTAAATCTGCATAAAGGACCATTTTCAGATTTTTACCTCCTTAAAAATGACATTCTCTTTGAGAAAACTTCTATAATGTTGGACATGTGGAACTTCTGGATCATCTGACAATCAAATTACAGAAAAATTATCATGAGAAATGATCATTTGTAATACACATTACGTTCATTTACCACAAATCATCCATATTGGCAACCAAAGAAATTGATGCAACAAGCTAAACTTATGTGACCCTGCTCACGACAGGAAATGAAATTAGACTCAATGTAGACAGACACACTTTAGTTTCTTTCTGAGCTTGCACGATGCAATCAAGAGTTTACTAATGAGATTAGTTTAACAAACTTGGGTTAGTTTCCGCTGCAAGATGGCTAGCTTCAGGGCTTGCAACATTTAAAAGCCTATCTGGCTCAGCTTCATTATTACTAATGACATGTAATGTAGTTGACCTACAGCTTTCTTTGTCAATAAAATAATCAACCTGGTGATACATTAATTTCTGGATTTAATCGTCAAGGAATTCTTTTCCCTTTTATTGCTTCTCAAAGAAAACAATGGAAACCAAAACCAGAAACAGGACAAGCTAAGCTCCCTAAGCAACTTACTGGAGTATTTAGACTTAGAAAATGAGGGTCACAATTCCAAAAGATTAGCAAATGAAACTACAGAGGATATTGGCATCCACTTCAAGATTGAATAAATGAATAAACCCAATGATAGAACATAGAACAAACAGAAGACAGCACCGATTATCATCTACAAACACATGATCATGCAGATTCATGGAGCAAAAGTGGAAAACCAATTACTATTTACAAATGAACCAACAACTAAGAGACTTACACTCTAGAGCGCCAATAATATCCATTATGAGTTCATCACCAAATATTTTCTCAAAAATCTGTGGACTATTAAGGAGAACTGTAAACAACCAAACAAGAAAATTCATCAGCTACTTCCAGAAAAAAAGACTATGTAAAAGGAAAGATTTTGGGAAAAGAGAGTACTAACCAATGCCCTTGACTATTTTAAATATCATGTGCAGACCATCAATATTTTCTAAATCCTCACAGATTCTGAACAGATCTATCAGCTTGGGGAAAAATTCTTGCTGCATTAGATAAAAGTAATATCAAAACAATCACTTAGATTAAAAGATGAAAAAAGACCGACTAAGAGAATACAGATTGTGTAAACAAAAAGTTGAACACACCAAAAAGGATATGCAAACAATTTTGGAGAAGAATATTAATTGTGATATAAGAGACAGAATTCTTACTGACAGGATTGGCGGGAGAAGATTAAGAAACAGTTTTTTTTCTTTTGGGTGCAATGATTAGAGAAGGGGAAGAAATCAGCTTTTGTTGTACCTGACGTACTCCAGCCCATAAAAACACCAAGTAAAACAGCTTGGTAACAAAAAAAAAAAAAAGCAATCTAAACTCTTGACCAACAAACAAACAATCCAACATGGTGCCCACAAATATTAAGGGCCAATTCGTTTTAACTTAAGTCAATTGACTTATTTTTACTTTTACATATTTTTTGTCTGAAACCAATTTTATTTGGAAGCCAATGTTATGTAAATACAATAATCCATTTGAAAGTAAATTTTCATAATGTTGTTAAATTTTTATGAATTTTTTATTTTTAATGCCTTAAACTAGAAAAATTTATAAAAAATTAGTGAGATTACAAAAATTATATTTTCAATGGATTATTGCAACTGCATAATATTAACTTTTAATTAAAATTAGTTTTAGGTAAAAAAGCCATAAGAATAAAAATAAGTCATTTTGAAGTTAATTGATTTAAGTTAAAACGAATTGGGTGTAACTAGAGAAAAAACCAAAGGATGAGGAAAGTTGGGGAGAGGGGAGTAATATTCAGTGAATTTGCAAAGAAGCTTACATCATTCAATACAAGTTCAACCAGCCGCATCTGATCCGCAAGGCCACTCTCAGTTACAGTCTACAGAAAACAAGCTTTTTATCAGAGAAGAAGTAAATCTCTAGTTATGAATACACAGATACAAATCCAAGAATCCATCTAACATCAAAGTATTAGTTTACCAAGGAAAAGGGAAGAAGAAGACAAAAAGAAAGTAGAAAAGAAAAAACATAATCCCTGGACCACACTGAACTCAAGGAAGAAGAATAATGCTCCCATGAACAACACTTAAAGCTTTAATCAACAAATCTACGCACGTGGCAAGGTAGCAATACTAGAACCCATCAACTTCAGGACATAACCATCTTAATTTGAAAAAATTGACACCAGAAGGTAATGATGTATATTCCTAATAAAGATTCCAGACACTGCTTTAAGTTCATGCTACGTTTTTTTCTAGAAGAGGCAGCTAGTCTACGTTTTAAAAGAATTCTCATGAATGCCAAGACAAGGACAACCGGGCTTTCACGCCAACTAAAGCCAGCTGAAACACACTTCATAACCACGCTGAAGGAACAGAGCAAACCTACCAAACTAAACCAGAGTTATAGGGCAATGCTGGCCAAGCCATAATTATGTGTACCTCCAGAAGCAGTGAATGAAGAACCTTCCAAATATCTACTAACAAAAAATACCAAAGAAGCAACTTCCAACAGCCTAGGCTTTTAAACAGTAAATATCAGCTAGATCAGTTTGAAAACAAATAATGATACCTCATATGATTCCCAAGAAGAAACAAATTGGGCCACAGGCTTAAACCTGTGTACAGTGTTATATAGCAAGGTATAACATTCATAAACATAACTAGCAAGGATCTTTTGTGTATTTGTTTTGTTTGGTGTTGAAGACAGGTAATAATAGAGCAAAAATGCTATTATTTCCAACAAAAAGATGATTTAGGACCAGGTAATAGAACAGAAGCACTGTTCAGACCTTCAGTATCAGAGGAAGAGTGGAGAGCTCAACAGCAGGCAGCTCCCTCAACTCACTGTTCATGTTGTGAAATGTCTCACCTACAACATTAACAAAAATAATTAGCTACTCAGAAGGTACACTCAAATCAATGGATTTGTAAGATGAAGAAAATTTGAGAGAGAGAGAGACCTAAAACTACAACAGCTGTTGCACCATTTCTTTGAAAAAAAACAGTAGTGAAAATCCACACCAAAATAAAAACTAACCCTAAGAAAAAATATCTAAACTATGACATGGTTCCCAAAAGCTCTTAGACAAAAAGATTAAAAGAATAACATAATATCTCCTGAAAGATAAATAAGCATGCCCCAGTAAGTCTGCCATGGCAAGGCATTTCTCCTTTCCATGAAAATGACATACTGTTCGATCGTCAAGCAAGAAAAATACCATTTTCTAGATAAACCTAGTTCCAGAAGAAACCACATGAAAATGCAGCTGTTTATTGAATGGTCATCACAAATACTTACTGTTCAGAGAATTGAAATGCAAACTCCTCTGGACATTGCAAATGTGATCCCTGCACAAATTAAATATCAGGCATGTTGAATTTTCAAAGCAGGAAATGGTGAAAAGAAAAAGGCAAGGTTTTAATGAGAGATCTATGAAAATTGACAAGAATCAGTAAATTACCATATGTATGAGCATCCAGTAGTCTCTTGAAAACTAAGAGCTAACTCCGTAGAAAACTCTTGGTCTCTCCATGATATAATTGTCTCTGGGTATTTAAGAATACATATGTTAACGGTTAACTGACTAAAAGACTCTCTAGATCAAAAATTACATCTATGGCATTGCCAAGCTCCAAGCACCAGCAAATGTATATATACCATACCTTCTTGCTTTCTATAAATGTCACCAGGGGTGATTCGATGCAAAAGTAATGTCTCATTATCTTCTTCATCGATGACAAACAAACCTAGCTCTTCTGATCCCTGAATCACAGCATTTACAAATTTAATAAGCAAAAAACATTCAAATCCAAGCATGTAAAGTAGTTATCAAATATAAAACCAAAAGGAAAAAACCAATCTAGAGTAAAGCATAGAGCAGATAAAGATGAGAACAGACCTCCAAGTAATCAACGGTCACATGCCCTGTTCCTTGATCATCCCACTTACCATCAGCATTCAAACGATAAACTTTAACCCGCTGAATTTTTTAACGGACAAGGTTGGACAAAAAAAAAATAAATACATAAGAACACCACCAATTTCAGTGCCAGCTACAAATAAATAGAAAAATTCTTTTTATTATAAGAAACAAACAGAATAAAATGAAACACAGTGAACATAGTGAAGTTGGGGACACAAGACGATGGGATTGCATAGTACATAATTATGCTGATTAAAATGAAACATATTATTCAGAAATAGCCATCTAACAGGCTATAATACTTATATAAACAGAGTATGCATGACAGCTAAGAGTAATTCAAGATTGATTCAGGCAACAAAACAATGGCAAGCATGAATATGATAAAAGGAAATTTCAATAGCAACGTAACAATAAGCAATTTTCAGGCAAATTATTCAATACCAAAATAACATGGAAAGCCGAAGCAGAAAGTAACCCATCTCCCCTTACTAATTGAAAAAAAAAAAGGAAAAAGCCCACATTATACCGTCTAAATCAATTTCACACCAGTCAGGGGCAATTCTCAAACAGCAAGGAAGGAGTTAGCACAGCTTTCTGTTTTAATTACAAATAAGGGATACAGGCTTTATCCCAAATACACCTGTTTTACACATTGACAACCTGTATCAGGTATCCCAGATAATAGGAGGTGCCCCATCTCCTCTCACTTAAAACGGAAGTAACTCATAAAAACCAGTAGTGTCTACAAATCAGCTTTTGCAGGTAGGTTGACAGCCAGCTTAAAACTAGTCATGTCTGCGAACTTCTATGAGCAGGCCCACTTAAAAGATCTCAAAGGCCCCTTGTAAGATAATGCAAACACCATCAGTGAACATGCTACTCGCGGGCAACTCGATGCTAACACTTGCCTGACAACTTGAATTTACTGACTCAAACGAAAACCCAACATTATCTAACTAGTAACTACAGGTTTTATACTTACTTTCCACAGGCATGCAAAAATCCACTTCTTAACAGCTGCTAACAGCTGCATACGGAATATAATATATTTTCCAACTGCCATCTAAACTTAAAACAAAAAAGCAATGAGAAAAAGCACATCTTTATGCCATAGCTTGAGTAAAAGCCTCGGTTTTCCAACATATTAACCAAATAAAATAGATTGTTGACTGTGGCAATGACAGTCCCTTGTCCCAAAAACACAAACTCAAGATGGCTAAACTACAAGGTAACAGAAACCGAGGCACATAAGCTTCAAAGAAGCATAAAAATACCAACTTCAATAAAAAAGAAATCCCTTCCCCCAGCGTCTGCAACGAGGGGATTACTCCCTGTCGAGCCAGTTAATCCAGATAGCTATCCAAACTACTTTAAATTCCACGACATAATCAAACTGAAGATCCCCATAAGCATATTCGATTTGAATTCAAAAAATCCAAGCCCCTCTTAATGCTATCACCCCTCAACCATCCAGCAACAAACTTAAAAACCAATATCCAGTTCAGAGTTAAAAAGAAGAGGGAAGCAACTGAGCAGACCAACTCTATGGAACAAGAATGAGCTTTAATGGAACAGCAAGAAATAAACCGACCTGCATCGAATTGGTGTTTGCTTGCGGCTTCTCTTGCGCGCCCATCGAAGCTTCTCGCCCTCAAATTCAGAATTCGAACTAAAAAATTGGACTTAGAAAGGAGAGGATTGAAACGAAGCAGCACAAAGACCTCAAATTAGGGTTTCTTTTCCAGAAACGAGAAGAGCGAGAAGACTTGGTTCTGGAAATTAGGCGGGAGAGATTAAAGCCTTTTGGGGAAGCAATAGGAAACCCTAACCGACATCAACGAATCAGTAAAAACCTCCGTCGTCTCCCTTCCTCGCGCTCTCTCTCTCTCTCTCCCCCCTCTTCCTCTGTTCCCCTCTTCTTCCCTCTCTCTATTATTTTTCTATTTCCGTGCAAGTATCGCCCCCCGACCTTCGATTAGGAGAGGGAAAAAAAAAACTTATTACTAGTACAATTGAAAAACCAAAAAACACAAAAGTAGCAGTAGTAGTAGAAAAGAAAGAGGAGAATTCGCGCAAATGTTAGAAATTCATGTTTCCAACAACAACCTTTCTTTCGGACGGAATTACGGTGCGGCCATTGACCGTCGACACCTCGTAATGCTTTTTTTATTCACCCACGCGCTCTCTTTTATTGCAAGCATCTTATTCCACTTCCTCTCTCTGCCCCCCGGAAGTCATCTTATTTTCTGTTTCAGTCTTAAAACTTTTAATTTTTTAAATTAGTACTAAAAATTTGTTAAAGAATTAATGTTTAGGTGTATATGAGGTTATTTTTTACCAACATCTTATAGCGGGTACTTTTTCAATAAATTTATTATTAAAATAAATATCAATAATAAATAACTTAAAAGTTTTCAGTCATAAATTTATGTTAATTACTTAAAATTTTACTTTATTTTAAATTTAAATCATCATACATGCTTCTAAGTGATGGATATTTTTATTATTAAATAATAATTCACAAAAAAAAAATTATCTCTTATCAATTCAAATTTCAATTTTTAATATATATGAAAATTTATTTAGAAAAAATCACTTTCAATTTCAAAAATTATTAACCAAATAAATTTATTAAACTATAGAGCTTTTGAATTGAATAACTTATGCTACAAAACTCACTTGTCAACAATGAAAATGTGACCAAAACACAAAAGTTATTTTTAATTTATTTAAATAAATTGGTAGCATAACTATTAACTTTATAAATATTAAAAGAAAAGAAAACATTGGCCAAAAAATTTAGGGGCTAAGAGAGGAAATAGAAAAGTTTTAGATATTGAAAGTTTAACAATCAATGGTGACTAATGTTTTTGCTTTAAAAGGTAGTACATAACAAAATAACAAAAAAGTTTGGGACCAGTAGATCAAATAAAAAGAACCTAGTTAAGTAAAGTAGTTATTAAATTTAGACCTAAATCCATAATTCTCCCCCAAACTTTGTTGACTCTGGCACTTAACACTTTCAGCTATGATTCGGTGCAAATCAGTCCCTAAACTTTGTAAACTAAGACACATAACCCCTCTAATTGATGGAAATATTTTTTTTGGTTTTTTAAGGGCTTAAATGACAATAAAATTGAACAAGGAAGCCAAATTTACCGTTTTAACATATTGTTGTTTGACAGGTCGTCTTCCTCAATAACTCTAATTGCATATTGAGAATGCTCCCAATTTCCCAAACAACCCAACGACCTCCTGCATGCAAAGTTGCAAAGGAAAACGGGCTCTCAAACAGTAATATGTTAAAATATCAATTTCGGTCTTATTGTTCAATGTTATTGTCATTTAAGTCTCATGAAAATAAAAAAACATTTTTTGTTAGATAGAAGGGGTTATATGTCCAAGTTTATAAAGTTCAAAGGCTGAGTTGCCCCGAGTCATAGTTAAAGGGGTTAAATGTCCGAGTTAGTAAAGTTTATGGGTGAATTGTGGATTTAGGACTTAAGTTTTGGGGACCAAAATGCAAGATATGTCAAACTTAATGACTAAAATGGGAAAGGGTAGAATTTAGGGCTAAAAACACGTTTTAACTACAACAAAAAGTAAAACCAGAGATTTTGCAACACAGGCCTTCAGGACTCTATCACCTAGGTACCAAGCTTAAAAAAAGGTCAATAGTGTCTGTGAAAACAGAGAGAGAGAGGGGGGGTATCACTATTGATGAACTATGCACTCACAGTCTACTTTATACTATTCATCAATAGTGAATGGCTATTGATATTTTGAAATATAGTGTAATTTACTTAAAGATAATTACATAGTTTGAATTTATTGAAAAATAATTATCAAATATTTTAAATTGTAAGTTGAAAAAAGTTGATTTTAGAAAAATGGTCAATTTTAGGATTAAAAAATTTAGATAATTGCAAAGTTTCTAGGCTATTTTTTACAAGTGATAAGTTTTAGGAATAAAATTGACAAATAAGTTAAATTTTATAACAAAAAATTACTTTTTCCCTGTAGTGAGAACAGATGGAAAAGTATATGCACTTTTAGAATATTTTTATAAAAGCAATTTTTTTTTACAATTTTCATATATTCAAAAAGGGAAACCTATAAAAGTTAAGTTTCAAAATATGTTAATTAGCTCTTGAGGCAAAATAGATCTATCTCTACTCTTTTCACTCTCCTTAAAAACCATTATTTTCATATTGGTGGATTCTAACCTTAAATGATACATCATTAGAATATAATATTCTTGATACCTCAAAAAAGAATAGTATTATTTATGTCTAACTCTCACTTAAACGTTCCTTTTAAAATGCAACTAATGTTTTGGATATATTCTTTCACTCGAATTAAAAAAGAGACAAAACATAATTTCAAAATATATTTTAAAAGTGTACCTCGGGAATTTGAATGTGAACATTTAAATGGTATAGATAATAGAATATTAGCGTGTAATCATTTTTCTAAATTTTTACAAAAGAAAAAGGAAAATGCAGTTTTTAAAAATGAAGAAAAAGCATCTACAGCTTAACCTGTTTGGTTAGAGGTACATGTTTCTAGATTCTTGGAATGAGTTTTGTCATTGCATGGTACCAATCTCATTATTTCTTATAGTTTTATTTATTCCTTGACTTTGTAAATTAAAAGAAGCGGGAAAAAATGTCTTATAAATCTATAACAGTTTTATGAATTATTAAGTGCCAAAATGGGCCAAGAGCATAATGGATCATAAAATGCCACAACATTCAGTTGGTCATTGGATCTTCAGAATGCAGAAATGGGCCACGAGCCCAATGGATCCTTGTATGTTACTCCTTTTTTGTGAAACAACAGAAAAAAAGCAATTAATTAATGCTGGATAGATCGCCAACGGCCAAAGCCGCTCGAAGAAAACGAACGCAGCGTGGTGAGAGGAAATAAATAAGGAATGAGAAATTTGGTCGGCTGTATCACTGGCCAAGCTGGGAAATACGACAAGCGACACGCAAGTTACTCTTTTCTTTTCCGTCCTCCTCCTTCTACCTTGCCACTCTCAGATCCTTATAATAAATCGCTTCGTGTCCTGCCTTTCTCCATCTCTTCCTATTTCAACCTCCCAGAACTGAAAGATCTGGGCTTGCTTAATCTGATTCACTCCCACTAAGAACCAAACATGTTTCTCTTCGATTGGTTTTACGGGATTCTCGCATCCCTTGGCCTGTGGCAGAAGGAGGCCAAAATTCTCTTCTTGGGGCTGGACAATGCCGGCAAGACCACTCTCCTCCACATGTTGAAAGATGAGGTAATCCCCACAAAGATGCGGTTTTTGCTGTGTTTAGCCTCTGGGTTTTTGTGGGTTTGATTTGATTGTGCCTTTTTTATGACGATTTGCAGAGATTAGTGCAACATCAGCCGACACAGCATCCCACTTCGGAGGAGCTGAGTATAGGCAAGATCAAGTTCAAGGCTTTCGATCTAGGTGGCCACCAGATCGCTCGTCGAGTCTGGAAAGATTACTACGCGAAGGTAACATATTTGTCTTATGTTAGGTTTATTGATTATTTATCCCTGATTGTGGCTATCCAGTGTTCTCGAGTTCCTGATTGTTTAGTTTGTTCGACGGTATGCATCTGTTTGGAGGTCTGTTGTCTGGTTATTTGATTCTAGTATGTCAGATGCTTAAGTTAACGTGTGTATTAGGTCATCTGTAAATTATTAACGGTAGGTTTGGCAAAGCCCAAGAGCTGTATTGGGTGCAAATTCGTCATTAAAGTAGGTTTTTTGTGGTCACCTGGTTTCCTTCTTCACTATCAGAAGCTTTATCAATACTTGCGGGAGTGTGGAAATCAGTTTTGAGAATGATGATTTGACAGCATAATTCAATTTTGAGAACTGTGATTTGACAGCATAACAATCAAAGATAAATTAATCTGTGGGGTTTCCTTTATTATTCTTGTCTTGGATTTGCTGGAAAGTGTAAAGCTTGCTGGTTGATTTTCAGAAATTTTTTGTGTGTTCATCATTTTTCTTTAGTTTTGGTTGTCAACCGAAAACTGCAGTTCATGATTTGGCCTATCCCCTATCCCCTTGTTTGGACTCCAGGTTTCATGAGTATGCCTTCATAATCCCAGATAAAGTTTATCTTGTTTTTATCTGATTCATGGGAGGCAGATATGCAAGTGGAGTTTTCGCTGATAGCGCCTCTTTTCTTATCTAGGAGGTGTCCTTAATAGTAGCTCTCCATACATGACCTAACCTTTGAAGGAAATTGATTTATGAAATCTTGGAATCTCATACTGGGTTTGAAGTACTTGGTATATTTTCATGAATTGATGTTCAGTTGCTGTATTTGGCATTAAAATGATATAGGTTTTGCCTCAGAATTTCAAATTGATTGATATTGTCCAATTTGCGCAAAACGGTATAACATATTTTCACTCCCTAGCAAATTCTAAATCCTCTTATGAAGTTGGATGTTAATGCAGCAGATGTTTTCTTTTCCTTTGCTGATCAGGTTG
The DNA here is from genome assembly GCA_005392925.1 of Aquilaria sinensis. Classification (NCBI taxonomy): domain Eukaryota; kingdom Viridiplantae; phylum Streptophyta; class Magnoliopsida; order Malvales; family Thymelaeaceae; genus Aquilaria; species Aquilaria sinensis. Next base: position 166,084 of record SMDT01002862.1, on the reverse strand, counting down.
ATGCGGTTGTTTATTTGGTGGATGCTTATGACAAGGAGAGATTTGCAGAATCAAAAAGGGAGCTGGATGGCCTCCTTTCTGATGAAGCATTGGTGAATGCTCCATTCCTCATCCTAGGCAACAAAATCGACATTCCTTATGCAGCTTCAGAAGATGAGCTTCGCTATCATCTTGGGCTGACAAATTTCACTACCGGCAAGGGCAAGGTGAACCTAACAGAGTCCGGTGTTCGACCCCTTGAGGTTTTCATGTGCAGCATAGTGCGGAAGATGGGATATGGTGATGGCTTCAAATGGCTTTCACAATATATCAAGTAGACTTGAAAGAATTTTGCTTTCTCTCCCCCCACCCCTCCTGTATTCTTCTGAACTGGTCTTGCTGTTTCTTCGCGCTGTGGAACCGCAGTTAATTTGAACTGGAAATTTTTCTCTGATGGATATCGATGACGTGAATATTGCTTATCCGACCCATTTGCTAGTCAGCGCCACTGGCATAGATTGCTGTATTTCTTCTGCTATGTCATCTCGCAATCCCAAAACTTCTGAACTTTCTGAGTTTTATCATTTCCAGAAGGGAAGAATAAAGGAAGTGATTCTTGTTATAATTTTTCGATATTAATTTTACCTAGTACCTGCCATGTGAATAGAAATATAATCACAGTTTCTACAGCCTTTTAGCGGAGGTTCTCGTTCAACTTCAAACGGGCTCACCGGCAAGGACATAAATTTATAATCTCACAGAAGGTATTGCTCAGTTTTCACTAGGGTAGGTACATGTGTAGGTAATCAATTTTTTAAAGGAGAAGAAACCATCGAGGGTATGAGTGGAGACGAGTCTTCGTAAATCGTAATCATGGTTTTTCAAACGCAGGCCATTGTTGAAACTTGGAAGGAGAAATGCGTGACTCACCAACCACCAATCCATTGTCATGTACCATGTGCTACTGGCTTTTTCTAGTTGGACCAAACTCGTTTAATTGCAACACATAAACTATATTATGGAATTATTTATAAAAGTGCAGACATAATACATAATTAATAATTTAAATTATTTATTAATTGTTAAAAAATTATTACATATTTTAAATTTACTAAAAACAATTAACAAATAATTCAAACTTAGATTCTAAAAATTGATGTCATATTATTAGGGATGATATCTAACAGAGTTGATATGGAACATTTAAAAATATTCTATCTAAAGTTAATAGATTAACAACCAATTTATTTTAACTGAATTCAATTTAATTCAAAATGATTTTTTTTTTTACTTTTTTTTTTGCCCAAAACCAATTTCACTCGAAACTTAATATTATGTAGGTATAATAAACCATTCAAAATAAAAATTGTAGAGTATTGTTAAATTTTTACGAAATTTCCTTTTTTAGTGCCTAGAAAAAAAAATTTCATAAAAAATTAATTATATCATAAAAGTTTTACTTTTAATCGATTGTTATACCAACGTAATATGGGCTTTTGAATAAAATTGATTCCTGAAAAAAATGTAAAAAATAAATTATTTTAGATTAAGTCGATTTAAATTAAAATAAATTAGGTATAAAAACGATACATCACCCGACCTCGAATGGTAAAGAGATACACAGTTGGCAACCCTAATCCAGGATTTATTCAACCATTTCCATAATGTCATGAACTAGTTTGCAGTTCCCTTATCCTTCTCGCATGAATGTATCTCCTTAAGTATCACATAAGTGTGATTATCAACTTACCACAGCAGAGGAAAAATGTGAAGAAAATTTCAAACAGCTAGTTGACCAACATTTTGAACATGACAGTGACACGAAATGAATTTGCAAACCTGCATAAAAGTAGCTGCTATTAAATTACTTAAAGGATCTCTATTAGAAAAAAAAAAATACTTCATCCGTCTCAATATGATTGAAACATTTCTTTGAACACAGATATTAAAGTGTTTATAATTTATATTATTTTTTTCAATTTTGCACAGAAAACTAAAATTAAAAATATTTAAATTTTATGTAGTGAGAGTTTAAATAATGATTAAAAAAAATTCTTTTTTGAGTCTTTTACAATAAGAGTTTAAATAAAGATTAAAAAAAAATTATTAGGTTTTGCGTGTAAGAGTTTAAATAAAAATAGTAAGATAAATTTGAAGTTAAAAAGTTTCTAAAAATAAAAATATTTCATTCTTTTTATGACAGTAAAAAAATGAATACATTTCTTTTTTTTTTTTTAACAGATGGAATACTTGTAAATCTACGCACAATATAGATTGTTCATCCGTGCTAACACTTTTCTTTTAACAATCAGAAATATTTTTATATGATACAAAATTAGGAGATACTATGAATTTAAAAAAATTAAACAAAATGATTTTTTTTTTTTAACCGGAAGATAACTGAAATAATATTTAATAACATTTTTGTATGGAGATTGTGGAGATCCCGAGTTCGGTCCTTTAATCACTCCACTAACATTTTTTCAAATATACAAATGTTCGTGAGCTACACCGGCAAAGTCACAACACAAGCCTAATTTTAAGACAAGTCTTGGACGACCGACAAAACACAGATTCTGCAATCTTCGGATCGGGGGGTCGTATAAACTTGGGAGCCATCAATACCTGCAACACCTCTAATATCTGAAGACATTAGGAAAGGATACGGTCAGAATCCTAAAAGAAGTATCGCATTTACATGAATGCACAGCTCAGGTAGTATGTTCTTTGCAGACACAAGCAGAAAGCATACAATTGCAGGACAGGCACGCCCGGTAACTTCAGGTATCGGTGTCCACAGACGGATCGAGAAAACCTTCATATTCCAGCTGCACAAACACAAGGAATTGTAATGGTGAGAATCATCTGCAGAACACAAATCTGGTCAACTTATGCTCCACAAAATCACTTACAAGTGCTTGATTGTGAGCCAACTTCATCCTTGTATACTCCTCCTGGGCTTTCTTTGAGCGGAACAACGATTGAACTGTTACAACAGCTCTCTCAACACGTTCTTCAGCTTGTTTCTGGCCGATTTCGAAAAACTCCTCTACTGTGTCACTTTGTTGCCTCTCATTCTCCATTGTTTCTACCTGGTTAACTTGGAGTCCACGAAAGCCTCTCCTCTTTAAACGCCAACGCAGAATTGCCTTGTCAATTATCCCAACTGACCAAAGGATCTTACGGTACTGCCTCCTTGTTTGGAAACCTCGAAAAGCAGCCTGCATCAAACAATCCATTATCAAATTAGTTTTTTGGTTGGGCAAGCCAGAGAGTGACGGGAAGGGTGTTTCATAAGCTATAGCCACATGAAAACGGTGAAAATTACAAGAAACAAAGAAGAAAGGATGAAACATGCTCATTAGAGCCCAACTAAGAGTTAAACATCTGCTTTACTTTCAACGTTAGTTTTAGCAGGGTGATATTTCTTGAACTGCAGTAACTTCGTGTTAGTCAGTAATCAATGCTCAAGATCTACTTTTCATAATTAAGCCAGCCAAGAACAATTGTAAAAAAAATTTACTTGGATCCTAATGGCATGACGACGCAGATTAAGGAACTCTTTCCGTAGCTTCCAAGCACGGTATCTATACTGTATATGAGCAGCAGCTGCCATTTTTTTCTTGGCATCATATTTACGAAAAGCATGTTGAATCTTCATGGCAGCAACCATATGCCGTGCTTCATCCTCTGGGTTGGAAAATTGAAGTGCACTAGCCCTTAATTTAAAAGCACGCTCCCTCATTGCAGACTGAATACGAGTAGCAGCATCGGCTGCTGTCCGATAAGCAGCTAAAGTATCCTTCATATATAGCTGATCTTCACTAATGTTTTCAGGGTTGACTGCGTCCACTGTATTAGTCTTCAACGAACCCCTTGCGTTGCCTGCCAAGACCATATCTTTGAACTGTGAAACTAATGCCATTTCTGAAAGATAAGCAGCTAAACCATCAAAGCCTTTCATATATGCAAGATCAAAAGCAGTGCAGCCACCGGGATTTTCTGGAGTAGGGTCTGTTACCAAGTTTGGCTTTGCCCCTGCAGTTAAAAGAACTGCAACCATCTTTTCCCTGCACAGTGAGATTTCCCATGGAAAGTAAAATCTGGCACATTAAGTGAAGAAGGAATATAACTTCCAAAATAAGAAAACACATCTCAATTGGCAACCCATCTTGAAGATCAATTAGACAATAATAATAAGGTCATACCGTCCACAATAAGCTGCCCAATGAAGAGCTGTCCACCCATGTTTATCTCGAAAATCTAGTGATAAGCCTGACCATGAGAACAAATCAACAGCCCATGTATAGCCTAGAATAGCACATAAATGGATGACTCCTTGACCACTTGTATCATATTCGGCTGTTTTACAGCCCTCCATTATTCTTTCCAATAACCATTCTCTTAATCTGTTCTTCAAAGTAATTTCCAGAAGACGATCTCTAGCTTGTGTAAATGTAGCTCGCCCATTTTCAATTAACTTCATCAAATATGCCCAACTATTCAGAATGCTACTGGTCTTCCGAGCAAATTTGTTGGCTTCCTTCACTGCATTTAATGATACTTTACCAGATAGAACATGAAGGCCCTTAGATGTAGAGAAAAGCAAACGAGCAAGCCTCAATTGTGTTTCAAACTCTTCCCATTTGTACTGGTCTTCTGCAGGAGCAACTTCATATGATAGAGGAGTGCGGTACTCAAAATTAAGAACCTGGCTAATGGGTTTACGGCCTTCTATGCTCAAATAAAAGTTCACAACGCCAGGAGAATGCTGTGGTAGCAGACAGCGATAAACTCCAGCCTGAACAAGTTCTGCAGGCACAGATACATCTCCACAGACACATAACATATTGGACTTGGCAAGATGGTGAGAATCTTGGCGAAAGAATCCAGTAACAAGAATCTGCAAAGGTAAAGATATGAGAAAATAAAACACTGTGATTGTTTAGATTTATAACTGACCATATTTTATCAATTTGCTTTAACTGGAATTTACTATTGAAATAGACAATGTGAACTGCTGAAGGAATACAAAAGTTACTAAAACCAACTGTTGCTCATGTCCATAACATTTTATAAAAAGTTATGATTCTTTTCTAGCAGAAAATATGCATAATTTTTCAATATTAAATCAGGTCAGGCATCGATTCTGTGCCCTGTAGGACTGAATCCGCCAAACAGAAAAGATGTGCAGTTAGTCATAAAAAAATGTCCTAAAGGGTATGCTACGTCTTTATTCGAATCACAGCACATAAATGAGAGAGAAAACTTACCTTTGTTTCTTCAGTTGCGTATGCCCAAAGAGGGGAGACATCAGTTATTCTGAAAATATGCTCTGGCACGTGAGATTGTTGATGATCAGCAGTTTGAGAGCCAGGGTAATCCTGAACAGATGCAATTGTCGGTTCTAGCATAGGGTCATGCATTGACCCTGGAGTGTCCTCAACAATTGAGTGGATCCACCTCCCAAAACTGTCTTGATTTTGTAAACCACCACTAACTGCAGTAGCCAATGATTCATCAACTGTTACTGCACTAAAGTCCTTGCTCTCTGTAATGGAATTTAATTGACCACCCAAAACCTGATCACTAAAACCCTCAGGAAGGTTATCTTGCGCACTGATACTGAGAGCAGTCTGTTCTGAAGAACTACCAAGAGAAGTCATTTCTGTCAGTGGCATGCATTCCGCTTGAGGATTGGCCTGTATAAAGCATGAGTGGTTATACTGTATTGCCACAAGAAAAATATTCGCATACAAAGAGACTGAGGTTCATTTGAACAAAAGCTCGAACATTTAAAAAATTAGCACTTCAATAAAATCTAAAATCCTGTTATTAGTAATCCCTATTGGTTATCAAGACAAAAAAGCATACAAATGCATCATTATGGCAGAACAAGGGGGGGGGGACCTTGCATCTTCAAACAGAGCAAAAACTACAGAAAAGTTTTCCACAGTTTCAGATAAAAATTCAAATTTGCATATGGACTTTTTTAGCTTACTATCAAAAGAAGCATTTTAATTAGAAAGTTTGTTGCAGGTAAGACAGAAATCTGCAAATAAGAGCCACAAATGGCTACTCACAATGCCATGGGATCCATTTAATGTTAGTTGACATGGCTGATTCGGGACAAAATCCTTGTCTGCCAAAAGCAGAAGTAAATGCATCAACAGTTTGCAATAGAACGATTCTTTAAATACAAAAATTCTCTTCTTTCACAATGATTATCTCATTCAGCTACCCTTACCACCAATATGTGGGATCGACTCATTTATAACAAGAGTTCCCAGAAGCTCATCCCATTCAAGTGTGTTGATCTCATAGAGCCTCCTCTCATGGTTTCTCAGCGAAGAACTCTCAATTCCTTCTGCTGAATTTCCAAAAGAGCTATTAGCAAGGACACTATTTTTCTTTCATCCTTCATTTTTTTCCTTGTCTTGAGGGTGTGAGGGGTAGTTTGGGTAAAGGAGTTAAGGAAAGGGAGGGGGATAGTTTACCCATTAATGATGATACCACAAAATGATATAATACTCCATTAATGATGATACCACAAAATGATATAATACTGAGAAAAAAAGTCGCTTATAGACACATTCATGTGTGTGTGTCTCTGCGTGTGTAATTATATATACTTGCACATAAAATCTAATTTGAAGTTCATTACCACCTAGAGGTTCACTTGCTGCACTCCCATATGCATTGACAACTTCAGGATCAAGCTCTTCCGTAACAACCAAAGGAGGGGAATGGTCAAAGTCTGAACAGGAATTTGAATTTGTGGAAGTGCTGGGTGAACCCTGCAACATAACTTAGTATGACCTAATTCATTTGCAGTAATAACCTAATTCATTTGTAGTCCAGCAGAGATAAAGAGAGAGAACGAATACAACAGTGCCTTAATTTCAATAAGTTGGAGCAACTAGCCAGTAACATGAGCCCTACTTCTCCATTTAATTCAGTTTGAGGCATCCTCTCCCACAAGTTGCAACGGATCTAGGCCTTTCTACACTGCTTCTAGCATTTGATCTTAGGTTTAACACTACCCTTTCTTAACCTCTCATATCAAATCATCTCAATCTTAATGGTTAAACCATCCGATTAGTTATTCTTCCATTTTGTCCTCGTGAGGAACTAAACTTACCTAATGGTAAAAAAGCACAATTACCTTAATGGTTAAGTGATTGATTTCCACCAATCCAACCATAGTTCAAATTCTCACTCTCCCCCTAGTTGCCCCCCCCAAAAAAAAAAAAAAAAGGTTAACCAATCAAACCTCCTTTCTAGACAAGATGTTGGCCCACAAGATAAAACAAATTTAAAAAATCTAGAGTCATCAATAACAATATCTAATGGCTATCTTTTTTGAACTTGAGATCAACATGAACAAAAATCAAAATGATAAAGCAATATGATTGTATGAACAAATTCATACTAATGAAATGTGTCCTGAAATCAAATCAGGTAACATCAGAACGCTTTGGCAACATGAATCATGTTATCACTAACCTCTTTGGTTTCACGATAATGAACAAGAACTATGTGTTCCAGACTCCTGACAAACATGAGAACATAAATGAAATGTCAATTATGCTTAGGCACATCTTACTCCACAACATGGGTTACAAAAATATTGTGTGCAACACAGGAAAAGCCTGGGAAAGTTCCACAAAATCTTAGCAACTTACTTATCAAGAAGCCAATAGCACCGACGAACAAAGGTTCGACTATCTTGGCCATGTGCATAGTACACATGAATTCTTTCTTCATTACCAACCTGCAAAACCATGGAACCAAAGCTTTGTTCAATATCATTCCTGGTGTGGTACACAAATTTTGGGTAATGATAAAGTCTAGGGGGCACAAAGGGGCGGAAAAATCCTTTAGGACATAGGAAGATTGTGAGCACCAAAACAGCAGGAAAAAAAAGAAAGAAATGCAATACAACACATAAACTGCTAGACAGCCACCATAACATAAGGTCCTCTAAATCTAGATTTCAGGAAATCATATACTCCCTCTATCTCAATTTCTATGACATATCTGCATTTTCACACAATTTTAGGCACTTTTGACTTTTTAACACATTTTCAAACTTTAACCTTAAAAAAGCATTTATTACATGTCAAACATCAACTTTTTGTGGGCAAAATGAGAAATTGAATAACAATTTTTTGCTTCTGTAGGAAAACGATTCAACATTTTGCAACATCCCAAAATAGAAAGTAGGTCATACAATTTGGGACGGAGAGGAGAAACTACATTATTGCTAACCCCTTTTAACGATCCATCAATGAGCAAAAAGCAATATAGTAATATATTAGTTACACCACAATGAGCAAAGGAATTTTAAACTGCCTAGAGTTTCAATCCAATGAGCACAATATATCCCATAAAAGCAGCAAAATAAAACAAAATCATCACCTTAGAAATATTAGTTCCCCACCTATCCACACCAACTAGCAGTTTTAGACCTATCATAAACCTGAAGCTACAGAAAATGAAAACAGAAGGGGAAAGAAAAAAGAATTCATATATGGAAACAAAACTTTGAAGTATATCATGCTTGGCCCAGATGCACTCATACTACAAACTACTGGCAAAAACAACTACTATGAAGACTACAAAACTGACAGAATTTGATTAGGTTGAGGCATAGATAGAACATAAAACAAAAAGGAAATCTCACTTTTAAGTGTTCATGTGCCTCTTTAACAGTCTTCCCATCATTTTTCTTTTTCCAGTTATGGCCATCTTTCCGGAAGTTCCTAAGCATTTTTCGGTCAAACAATATAATGTTGCCACCTGTAACAATACAGGAGAATGAACTAAAATGAAATTAACACAGCACCTTACCTTCAAATTACCATGCACCTCATTGAAACACCAATGAACCTATTGTGCATGATATCATAGTTTCTTTCTTGAGCAAAATGAAACATGAAAGCATTGACTCATTGCAGCAAATCAACCATTTCAAAGCATCGCTAGATATCTCCTTAATACATGAGTACAACTAGCTTTCTGGGTCTTTACTTTCTTTGACTGCGCTGTTGCTTTTCAAGAACTAGTTCTAGTAACCTCTATCCCGCTGAGTTCCCACATGTGTCCTTTATCTTTCTAGTCAATGAGGAGACTTGTATAACTTAAAACTGAAATAGGAACACTTATGTTGTTCACTCTATCCAACACAAAACTGCAGCTAGTCGTTAATAAATTTAGATGCTATGCAACTGGTGACAAGCATGCACAGAAAAGCTGAAAGCTTTGAACTACGTGGCAGAAGTGTGACATCCATATAGAAAAAAATGCGAAAGCTTTGAACTTTCTTTCCTGATGCAGAATTCAGTATGTGACAGACGTGTGACATCCATATAGAAACGAAAAATGAACTGACCAACATCAAACTCCCAGTGGAACCACACGTACAAACAGTTGAAAGGGAAATTGGACAGTCTTGGTTGGCAGCAGTTCTTACTCTCGGGAAGATGCACAGGCTTGACACGAATGCCAAAATACCTATGATTGCACAAGATTGCATGAATTTCATTTGGCCGGAGCCATCTTGTCTTGGCTTCCCCCCTCATAGTGTCAACATCCAATTCTGTTCACCATGGGGCAAAAAAAATAAAAGAACTACCTGAAGTAAACAACAAACAAGTATATTTTGTACCTGAAATGTATGGAGAATTCTCATGCTTCCAAATGACTTCTACCGTAAAATGGTCTGAGAATGCTTTACTACGTGAATTTGTAATTACTACTGACTTCTTTCCAGAAAAGAAGGCCTTAAAACCTAAACAGCACGAATGGAGCTCATTCAATGGAATAAAAAGTAAAAAAAAAAAAAAAACAGCGGTTTTTCAACTGTTGCCTAGTTCTTCTGTCTGTTTAGTCTCTAAGCAAAGAAGCATGACGGCTCAGGTACGGGAGAAGTTTTAGTTCCAAGTCATGTCCATAGAAAATCTTGCTTCATTAGCTCTTGAGAGAGCAAAACTCCAAAAGGAATTCCGAAAATTAGAGCTCAGTTAGCAAATTCAAAACTCGGCGAAATAGGACCTTTCATAAAAGCGAGCAGTATAAAGAGAAAGTAAAGAAGGATGGAATAACATTTGATGGCTGCAGACACAGGAATCTAGGGTTCAAGATTGCTGTACCGTACCTTGTAACGTGCGAAATCCATGAATCTCGGAGCCGACGAGCTGCCCAGAAACAGAATCATCCATGGCAAACTTGAGCTAGTGGTCAAAATTCATAAATTAAACGCCACAAAGCAAATATACGACCGAATACGTCAGAAAAGGTCAATCAATTCTAAGAAAATGAATAGTTAAATAGTTTAGAGAACGAGGCTTTTTTTATTGGAGTGAAGTTGTACTGGACACGTTCTCTGAACCTTAAACCTGGCTCGGGTGGGGGAGATAGAGGACGACGACGACGTTGAGTCAAAATTTCTTACGGGAAACTCTCTTACGGTCCCACCGGGGTCCCGAGTCGGTGGATACGATCGCAGTTAGCCCACTCAAGTCTGAAAACTGTTACCCGCGAAGAGAGTATTCCTGTAGCTGTAGTCGCTTGATGTTACAAGGGCGGTTATTATTTGATGGTTCACGGTGTTAGGATTCATCTTGAACCGTAAATTAACATGGTTCCGTTCACGTGGTTTAGGAGGTCTCGTATATTGATTGATGGTCCATGACAGATTACGGCTACAGTCGACTATCACCTTTTGCCTTTTCAGCTAAAAATGTCTGGTGCAGTTTTTTTCTTTCAAGGTATAATAAATTACAAGTTAAAAAGTTTCATAGAGTAAAGATAACACTCCTTCCGTTTCATAAGTTTTGATATATTTAACTTTTTATTGTATTTTAATTTAATTTTATTTATATTATTATTTACTAGAAAAAAAATATATTTCAAAACTACATATCTTGAATTATCATTTATATATAAAAATATTTTATTCTATATATTAAAATATTAAAAATAAAAAATTTTAGATTAATTGCTAAAAACAAATGGAGCAAAACTTTTGGGACGGAGGGAGCATTACTTGAATGGAAAAATTGGATAGAAATACCGCAAAAAGCCTTTTTACACTCATCCTGCCGCCTAAGCTATATAAAATTTGAGGTTTCTATTTTGTTTGTAATTTAGAGGTGAGCATGAGTTAGGTAAACCTGAAACCCAACCCAAACCACTCCCATTGGGTTGGGTTGGGTAAAAATGGATCATAGTTCACAGATTAGTTCCACATAAAAAAGAACCGATAGTTTTTTGGTTGATTCTAGTTCCATATAGAACCAACCCGAGGTAGAACCGAACCCGAGATATATATATAATTATATAATAAAAATTATAGTGTGACTAGTGTGTGTGTGTGTGTGTATTTCTTTGAAGAATTATGATGATCATCTTGTGTTTTTATATTAAATCCTTAAACTGATGTCCTAAATTAAAACAACATGAAAGTTGTGGGATCATGCACGAAATTTCTCCATATTCACTTAAATCACTTCGCTTTCTAGCTAAACCAACTACTCTTGGGTTATTTTGCTTTTGATCTCTATACTCCAGACTACTTTTTAAGATACAATCCTCATGTTTTTTCATTTATGAACCATGTGAAACTGAAAATTCATCACATCAACCTATTTTACGTTTTGATACTGAAGAAGATGATCTTAAAGGCTCAACTTTTCATGTTGAATGTCATGTCAATGTTGGAATTACTAAAGGGAAGCAAACTAGTTGAGATGGAAGATACTCTACAAACAACTCTTTTGAACTATTTTTTGTAACAGCATGTTAAACTCTTTTGAATGTGTCTAAGTATATGTATTTAAATGATAATTTAATTATATATTATGTTTAATATTTCATAAACTGATTATGAATGCAACTTTATTGAATTTTGGTGTTGTTATAGATATATGATATAAATTGAAAAACCTGATAACCAAAACTAAAAAACCCAAAACCATGATTCTGGTTCTATTTGGTTTTCAAATCTCAGGTTGGATTGAACAATTTTAGAATTGATGCCATTTTGAGTTGGTTCGGTTCTACCATGAAACCGAACCAACCCGAACAATGTTCATCCCTAGTTTGTATCTATTTTTTGATACTTGTGAGAGATTAAGGGAGGGCTATGGAGTTAAACTTTAGACCTTAACTAATGTCCTGCACAGTATCTACTTTTTTACAGATAATCAATTGTAAGTTTTTCAGAAAAAAAAAATTGAAGGAATATATTTTGTCTAGAAAAGTTTGATGATAATGTGTCTAGCAGTTTTTTGGAGCCTAATCCTTAATTTGAACAATATTCAAGCCCTTTATAAACAAAGCAATGCTTTACCCCAAATAGTACTTTAAGTGATACATGTAGGTTGAAAAACCTCAGGGCATAATTGTTTTTTTCTCTCTAACTTAAATGTGATTTATCACGAAGGATACTAATGTTAATTAAGCTTGAAAAACAAAGGAAACTATTGGACGAGACAAGAGGACATCATTTATTACAAAGCTCTAAATAAAACAAAAGAAATTATGGTTTAATGGAACAAGTCTAATATGCATCATACCCTTTATGTTTATATATATTTATAAGAGTAAAATTCACCAAAGGTACCTTAGTTTTGTTTTTGTCCTATCTTGGTATCTTACCTTTAATTTGTCCTAGCAGACTACCTTAATTCTTTATGCGCGTACTGTCCAGATACTTTCCGTCACTTACTTCATTAAGATGGACGAAAAATGATAATGTGGCGACTGTAGAATGATTAGCTTGCCCCACAATGCCGTAGTAGAACATTTCTGAGTGGGAACAAAAGGCCAAGACATTTAATACACCTAACCACCCACTATGTGGCAACGTGTGAACCCTTGCACATTCCGAATCAACGAGATTGGAACCTTAATCCATTGAGCGGGAGAGCATCGAAGGTGGAAGGTGTTGGCTAATCATATAGAGTGTTCAGTAAGTAAAGGTAAAAGGTGTTGATTAATCGCACAAAGGGACATGAAGCAATCGGCAACAGGGAAATTGAAGGCAAAGGGATATAGACTAAAAGAATGAAGAAAGTGAAATGGCGAAGAAGGAGACTGTCATTTTTGTCAATGTTCAAGTGTTTGGTGATAGTATTATAGTAGGTGGTTTTTTTGTTGTATTTGTTGGGTAGATTAAGAAACATGGGATGGGTAGTTGGGGTGGGGGACTAGTGGGCTATTTTATATAGAAATGTAGTTTTATTGGTTGGTTTATTTGTCATGTTCTTCTGCTGACTTGGGTTTTTTTATTTGTTCACATTACAAATAAATCGGACCCATGGTTGACCATAAAAATCCATCACGAGGGATACTTCATGAACCTTCCTTGGAAGGCTTTTGTCGGGGGGTATGAGGATCATTTTGACATTTGCCACATGGAGAAACTATGCATGGTGGACATGGATAAAATGGTATAGGAATGTGGGTTTTCGGGATGGATGAATTGTTATTGGACAATGCTAGGAGATGATAAAGTAAGTTTAGAGGAGAGCTTGAAATAGTTAAAGACATACAAGGACGTACTGGAGATGGTGAAGGCAAATATGCCCCAAAATCACAAAATTTATGTATACGTAGTATCATTAAGTGACGAAGAGATTTTAGAATAGGAAAAAACATTTATGGAGTAGATTAAAGCATCATTGTCTGCTCAAAAGGCAAAACTAATAGAGTTAGACAATGAAGTTGACACAAAGGAAGAAGCAGGTGTAAATGTTAGAGGTCATGGAAATAGGATGAGAGGTAAAAATGGATGTGCTGTGAGGAGGTTGTACTTGCCTAGCTGTGTTATGAGAGATGAAGGTAGGGCTGGAGGACAGAAAAAAATGACTAATGCTTCAGAGAATGATGGTGAAATTATTATATCTGAAGAAGTGCTTAAGGAAGAAGAAAATTAGGCAAGCAAAACTAGTTGTGGAAGTGGATATAGGGGAGAGGATGGTGGATATGGAACTGGGTATAGATCAGAGGATGATTATAGAACACCAATAAGAGAATATGTTAATGTCCCTTATGATGGTGAAGATGAGTAAGCAGAGGTTAGACAAGAGAATGTTAAGTCAGAAGTGCAAGAGGGTGTCAAAAAAGGGGTTGGGACTGAAGACACTAAGAAAGTGAGGATATGAATTACAAATGTGGATCAGAAGTGACTCTAGTAGTTGTTCAACTAAGTTTGAAAAGATAGATAATGAGAAATTGATCAGGCATATAATTGTATGAATATTGACGTTGAGATTGATGCTAGAATTGCTTCAACGCAGAGATAAAGAGATAGTGCAACTTAGGTGTGAGAGGAAGAGTGTGCAACCTAGACCTGAAAGGGAAAATGTGCAACCTGGGCCTCATGACCATGTTGGGCCATCAGAATAACCCTCTACAAGGTCAGATGGTGATGGTCTATTTAACAAATACATGGGCTACACCTATCAGGAGAGGGAGTCAGATTATGGTTTATCAAATAGTGAGTTGGATAGCATGCATGAAAACAGTAAAGAAGATAGTTCAAGTGTTCCTCTGGTTAACCCTATAACAGATATGAAGGACCCACACTTTAAATTAAGAATGGTGTTTCCCTCTCTTAAGGTCCTGAAGAAAGCTGTGAAGCAGTACTCAATAAGGAACAGAGTTGGGCTTGATTTTGTTCGTAATGATAATAGGAGGTTAAGGGTGCAATGTCAAGAAGGATGTGATTTTTGGCCAACTACAGGAAAGTATGTAGATTGACCAAAGGTCCAGATTAAAAAAGAATGTCCATTCATGTGCTAGTATGGTGAAAAACAAGTGAGCAGATTATGAATGGATTTGTGAGGAGTACTTTAATGTCATAAGGTCACCCCTGAGATTTCACTATTAGCTTTGGTGGACTATATCAGAAAAGATTTCAACATTATAGTGTATATATCGAAGGTTCAGAGGGTAAAAAAGGTTACATTGCAAAAGTTAAAAGGGGATGAGATTGACTGGTATGCAAAACTGGCAGATTATGGGCTGAGTTAAAGAGGACAAACCCACACAGTGTCTTTTTACTAGGTCTTGATAACTTTTTTTTAAAGGGTTTTTATATGTATAAGTGGTGCCAGAAATGGTTTTTTGGTTAGGTGTAGGTTTATTATTAGCTTGGATGGATGTTTTCTGAAGGGAAGGTATGGGGGTTAATTGCTAGCTGCTATAGGAAATGATGCTAATGACTGCATATGGCCCATTGCATATGGGGTTGTTGAGGTTAAGAGCAAAGACCCGTGGAGTTGGTTTTTGTACCAACTAGTTGAAACACCTGATATCGATGACAGTAGGCATTGGATTTTCATGTCAAATAGGCAAAAGGTTAGGACTTGTGAGGAGAAAGGTAATTAGTCATATAAGAGTTTACTATTCTAACTATGTTACTTGATTATTGCATGGTCTAATTCCAGCTGTGGAGGAACTATTTCCCAATGCTAAAAAAAGGTTTTATGTGAGGCATTTGTACACTAATTTGGAAGGTAGCTATCCAGAAGTTGCTTTAAGAAATAAGATTGATAAATGTTAATTTTGTGGTCAGACATGTTGACTTTTTGTCAACTTTGACCACATTTTTCTACCTTATTACTCAATATTTTTGGCCAATTCTTGCTTTGATCCTTCATTTTGTAGGTTGGAGAAACGGACCATAGTAGTGGAATGGCACCGGGACAAGCGGAACTAAAAACGGGAACGCAAAAGTCAACGGACATTATAACTGTGGTGCCTAGGCGCCAGGAGCGAGGCCTAGGGGCCACAGTATAAAGTCCTCTGCCAAGAAAAGTGCACTTTGGCGCCTAGGCGCCCAGCCACCCCCTTCTGGCGCCGCGGCGCCAGACACCATCGAGCTCTGGCACCTAGGCGCCCAAGCACCCCATCCTGGCGCCTAGGCGCCAGTCACCAGGGAAAGTAGTCCCCTACCTCAAATTTGAACTCAAGCTTGCTATTGGCCAAGGTTTTCTATCCAAAGGGTTTGGTGAGTGAAAGGGACATCCTGAAGAAAAGAAGAATCTGGAACCTAGCAAGAAAAAATGGGGATCTTCATCATTTTCTTGATCTTCATCTTGGCTTGCTAGAACTAGTTTTGGGTTTTTTTTCTACCATAGTTAGTATTTTCTAGCTTTTCTTAGTTTCTTCTTGGTGACCATTGGAGCTAACTTGGAGATTGCTTGGAGTGCTCAAGGAGACTAGCTTGGAGACTTTGGATTCAAGAGCTTCTAGCCATCTTGGGTTTACTCTTTCATCTTACTTGTAATTCTTCATGGATGTTATTATGTTTACTTTCATGATTATGTTTTATTTAGTTATGAAATAGTTTTCTTAGCACTTTCTATAGATGTAGCTACTTGGATTGATTATGTTGGATGAATTTATGGTTATGTGATGTTGGTTTTCTACTAAATGTATGTTTATTCTTCTCTTGAGCTTAATGTTGTGTTAGCTAGTTGATGGCCACAATTAGTTGCACTATAAATTGCATCTAAACTCTTGGAAAAGATTAGAAACTATTGGACCTAGGAGAAGAATTTAATGGCTATGGACTTGTTGGAAAATTAGTTTAAGTCATTAGGTAAAGGTAAATTGAGCTTTAATGCATCTTTCTAAACTTGTAATCGGGTGGAAATCCTTATTAAGTTTAGATTAGAGAGATTAATTCTTTCACTTGGAAAAGTAAGAATTTAGTTGAATAACTTTATCAACATACATTGGAAATTAACCCATTCACCTAAGTTCACCAACAAATCAAGACAAGTAGTGAACCCATAGGAAATGTTCTTTCATGATTTGATAAAAACTACAATTTTTACATTGCATACTTGCATTCCAGGTTAATAGTATTCCATTTAGCTAAGGTTAGTCACTTGTTTAAGTTGCCTACATTTTCATCCAACTTTGGTTGTTTAGCTAAAGTTTACTTTGAGTAGTGGTACTTGGCAATCAATTTAATCAATCTTCATGGGAACGATACCCACTCACCCCATCTACACGTCTACCGTGCACTTGCGGAATAGTGGTTTCAAAATTTCACAACAAAGATGTGGGCAGCTGCTTCTTACAGCTATGAAGGTGAGTTTAAACATTGTATGAAACAACTTAAAGCCTTGGATGCTAATGCATAGGCATGGATGAAGAAGATAGACCCTAGCTACTAGTCTAGAGCATATTTTAGAGGATTCCCCAAATGTGACACTTTACTTGACAACATATGTAAGTGTTTTAACAGATTTATACTTAATGCTAGAGATAAGCCTATCCTCACTATGTTAGAGATTGTCATATGTAAATTAATGGTTAGGATTGCAAAAAAAAAAAAAGATTCAAAGTAGGTGGATAGGACGTTTGTGTCCTAAAATTATGAAAAAGTTGAACAGGAATGTTGACGATTCAAGGCATTGTTGGCCTATGGAGTTTAAGGGAACACAATTTCAAGTTATAACACCTCATGATCAGCATGTAATAGACATAGAAGCCAGAAAATGCTCATGTAAGAAATGGCATTTAACTGGAATTCCATGCATGCATGCTTGTTCAGCCTTTGCCCTTAATACAAACAACACATGAGATTTTGTGGATAACTGTTATGTTGTTAGTACCCATAACTTGGTATATGGGAATCTGATAAATCTTATTAGAAGTGTGGACTAGTGGGAAGATATAGGGTTTAATAAGGTAAAACCTCATAACCATTTGCATGTAAAGAGGGGGAAACCAAAGAAGAAAAAGTGAAAAGAGAAGGGGGAGACAAAAAGCATCAACAAAATAAGGAAGAACGAGATGATAGTCCATTGCTCCATCTACAAGCAACCTGGGCACAACAAAAAAACTTGCAAGGAAAAAGGTAGACAATGCATAAGTGGGCCATTTGGACAAAGTATAGGGGAAATATGAAAGGAACAACACCATAGAGTAGAAAAAAAAAATATAAGTACTCTACCAATGAAAAGCATTTCATTTGCTATGTGTTTCTATTGACAAAACTAAATGGGGGTATGTTAGTGGAAAGGGCAAACATAGGCCAGGGATGTAGTTTAAACATTGAGGGCAACGAACTAATAGAGCAAAGAAGAAGTGCCTTCACTTTCTCAAGAACGTAAGAGGTAGACTTAAATGAGTCATTGACAAACGTTTCTTGTGACAATTATTATTACAAATTGTATTAACTAGTGTTTCCTCTATTTGGCAGGAAAGCACACATTCTAGACAAGTGGGTCAAGAAGCAGGAAGAGTTCCACCATCCTCTGCCTTATTTACAGCAGGCGATCTCAGCAAAGAGAAAATATAGGTGATATAGGATCCCAATCTGGACAAAAAAAAAGGAATGGGGCATCCAAAAGAAAGCAAAGGCTAAGCCTGAGCCTGAGCCTGCACGCCATCAGGAGGGGTTTAATAGACATGAACTTGTTGCAAGGGAGGTTGAAGTTTTTTATAATATGGGTAGACTTTTGATTTTTGGTGTGTGAATAACACACATTTACAATTCCATATTTTGATATTGTGATGGACTTTCTAAAACAAATTCATTAAGGATCACCTCCCATTTTGGATGTATGAAATGCCAATGTCTGAGATATTGGATGTTTAGAATTACAAAGTAATGTCAACAATTCCTTTTAACGTCTTCACTACACCAACCATTTCTTTCACACAAAAGGGAAACCAGTTGTACAATCAAAACACTCACACACCACTTACATATGCAAAATAAACACCTCTGCAACACCATTACTTCCCTTCACCATCTCCACCTATATATCACCATCTACCTGCTTTGTCATAACTTACACTTACTCTCCTTCACCCTTTCACGCCACTTCTCTGATTAAAAGGTATAAAAAAAACATAACTCGTGAAACAATCAATGCAACCTCTAATCTCTAATTTTCTAACAATCTTCTTCAATTCCTCTTTACTCTCACTAAGTCTGTTCACATCTGCTTCCACTTCCTCTATTCTTTTAATGTCCCTCTTCAGTTTTTTCTCTGCTTCCTCGCCCCTAGACTATTGCCTCTTAATTTCTTTCTCTACCTTGTTCATCTTTCTCAGAAAGTTCAACTATCACACCCTTCAATCTCTCTAACGTTGGCTCATCATGTCACTAAATGAACGAACAATACTTTGACGTCTACAACACATACAAGAAAAAAGGTCAGATTCTAAGCTGTTAGTACACTAACACCACCCATCACACAAATACCCCATAATTCCTGCATCCATATAATCTCCGGCCCATATTTTGCTTTATCTAAGTTGTATTCAATTGAGCGGGAATCAAACATCTGCAAATAGAGCCCCTTGCCTTTCTCTTCTTCCACACTCGAAGTGGAACAGCTAAAACTCACCATGCTTCATGCAAGGTTCTTTGATCTGTCTTTCTTTTCCCATTCCTACATTTTATTTCCTCTATTCTTCCAAACATTTCTCCTAAAAACCTCCACATTTTTTCCCATTTTTTTTATCGCCTCTTTCCCGCTTAAAAACATTCCACTTCCATCCTTGTCCATGAATGCACTCAAACTTACCATTAATTTATTTTCCATGACATATGTTGTCCACCATGGAGTCCTGGGGCCAGCTAATTGTCTTACAGTGGCCACATCATCATTTTCCGTTTGTCTTAATAAAGTAAGTGACAGAAAGTATCATGCCAGTACACGCATAAAGAATTAAGGTAGTCCGCTAGGACAAATTAAAGGTAAGGAACGTAGATAGGACAAAAAAAGAAAGCTAAGGCACCCCCAGTGAATTTCATCCTATATTTATATTTTAATACTATCATTCATAACATAAAATAAGTGTGAACATATTAAATTTTGTGCACTCTTGAAAATCGAGATATGTACAAATCAAATTACAGATATGTACAAACTCGATATACAAAGAAAGTAAGAGGTCTGTATAAATAATGTGTGACATATATACAAACGAGATCACAAATATGTTTTCAGGAGTGTGTATGGATTCAATCTCCTATACAAAAATATTGTTGGATACATCAGATCTCACTTCACTCCTAAATTAAAGATATATACAAATTGGGTGACAGATATGTATAAAACTCGATGTATAAAGCAAGTAAGAGACAGTAGAAATCATGTGACACATATGTACAATTGAGATTACAAAAATGTTATTGATAGACCATTTTGTCTGTAAATAATTTCATAACTTCTTCCAATTTATTTTTTACTTGTGTGCCTATAATTAAAAATTTTATCTTAAAAATGAATTTAGGATAAGATTAAGTAAAATAAGAAAAATTGAAGGCTAAAATCAAATAAACCAAAAAAATTCTAAAAATTTTATCTTTAACAAAAACAACGTGAAATTGCGGTTGGTCGACAATAGGACAAAGAAATCAGGGTGGCGATGGCTTGGGCTCTAACTCCAGAGACCAAGATAGATTTTTTAGGTAGGATGATGGAGAACAGGGATGTTGGATAATGGCATGTAGGAAATAGGATATTACGACATAAAAGGCTTTCTATCGGCCATTTTTCATCAATCTAGCATCACCAATGGTTGGAGAAGCTGGAGAACACAACAAGGTATGAATTTGGATGGTGAAGACAAATTTCTTATGGGGGTGGCGCGTCAGATGGTGGGAATTGATAGTGAAGACGAGCAAGTGAGAAAAGGGAGACAAAGCTATAGTAATGGA
Organism: Aquilaria sinensis; assembly: GCA_005392925.1. Lineage (NCBI taxonomy): Eukaryota > Viridiplantae > Streptophyta > Magnoliopsida > Malvales > Thymelaeaceae > Aquilaria > Aquilaria sinensis. The sequence goes on along the minus strand of SMDT01002862.1, from coordinate 145,401 downwards.
TATAGCTAGAATTGTGAGATTTTAACAAGGATAATTTTGAATTTTTACCCGTATCACGCATAAAGGGTCGTGCATATATGAGATCATTCTGATTTGATGTACCAATTCTAAATTTTTTTTTCCTTTACAAAAGAAATTTGTGTTTGGTCTCAATTATTTTCTGAAATAATGTATTTTGGAATAATTATAAGAAGAAAAATTAGCCTGGGAATAGTAGGGCCAAAACCATTGAATTATGTGGTTAAGAAAAATAGTAGGTTTTGTGTACACCTGGTATACAATATTGTCCATGTGCTTTTTTATTAGCTTACATGTGTTTTTTTATCGGATATATTCCTTGATAAATGCTCTGTATTCTTTTATGTGCTACTGTTTTTTTTTTATTCAAAATGCATCTCATTCAAAACCAAAAACAAAGTTAGGCCAAATCTCCATTAATAGCAAATAGACGTTATGGTGGGAGCTCATCCATCCATAGAAATAAACCTATATAAAGAAGGTTGTACATGGCCAAATGGTAAGCTGCTGAATTATTCTCCCTTAAAGTAAAGCCAATATGCCACCCTTTAAGCCTTCCAAGACGTCTATGGATTAGGTTGATGTAATTGAACACCTCAGTGCTTCCATTTTTACTTGAAACTATGGCCTGCACTACCATACTAGCGTCCATCTCAAGATATAATTAAGGAACATTGAAGTCTTTGGGCAACTGTAACCTTTCAAGACATGCCAAGCATTCGCTATAAAAAGAGTTAGCTGGGCCCTTTTTCCGAGTTAAAAGTGTTGCCAGGACCTCACCACCTACAATTTTAAGGATTGCTCCCAAGCCCAGCACATCACCTTTACCCATCGCCACATCTGTATTTAACTTTATTCAGCCAATTGGCTGCTTCCTCAAACCTTTAGCCTAGACCTCTTCAATTTATAATAGACCAACCCATTGAAAATTGCCATTCATATGTCTCTATATCGACTAAGCAATGTCTTCATTTTGGATCTTTTGCTAGCATAAAGCATTTCATTTCTATGCTTCTAGAGGGTAAAAGTGGTCATTGCAAAATGAACCGATTCATCCTCAGTAAAATTGACCAGCACTTTAGCCGCTTATTCTTTCATTGTCATCCCTAAAAGCTTAGAGATAAAGATTCTTCTCTACCCCTCCCAAACCTTCCCAACAAACTCGCAACCTCAGAAAACATGAACAACTGATTTTGGCCTAGCACTACAAACTAGGAACAACGGCTTCACACTCATATTGCAATAAAAGATATTATCCTGGGTTGAGAGACAATTGTGCATTGCTCTCCATAAAAGAGATTTAGTCTTATTATCTACGTGACCACACTAGATGGCTTTCCAAATCCTTCCTCCTCTTGGCCGGTCTCTCGATTACTACTTATGGTCCTCGATTATTGTTTATTCTTTTTGAGTTTCTATATTCTTTTCCATGTCTAATCTGTTCTCACTTTTCAATTGCTCTATTTGTCTACATAAAAAATTTATTAAGTCAAAAATAAATTAAACCCGAATAAAGTGTTTATCCCATTTCATAATTGATGTCCAAAATCCAAATTTTATTGAATTTGGAAATTATAAGTCCAAGAAGTTTAACTTTTGGGGCAAAAAAATACACAACCGAAGACCCCAAATGAAAACTCATTGTGTTATTTGGACCATAATCCATTTTTGTTAAATGGACTTAAAAAAAATTCTAAAACCCAAAAGAGTATAGTGCACATGGACTTGATTTTTAGAAACTTTTTTTATCAATCAGATGACTAAAATTGATAATTATCATTAAATTATTTTTTAAGATAAATATAAGAAATAATTAAGTGATAATTGTCACATGTGGTTTTCTAGAACCAAACCACCTTTTTTCCACACTTATAAATAGCTCCTTAGGCTAAAGGAAGAACAACAAATTAGAGAAGCAGAACCAATGAGAAGGAAAATTTTTCTACAATAAACTCTCTCTAACTCTTCAAGCCAATCAACTACAAATGCGCCGACGTGAAGAGAAATCAAGGCCAAAGAAGATTAAATCTCAATTTCAATGCCAAATTTAAAAAACACAGCAATGTACATGAAGAATGTGGATGGTGTTGCATCAAATTCAAGTTTAGATTTGGTGGAAATGGCAAGGAACATAAATGATTCGTTTCTATGCTACATCAAGTCAAACTCTAAGGAAAATGGCGAACATTGCCAGAGGCCCCAAAGTTAATGAGTAAAAGTGAAAAGTTCTAGTTTGAATGAACTGGCGAGAAACATTTGTTTGTTTATGCAAGACAAGTATTAGAGTTCGTGTTCGTTAAGAAGCCGTCGTGTTTCCATAAAAGCTTGAAGCCTTAATTAAAGGATTATGCATGTGAAAAGCACGCTAGAAAATCGATTTCCCAAAATCTTTGCTATAATTTTAATTTTGTAATTTATACCGCAATTAATTTCAATGTGTAATTTTTTTTACACGCGAAATTTGTGCATACGTTATCATCAAATAATATTGTGTTCTATCATAAAATAATATTTGTTCTTTTGTTATGAACTAATTATTACTTGTTATTTGTGAAATATATATTTATATGTAAAAAGAACATTTGCATAGTTTAAAAGAACATATACTTAGTTCAAAAAAACATATTCAATATTCTATTTATTTTTACACTATCGATTCTCATGATCTTTAGTTTATGTTATTTTTCTATTCTTATATATTCTTTTATGCATTATTATTTGTTCTTTTATAAAATCTGTTCTTTTTCAGTTTCTACATGTTTTTTGTTTATATTTTTTTTCCAATTCCTATAAACTATTTTACTATTAACTCTTTGTTCTTTTGGTTCAAATAGCTATTTATTCTTTTATTTGTTGACAAATTTCAACACTTGAATAAAAAAATAGATATTTCTAAAAAGGAATAATAAAAAACTAAAATTAAATAGAAATAAGAAAAATATGTAGACAAATTTAAAAAAATAAGGAATAAAATTGGAAACAAAACAACATACAGTGTTCAGCGTAAAAAATAAGATGAAAAACTGGAAAAAGACCAGAAAAAAATAAATAATAAAATTAGGTAAAGAAAATAAAACGAAAAAAATAAAAAAACCGGGAAAATAATACTGAAAATTGAAACGGAGAAGAAAAAGTGAGGAAAAAATTAGGAAAAAGGCAACGGAGAAGGAAAAAAAGGAAAAAGGAAATATGGAAAAAGCTGGCGGTAAAAAAAGGAAAACCTAAAGAGTTTGGAGAACAGAACGTCAAAAACGAAAAACAAAGGAGAAAAAATTTGGGAAGGCAAAAATAACAAACAAAACCACTAATATTTACAACCTAGCCCAATCAGCTCACTAATGTTTTTTTTGGACCAAAACAACCACTGACATTTTTTAGTCAAGCCAATTTACCCACTATCATTAAAATGAAGCCCACGTGGCTTCCTTCTAGCCACATCAGATTTAGTTGAGGAACTCAACAACCCAATCAAAGACCTCCTCAACTTATCCGGTGACTTGACGATCAAGTTAGTCGAATCAAAATCAGATTCGTATGCATGGTTGATTTCTACTTGGTTGCTTGCTTACAGTCTGATGATGTTGATCTCTTAGATGACAAGGATATCAAAAAGCCCACCAGAACCTAGGGTAGGGGCCAAAGACAGCAAGGGGTTGAAGGAGAGCAAGGCGAGGCTGGAGCTTTTGATGATACAAGGGAAAGGCAGCGGTAATCGGTGGTTAATCGGAGCAAGGGAAGATAGTAGCGGTCGATCTAAGCAAGGGATAGACAGTAGCAATCAATGGTAAATCGGAGCAAGACACAAACAACAGTCGGAGCATTGGAGGAGAGCCCAATGAGAGCAAAGGTCAGTGAACTGCGATGGATATCAGAGGGCGACGACATTGCATCTTGGATTGGGAGTGTCGAAGGAGAGTGAAGGCTGATGCCAACAAAGGGCCAGTGGCCATGGAGTTGTAGATCGAGAGTGGCAGAGGAGAGCATAGCGGGGATGATAGCGTGAGTGTCGATGGGCCAAATTCGAATCTGAAGCCACATCAGCCTCCTACACAATTTTGACTTGGTCTTCTACTTATTTGGCCTTTATTAAAGCCAAATCAGCCTCTTACTAACAGAATATTTGCTCAGTTAGTGACTAGTAGCTATTTGGCCTGTTTTTAAAAGATAAGTAGTTTATTTGGCCCAAAAAAATAATAGTGGCCGATTTGGGCCAAGTAGAGAACATTAGTGGTTTTTTTATTATTTTTTCCATTTGGGAAAGAGGACGGAAAAAAAAAAAGAAAAACAAAAGAAAAGATGACTAAGAGGAGCATGTTTGAACCCGTTGGATAAGATCAACACGGTCGCCACTCCACTAAATGTAACACATTGTTTAAAGCTGATAAAACTAGTATAAGAATTAAAGCCTGTCCGGATGCAATGATACACAAGATTTATCCTAAAAAAGCAATGATAGGCAACTTCGCATTTTTACCATTGCATTTTACCTTTTCTCTATCAAAATGACATCCTATCTATGAAAGTATCAATTGCTGTCACTCACACACACACACACACACACACACACACACACACACACACTCTCTCTCTCTCTCTCTCTCTCTCTCTCTCTCTCTCTCTCTCTCTCTCTCTCTCTCTCTCTCTCTCTCGTGGTTTTCAATTGCTCATGGCAAATTCATCCTATGCCTAAAATCAATAACCCATGAACAAAATTTTCCCTCCTCACAATATTTCCTAATACTTCTAAATGTAGTCTACATTTTCCACCATCCAAATGTCCATGGACACTTACAACCATATGAGGTTGCCAGATTTGAGATTAAAGACTTCTCGAATATTGAATCCTTTGTTCAACTGCCCTTCAGCTGCCCCATCCCCACCAAGGACATGCCCCTTCGCCTCTTTGGCTTTGACTTCTTCCACGCTTGCTCCATTGCCATTGGTGTTGCAGAAGATTCCTCGACGACCTTAGCCACCATCGTTGCCCTCACATCCCCAGCTAAATTCATCCTAAATTGTGTTCTTCATTTTCAGAAAAAATTAATTTGGTTTGTTCGCAAATATACCCTTTGCCTGGAGTACCGTGGATTTGGTGCATGATAGCTCGTTGGAATTGGTCTTGTTTATCCTTTCTGGAAATTCTCAACTTTTTTCTATTTATATACTTACAAAATTTTGTATAGAACATCAATTTAGATTTAAATTAAGAGTACCAAAGAAGATTATATGATTTCTAAGCTTGTTAGGGTGATGAATTTGGCGATGAACTCCAGTAGAGAGAGAGAGGGGGGGGGGAGGGAGCAAAGATGAATAGAATCAGGATTTTAAAGTAGCAATGACTCAAATTTCTGTATCATATGAAGAAATAAGTTAAAATTCTCTAAAAACCAAAATGGCTTTATAAAAGATAATGATTATAATTTTCATGCATCGATATATATCTATAAGAAGAGTTTATCATCTTAACTTTGGGCATGCAAGCACAGTTGGTAGCTTTAAGAGCCTAAACACGTTAAAAGAGTATTCTTCAGCTATAGCCTTCCATTTCCTCTTTAGGTACCAGAAAGCATCTCGCCACTAATGGGCTATCATGTTCATAGAAAGGCCTACTACCAAGTTTTAACCTATGCTATTGTAATTTGAAAACGCATAAATACAATAACGTGGAATATTCTACTCTACAGTCTACAAATCATTCTAATGGATGATACAGATTTCAACTTAGGTATTGCACAAAATACGGCACTTATATGTTGCATGCTCCATTAATGGTAATGAAAATTACAGAGATGAGTAACAGTGATTGAGATATATCAAACATCAAAATATTTAAATAAAGAGAAGTAATGAAATGGAGCAGATAAAACATAAGAAATAAGAAAAAAAAAAAAGTAGCACTATAGGATCTTAAAAAGTCAAAAATAGTTTTTAGAGAAAAATAAAGATCAAGTGTCCGATTTGTGCAATAAAATAAAATGAGGACCATCAATTGAACCTACCTCTGATAGCAGGAGTTCAAAATTATTGGGACACATGTTACCGTGGGAGCAAATAGAAAGGAAGGTAAACTGTGAAGGTCGCTATCAGCTCTCATCCTAGAAAGATGCTACAATTTGTTTTCAACTCATATACATTTTTTAGGTCAATTCGTTTTAATTCAAGTCAATTGACTTATTTTTATTTTTAGATATTTTTTATATGAAATTAATTTTATTTGAAAGCCAATGTTATATAAATACAATAATCTATTTGAAAGTAAATTTTCATAATGTTGTTAAATTTTTATGAATTTTTTCTTTTTAATGCCTTAAACTAGAAAAATTCATAAAAAATTAGTGAGATTAGAAAAATTGTATTTTCAATGGATTATTGCAACTACATAATATTAACTTTTAATTAAAATTAGTTTCAGGTAAAAAAGACATAAGAATAAAAATAAGTCATTTTAAAGTTAATTAACTTAAGTTGAAATGAATTGGGTGTTAATATTTAGAATTAGATATATAAATATAAAGTCTAAATGAGATATTGTTATCATATATAAAAAGAGAAATATTGGTTTATTCAGAATTTAAAAGCCAATTGAATCAAACCAAATGATTTTTATGTAGAATTAGAAAAGTGCGTAGGGAAATTGAACCCAACCGGTATCCCCTCATACCAACTGAGATGAGGCTTAGGGACAGAAACATTTTATAAGTATTACGTATGTGTATTTATGATGTGCTTATAAAAGATCAACAATCTTTCGTATTATAAAATTAAAAATTGTCGAGTCACGTTTCACACTTCCCATTTTCGCCCTACAAATATTTTGGGAGGATTTGAGCACGGCAACCATCTGTCCAGTGTCCGTCCACGATCCATCAGCGTCAGCTGAAAATTGCTCGTGCTGACAAAAATGCCACACAAATTTTTAGTGCTATATTTATACTTGACAAATAATTTTTGGAGCTCAATATTTTTTTCTCTCTGGGTTTAAGAATCGATAATCTTGTCTTTAAAAGTATGCACAGTAAATGATTACTGCCTCTGTACTACTCTAGATTGTGATAGATTGAGACATATCAATATTGGTCAAGTACCTGGACAAAAATGTAACTACTTACTACGTTCTAGGTTAATTAATAGTTAAAAAGATACTTAAATACTATTAACTCCATCAAATTAGGATAAATGTCTCCACGACTTTGATCCAAAAGTTAAAGTACCAGGGAATATTATGAAGAAGTTTAGGTTCAAATTTAGCCTCTTCATCTCATTTCCTAAAAATGCCACACAAATCTAGGACAAATGTCCCATTAAATTTGTCAATGAAATACCAAAATCTATAACCCGCCCTATGATAATATATTATTTTCAAAATTGTTGAGTCTCAAGGTCACTTAAACGCGTTCATATATTTTATTTTCAATGACACCTTTGTTACTTGCTTATCTATGCTTAATGAAAGTATCTTTTTGTGATAATTATGTGATATAATTAAAATAAATATATTTATTGTATTTCTCTTTTCCTCCCAAAAAAGAATGGAAAAAAGGTTAAATATTTATTGTTTTTAGAAAATTTTTAATAATTATTTTACCATTAATCTCAGTAGCAAATCTAAAAATAAATAATCATTTTTTCTCCTTTTAATCATTATTTCGACCATCATTACGCAAAATTCAAAAGATTTTTTAAGTTTTAGTTTTAATGGTAAAAATGAAAATATCAAAAGTTCAGGTTGAAACCTGATTTGTATAACATATTGTTAACTCAAATCAACTCTAACCTGATGAGGGTCGGGTTAACCCAAGATTTCCATGTCCATCACTTTACTTTCCAACCCATAATTAATTACAATAAGTATTATGCAAGAACAAAGCTCTCACAATTATTGTGAACCGACCAGTATCATGTCCTCAAAGCTCTCACGATTTTGTAACAACAAAGATTTTAATAATCTAAACACTTTGGTGGATTTAGATTCAGAAAACGCTTAACGTCTAAATAAAGGTCATTTGAAAACATGGAATAATTTCTTTATCTAAATAGCCCTAAGCGTTCATGAGAACCATTAACAAAAGATAAAGAGCTAATATATACTATAGTACAATAATATAAATATGAGAAAGATGAACCTCAGAACAAAACAAGCGAGATAAAGATAAGCGCCCATTAACTAGCTAGGTTTGACTGAAAACCAATAATATCTAGCCATGGTCTAGCGGTCATGAATTAGTAGCAACCCCTGGTAGTCTGTTCATATGTATGCTTTCAATTAACATGGCTCTCATCCTAGAAAGATGCTACAATTTGTTTTCAACTCATATACATTTTTTAGGTCAATTCGTTTTAATTTATGTCAATTGACTTATTTTTATTTTTAGATATTTTTTATATGAAATTAATTTTATTTGAAAGCCAATGTTATATAAATACAATAATCCATTTGAAAGTAAATTTTCATAATGTTGTTAAATTTTTATGAATTTTTTCTTTTTAATGCCTTAAACTAGAAAAATTCATAAAAAATTAGTGAGATTAGAAAAATTGTATTTTCAATGGATTATTGCAACTACATAATATTAACTTTTAATTAAAATTAGTTTCAGGTAAAAAAGACATAAGAATAAAAATAAGTCATTTTAAAGTTAATTAACTTAAGTTGAAATGAATTGGGTGTTAATATTTAGAATTAGATATATAAATATAAAGTCTAAATGAGATATTGTTATCATATATAAAAAGAGAAATATTGGTTTATTCAGAATTTAAAAGCCAATTGAATCAAACCAAATGATTTTTATGTAGAATTAGAAAAGTGCGTAGGGAAATTGAACCCAACCGGTATCCCCTCATACCAACTGAGATGAGGCTTAGGGACAGAAACATTTTATAAGTATTACGTATGTGTATTTATGATGTGCTTATAAAAGATCAACAATCTTTCGTATTATAAAATTAAAAATTGTCGAGTCACGTTTCACACTTCCCATTTTCGCCCTACAAATATTTTGGGAGGATTTGAGCACGGCAACCATCTGTCCAGTGTCCGTCCACGATCCATCAGCGTCAGCTGAAAATTGCTCGTGCTGACAAAAATGCCACACAAATTTTTAGTGCTATATTTATACTTGACAAATAATTTTTGGAGCTCAATATTTTTTTCTCTCTGGGTTTAAGAATCGATAATCTTGTCTTTAAAAGTATGCACAGTAAATGATTACTGCCTCTGTACTACTCTAGATTGTGATAGATTGAGACATATCAATATTGGTCAAGTACCTGGACAAAAATGTAACTACTTACTACGTTCTAGGTTAATTAATAGTTAAAAAGATACTTAAATACTATTAACTCCATCAAATTAGGATAAATGTCTCCACGACTTTGATCCAAAAGTTAAAGTACCAGGGAATATTATGAAGAAGTTTAGGTTCAAATTTAGCCTCTTCATCTCATTTCCTAAAAATGCCACACAAATCTAGGACAAATGTCCCATTAAATTTGTCAATGAAATACCAAAATCTATAACCCGCCCTATGATAATATATTATTTTCAAAATTGTTGAGTCTCAAGGTCACTTAAACGCGTTCATATATTTTATTTTCAATGACACCTTTGTTACTTGCTTATCTATGCTTAATGAAAGTATCTTTTTGTGATAATTATGTGATATAATTAAAATAAATATATTTATTGTATTTCTCTTTTCCTCCCAAAAAAGAATGGAAAAAAGGTTAAATATTTATTGTTTTTAGAAAATTTTTAATAATTATTTTACCATTAATCTCAGTAGCAAATCTAAAAATAAATAATCATTTTTTCTCCTTTTAATCATTATTTCGACCATCATTACGCAAAATTCAAAAGATTTTTTAAGTTTTAGTTTTAATGGTAAAAATGAAAATATCAAAAGTTCAGGTTGAAACCTGATTTGTATAACATATTGTTAACTCAAATCAACTCTAACCTGATGAGGGTCGGGTTAACCCAAGATTTCCATGTCCATCACTTTACTTTCCAACCCATAATTAATTACAATAAGTATTATGCAAGAACAAAGCTCTCACAATTATTGTGAACCGACCAGTATCATGTCCTCAAAGCTCTCACGATTTTGTAACAACAAAGATTTTAATAATCTAAACACTTTGGTGGATTTAGATTCAGAAAACGCTTAACGTCTAAATAAAGGTCATTTGAAAACATGGAATAATTTCTTTATCTAAATAGCCCTAAGCGTTCATGAGAACCATTAACAAAAGATAAAGAGCTAATATATACTATAGTACAATAATATAAATATGAGAAAGATGAACCTCAGAACAAAACAAGCGAGATAAAGATAAGCGCCCATTAACTAGCTAGGTTTGACTGAAAACCAATAATATCTAGCCATGGTCTAGCGGTCATGAATTAGTAGCAACCCCTGGTAGTCTGTTCATATGTATGCTTTCAATTAACATGGCTCTCATCCTAGAAAGATGCTACAATTTGTTTTCAACTCATATACATTTTTTAGGTCAATTCGTTTTAATTTATGTCAATTGACTTATTTTTATTTTTAGATATTTTTTATATGAAATTAATTTTATTTGAAAGCCAATGTTATATAAATACAATAATCCATTTGAAAGTAAATTTTCATAATGTTGTTAAATTTTTATGAATTTTTTCTTTTTAATGCCTTAAACTAGAAAAATTCATAAAAAATTAGTGAGATTAGAAAAATTGTATTTTCAATGGATTATTGCAACTACATAATATTAAATTTTAATTAAAATTAGTTTCAGGTAAAAAAGACATAAGAATAAAAATAAGTCATTTTAAAATTAATTAACTTAAGTTGAAATGAATTGGGTGTTAATATTTAGAATTAGATATATAAATATAAAGTCTAAATGAGATATTGTTATCATATATAAAAAGAGAAATATTGGTTTATTCAGAATTTAAAAGCCAATTGAATCAAACCAAATGATTTTTATGTAGAATTAGAAAAGTGCGTAGGGAAATTGAACCCAACCGGTATCCCCTCATACCAACTGAGATGAGGCTTAGGGACAGAAACATTTTATAAGTATTACGTATGTGTATTTATGATGTGCTTATAAAAGATCAACAATCTTTCGTATTATAAAATTAAAAATTGTCGAGTCACGTTTCACACTTCCCATTTTCGCCCTACAAATATTTTGGGAGGATTTGAGCACGGCAACCATCTGTCCAGTGTCCGTCCACGATCCATCAGCGTCAGCTGAAAATTGCTCGTGCTGACAAAAATGCCACACAAATTTTTAGTGCTATATTTATACTTGACAAATAATTTTTGGAGCTCAATATTTTTTTCTCTCTGGGTTTAAGAATCGATAATCTTGTCTTTAAAAGTATGCACAGTAAATGATTACTGCCTCTGTACTACTCTAGATTGTGATAGATTGAGACATATCAATATTGGTCAAGTACCTGGACAAAAATGTAACTACTTACTACGTTCTAGGTTAATTAATAGTTAAAAAGATACTTAAATACTATTAACTCCATCAAATTAGGATAAATGTCTCCACGACTTTGATCCAAAAGTTAAAGTACCAGGGAATATTATGAAGAAGTTTAGGTTCAAATTTAGCCTCTTCATCTCATTTCCTAAAAATGCCACACAAATCTAGGACAAATGTCCCATTAAATTTGTCAATGAAATACCAAAATCTATAACCCGCCCTATGATAATATATTATTTTCAAAATTGTTGAGTCTCAAGGTCACTTAAACGCGTTCATATATTTTATTTTCAATGACACCTTTGTTACTTGCTTATCTATGCTTAATGAAAGTATCTTTTTGTGATAATTATGTGATATAATTAAAATAAATATATTTATTGTATTTCTCTTTTCCTCCCAAAAAAGAATGGAAAAAAGGTTAAATATTTATTGTTTTTAGAAAATTTTTAATAATTATTTTACCATTAATCTCAGTAGCAAATCTAAAAATAAATAATCATTTTTTCTCCTTTTAATCATTATTTCGACCATCATTACGCAAAATTCAAAAGATTTTTTAAGTTTTAGTTTTAATGGTAAAAATGAAAATATCAAAAGTTCAGGTTGAAACCTGATTTGTATAACATATTGTTAACTCAAATCAACTCTAACCTGATGAGGGTCAGGTTAACCCAAGATTTCCATGTCCATCACTTCACTTTCCAACCCATAATTAATTACAATAAGTATTATGCAAGAACAAAGCTCTCACAATTATTGTGAACCGACCAGTATCATGTCCTCAAAGCTCTCACGATTTTGTAACAACAAAGATTTTAATAATCTAAACACTTTGGTGGATTTAGATTCAGAAAACGCTTAACGTCTAAATAAAGGTCATTTGAAAACATGGAATAATTTCTTTATCTAAATAGCCCTAAGCGTTCATGAGAACCATTAACAAAAGATAAAGAGCTAATATATACTATAGTACAATAATATAAATATGAGAAAGATGAACCTTAGAACAAAACAAGCGAGATAAAGATAAGCGCCCATTAACTAGCTAGGTTTGACTGAAAACCAATAATATCTAGCCATGGCCTAGCGGTCATGAATTAGTAGCAACCCCTGGCAGTCTGTTCATATGTATGCTTTCAATTAACATGCACATGAAAATATTTTGGCAATAAAGTGTTTCTAACATACAGAGAGCCAGCAAGAGGAGCACGCAAGCCATACCCAATTTTTTCACTTATTCTGATTCAGGCCAATGAGGCCATGCAGTGATAAAGTCCCAAGACCATAGTACTATCACAAAATGATTTAAAGCAGGCAATGATATGACTGGGTATAAAGTCAGGTTAATTTAGGTTGCATCATGTCAATCCCAACCCAACCCGCTTTTACAGACATTGGAATCGGGGTTAGGTGGGTTGGCTTGAGGTCTCATTTTCTTACCTTACAATCGACTGGAATCCGAAAATATAGAATTTGGTTTTGGTTTTTTCTGTCCCCTTTAAAAATATTAATATAAATTACATACATTTTAATTTTTATATATGGTTAAATTGGGATGAAGAGATTTTTTTTTTGTACTTAAAAATCAATATAATGCATTACAATATTTTTAGAGAAGAAAATGAGTGACAAACTAATAAAAGTAGATTTTTTTCCTCTAGATAGACTTGAATTCTGATCCATAGATCATGAGCAACCCTAGCTTTTTTTAAGTGGTTATTGAGTCAAACCTTCAAGTACAGGACAGACATAGCATATACTATATATTGTTACATAAAATTCCTTATATTTTAAAAAGATATTTGTGCAAGTAATTATATTAATTTTTTTGTTCACACATAGAATTATAATATAAGTGATGACCGCAAAAGGAGTCCTATTAATAAGTCAACCCTAGATCTCATTTTATCCAACATAAGTTCACCATTTAGCTGTAATGAAGAGAAACTTTTTATATAAATCAAAATTTAAACCTTGATAAATCTAAAAAAATGGTAGGTATCATGATGATTTACCAACTCGTGCAAGTAATTGTGTTTAGGACAAGGGTTTTCTAGTATTTTTCGATAACTACATTTTGAAAAGAGTAGTGTAGTCATTTATGGAAGGCACAAATAATCTTAAAAAGAAATTTACGGAAAGTTAACGATATAGATAGCATTAGTAACGTTCTTCATTTTTCTTTTCTTTTATTTTTTAATCACCAAAATCCTAACTTGTGCCTGAACACTTCAACACAAAGTGATTAATCAAACAATTTAAGACTAATAATTTAAAATTAAAATTCTAAATTATGAATTTTCATCACTATAAATCAGCTTTATACCATTCCAAAAGGAAAAGTTGATAATTAAAATTATCAAATAACTATAAATTAAAATTATCTATTAACTATAAAAAATTACTACACATTTTAAATTTATTATGGAATAGTTAACAAATAATTTAAATAAAAATTTAAAAATTTATTCCATATAGTTATTTGTTAAACCAACATGCAAAAAGCTAGTTTTGAAAGAAACATCTTCTTGTTGAAAACATTTCAATTAGATCACTCATTAGATCGATCGGTCAACTTAGAATAGTTATATGACATGAATTTCTAAAATTTTATTTAAATTATTTGATAACTATTACATAATAAATTTGAAATATATAGTAATTTTTTATAGTTAATGGACAGTTTAAATTATTTTATTTTAAATTTTTAAATGGTATAAAGATCGTTTACAAAGATGAAAATTCATAATTTAAAATTTTAATTTTAAATTATTAGTCTTAAATTGTTTGATTAATAACTTTATTTTGAAGTGTTCAGGCATAAATTAGGATTTTGATAATAAAAAAAAAAGGAATAACATTTACTAATGCTATCTATTTCGTTAGACTTTTCGTAAATTTCTTATTAGAATGGGACATGAAGGGCACAGGGACAACCAGTTACTGTCACCTAACAAACCCGCGACAGAGGGTGGAAACCTTAAAAGGTGTGGCCTGCTGTACCTTTTTAATATGTGATAAATTTTACGCCACCTGGTCCTCATTTTCTTTTATGTACCAGGACATTTTAAAAATAATTAACGGGCGATTTTATCTTTTGTCGATTTAAATGTATTATTATTATTTATATATAATATCTTACTCAATTTTTTAATTGAACGTAATTTAAACTACCCGTCATCTGTCGCCCAATAAATCTTAACTGTTTAATAATATTTGATAGTTATTAATACTTAAATTAATAGCTTTTAATGTTAATACTTGAATTAATAACTTTTTATCTAACTAAATATCAAGCTATCTTTTTTCTGATTAGTTCATGCGCAATGTGTAAATTTTTTTTTTTAAAATAGGAAAAGTGTAAATTTTCCCTCAATATGATGGCTATATTGTGTTTAATTTATTATATTATTGCATTATGGTAAATTTTTTTAAAAAATGACTGTTAGATTGAATTTTAATGTACAAAAAATATGCTCGTATGTAAAAAGAGCAAGCGTAGGGTCACGTGGCACATTTATAACCACTGATTTTGGACCTCATACTCAACTGATCTTGAGGGGATTTCAAATTTCCAACCCAAGCCGTTTTGGCTTCTACATAACTAGGGCAATTGTTTGTGAAAAAAACTCCCACATGTTTAGCAGGGACCACACTTTATAAGGATCCAACAGTATTTTAAGGAGGTTTACTTTTTTAGCGGTAAAATAAAAATATTATAGGCAACACCCTCGTGCTAAATATGGCTCAGTGCGTCGGTGATCTTAACTTGACGAAGTCATGAAAAGTTGGTGCCTCAGCTCCAACTGAGCTGAGTATAACCTTATCCTCCAACTTTGAATAAAAACTGTGAGTTAGTCCTTTTCAGGGAAAAGTTTAAACTTTCAGAGAGTAATAGAGAAGCCCACAACTGTAACCTGTAACTCCATGTTGAAAAGGCCGAAGTACTTATATAGTCCCTGAACTTGGTTGATTATGGCACTTGTCCTATGAACTCCACCTCGGGTTGGCTTAGTCTTTGAACTTCATTAAATGGGTCAGTCAATCCCTTTAACTGTTATGTACCAGCCATGTGATGCACCTAAAATGATGCGGATTGCAAACATTTTGAGGAGCCAGATTAAAAGTGGAAAAGTCTTGTAGATTATACAGGAGAAGTAATACAAGCTCAGGGCGTTTGGGGATAAAAATAAAAAAGAGAGTAAATTCAGAGCATGAAGAGCAAGTCGTTTCGAATCATCTCCGTTGTTGGAGGGATACAAAGCAGGGAAGATTAAAGCCGAGAAAGGGGAGACTGGTTGTCTAGGTTTTGGTAGTCAATTCCCAAAATGAATTTCATCTGTTGTGTCGTCACTCGTGAATTTGAATTTCATCATTTTGTTCCCATCTTCCCCTAGTTATTCGCCCACGTTTTTGTTCTGCTACTTCGCGTCAGCCTTCAGTGATCTACATGATTATTCTTGCTGCTTTTGGTTGCGATTGATAGATTTACTAATTACTACAGCTTTTAATTTGGACTCTGAAGCCGAACCAACCTGATATCAGAGTTTCATAAGTAGACCTCGGCTCACGAGTCTAGGTAATTGCCAAACCAATCCAAATTTCTTTCATGTTTCGCTAGACGTTTCGGGTGTATGGCCCTTCCTGAAAGCTGTAAGTGGTAATTGCTACGATTGAGGTCGCGCCTAAAGAAGGGAAAAAAATACAAATTTCTAAAGAATGATTGCTTTTATTTTTCAAACCAAACTTTCCAAACTGCATTTCAATAACTATTCTCTTCTGGATTTTCAAACAATAAATGTTGGATTATGGTGAAATTAGTCTGTTTTCCACAAAAATTGGTGGGACCATAATTAAATGGCATTAAAGAATGGGTATGAAGCAAGCTTGTACTAGCATCGAAGAAAAGAGAGAAGAAAAGAAAGAGTGCTTTCTTTTCCTTCACTTTTTTTTTTGTTTTTAATTTGAGTATATGAAAAAAGTTAAAGGATAAAACATTGATGGTTGGATTCTTAGAGAGCTGAAAGGAAAGTTTGCTGGTAATTGATGAACAATAAACAGTCAGGCGGTAGAAAAAAAAAAGGGAAAATTACAAGAACCTCCCCTGATCTTTGGGTTAACCAATAGTTGCCCCCTCTTTTTAGAAAACCTACGTTTTACCCCTTGGGATAGTCACATAAGTCAAAGTCACTACCATACAAATTGGCTAAATGCTATGATTGCCCAATAAGATTTACAAATTGTGCAAATCAACAACAATATTTATTTCACGTTACCTTCAATCCATTTTCTCTAAATATATAATATATTTCTAATAAATTTTATATTTTTTGAATAATTTTTATCTTTATAAATTTACTAATAATTTCTAGATCTATAATATATTTCCATATTTATAAACCAATAGTTTATGCTTGTGATTAATATTAATATTTATTTGTTTAACATTTTATTCATTTTTCAATCAGTTCAAATAGAGGTATTATCTTTTAGGGCAAATATATTTTAGCTAATTTCATTTTATTTTGAAAACTGATTTTCACCATATGAAAGAAATCCACACATTCTACAATTTTTCAGCAACACTTAATATAAATAATATATTAATTAAGCACATCATTAATTATGTATCATTATATCATTAATTAAGTACATTTATTAGCCAAAATGGAAATTAATGTTTTTTTTTAATTTTTTAGCCTACCAATTGAAAAAATTAATAAGTTATACTTATTTTTTGCAAAAAAAAATTAAAAGTGAAAAATTCTTAAAATATATTTACTTCAATAAATGTGAAATTTTGCTTCAGCAAATAAATAAATAAATAAATGTGAAGCTTAGTTGTGCATTCAATGAATGTATTGTACATTTATTATTTTTTTAATTACCATTTAGTTATATATTCAATAAGTTTGAGGCTTTTGTTCCAAATGAAATATCTCAAGGAGGTCCCCAGTTCGAACCATAAATTATATCATCAGAAAACCATTATTAGCATTTTGGGTATAAGATTTGAACGTCTGATGGAAGTTCATAGTGAATATTTATTTTTTTAGAGGATAAGAAAGTTTTCCAAAATTAAATACATGCACGTACATAAGAAAGTCATCCAAGTGGCAAATTGAGACCCACCATATGGGCAGCAAGTGACACGTAGACAAATTCTGTCAGAAATAATGCCAAAATTGATGGTTGAGATCGAAATATGATACATTAATTGAGTTGGGGAACTTTAAGAGACAAAAAAAAAATATAATACCACTTTAGGATGACCCTTAAAGTTAGTGGACCATATTTAGATTTTAATATCCTCACTTTATAGCTCAAACTAGAGACTTACTTAAGGTCTTTCATAGGGAACAAAAACCTCGAACTTATTGAATACACAACTAAATGGTAATTAAAAAAATATATATGTGTAATACATTTATTGAATGCATAGCTAAATTCACATTTACTGAAGTAATATATTTTAATAATTTTTTACTTAAATTTTTTTTTGTAAAAGATAAGTATAATTTATTATTTTTCTCATTGGGTAGGCTAAAAGGTTACAAAACATTAATTATCATTTGGCTAAAAAATATAAGTCATGAATGATATAATGATATGTAATTAATGATTTGCATAATTAATATATTATTTATATTATGCAATGCTAAAAATTGTAGAATGTGTAGATTTATTTCATATGGTGAAAATTAGTTTTCAAAATAAAATGAGATTAGCTAAAATATATTTGTCTTAAAAGATAATGCCTTCTTTATTTAAACTAATTGAAAAGTGAATAAAATGTTGAACAAGTAAGTATTAATATTAATCATAAACATAAACTATTGGTTTATAAATTTGGAAATATATTATAGATATAGTAATTATTAGTAAATTCAGAAAGATAGAAATTTTCTAGAAATATAAAATTTATTAGAAATATATTACATATTTAGAGAAAATTGATTGGAGATAGCATGAAATGAATATTGTGGTTACTTTGTACAATTTACAAATTTTATTGAGGAATCGTGACATTTGGCCAGCTTGTATGACAATAAATTTGATTGATGTGCCTATTTAGGGGGTAAAATGTAAGTTTTTTAAAATATAGGGGATAAGTGTAGATTAAGTCAAATATAAGAGGGTTCTTGTAACTTTTGCAAATAAAAAAGGCAGGAACTTTGCAATTTTAAAAAGGCCAAAATGCGCATATGGTCCCTCAACTTTGCCAACTCTAACGAGTTAGTCCTTTATATTTGACTCAGTACAAGTTAGTCCCTAAACTTTGAAAAAGTTAGTAAGTTAGTCCAAAATGGATGGTGAAGAGAAATTGTGTGAAAATTTTGGCTGATATGGCTGATGTGGCGTGGAGCAGTTGTGTGACTTTGCTGAGTTGGTCTTGGCGGGAAAAGGAGCAAGGAAAAGGCGGCAACTTATATGTTAGTACTTATAGGATAAAGCAATAAAGCAAGAGAGCCATAAAATAGTCAAAGTGGTTGGTGCTTTACGAGGAAAAACAAAGGAGTGCTGGAGCCGTGGAGCGTATAAGACAAAGAAGGCATTGAAAAAGCTGGAATTTAGTAGCTTTGAAGAGCTCGTGGGGGACCATGTGAGGATGTTGACTTGGTTGAAAAAGAGAAAATTTGATAAGTGAGTAATAAATGTTTGTTTCGGCTAAGTTAGAAATTTTTTTATTTATGTTAGTATTAGAGATGGGTCTATTACATGGTACATAAAAACTTGTGTGACTAAATTATTATTTAGATATGTGAACTTGTTTGAGAAAATTTTAAAGTTAGAGGTTGGATTAAAAAAAATATTAATGTTATTTAGATGTTTGTTACAGCAACAAGTTAGATTGCAAAGGTAAAAAATATTGGTGTAATAATTTTATTAACAATATGTTTGTAGGTGGACATTTATAATAGTGATGTTTACATTGTATTTGCACCATGGTGGACACTTGATTGGAGAACCAAAGAATGGATATATTGATGGCAAAATATGTTTAATGGTTTCTGATGAGGACAAAATATCATATTGGTGTGTGATGGATCAAATCAAGGAGATAGGATATGATAAGAAGGCTGTAAGAGGCATATATTTTCGTAAATGCATAGGGGGATGCAGCCAATATATATTGTTGCATGATGATGCATCAACAGTAGAGATGGTAAAGCATGCTATTAAAGTTGGTGTTGTGGAAGTATTTGTTCATCACAATGTAGACAATGACAAGGTAATAGTAAGCATGGGTGAAAGGTCAAGTGAGCATGTTTCCAACTATCATGTTACATGGGAAATAGATGAAGAAGTAAACAATGGACTGGCTAAGACATGTAATTGGTCAAATTCTCAGATTGACGAAGAATTTGATAAACTGATTAATAACCTTCAGGCAACAACTAAGGACTGCAATAAAGCATTGAGCACTTTACAAGATGAAACACCCCATGGTGGAGATAAAATGCAAGAGTTGGTTGAGGAAAGTGAGAATGATAGTGATGATGACGGTGTAGACTCGGAGGTGGAGTATGCAGCAGAACTTAGTAGAGTAGATCTTTCCCTACAATCCGATGAAGATGAGGAACTCACTGTTGCAATTAAGCAAGTTAGAAGCTGGTATTCGAAAGGGGCAGCAGGGATGGCTTATAAGGAGATTGACAGTGCTCATGGAAGGCTTGTTCGAATAAGGAGTGAGGCTGACCTTGAATTTGATGAAGTGGTTGAAGATGGGTATGACAGTGAATCACTTGGAAATTCTAATCCTGAAAGTTTTGGTTCAGAAAGTGATGGGGAAGGTGGTCGTATTGAAGTTAGAAGACAACCGGTGTGGCCAAGGTACAATGAGAATTTAAGGACTTGTCACATTGAGTTAGGTATGGTCTTTAAGCATCATATCCAGTTCAAAAAGACCCTCATAAAGTATTCAATCCAGACAAAGCGTGATTTCATCTTTCTAAAGAATGAGAAAAAAAGAGTTAGAGCAATTTGCAAAGCAAGTGGCTGTCCGTGGATGATATTTGCATCATTGGAAAGAAGGAAACATTATTTCCAGGTAAAGATGTTTAATATGGAACACAATTGCCTTGAGGTGCAAAATATTTCAAGAGCTACTTCGGTATAGATGGCTGATGAAGTGAAGGATGTAATTTCATGGCATCCGGGTATAAAACCAAGCTACATTCAATAGCATATAGAGAAAAACTTTTGTATCAATTTCTCTATACACCAATGTAGGAGAACAAAGTTGCGAATAATAAAAAAACTAGAAAGAGATGTGGAGTATGAATATGCCAAGTTAGGGGACTATGCTGAAGCACTTAGGGCAACAAACATTGGAAGCACAATAGAAATAGTTACGACACCAAATCAGCAGAGGCTTCACAAAATCTTTAAAAGAATATATATCTGTTTGGCAGCAGTCAAGAAAGGTTTTTTAGAAGGGTGTAGGCCTTATTTAGGACTTGATGGATGTTTCTTGAAGGGGGTTGTGAAAGGCCAGCTCCTAACTATAGTTGGAAAAGATGGGAACAATCAAATGTTCCCTTTTGCATGGGCTGTGGTCGAGGGTGAGAACAATGACTCATGGGAGTGGTTTCTTGAGTGTTTAAAAGGTGATTTAAACACAACAGATGGTAAAGACTGGACCTTCATGTCAGACCAACACAAGGTACCAACACGTTTCATGGTAATTTTAAAATCCCCAGCAGTTTTAACCACAATTAAAACAAACATGTTTCATGGTCATTCTAAAATTCCCATAGTTTTGAGTGCTAACATGTTTCATGGTAATTCTAAAATTCCTAAATGCATAAACATGTTTCATGTATGTTTTAGTAAATAGAAAATGCAAGGAAATCACAAGGTCTACAGTACCTTCTGTTGCATATGAGAACACTTCACCTGAACTGTTACGGTAGATAATTGGCACAAATCTTCATTGCTTCATAATTTTCCTGTATAACAAATTCTCTCAGTTGACAAGTCCCTGTGGTTTTGTTTAAGTTAGTAGTAGTATTATACAAAATTGCAGGTATAAATATGGTCATTTTTATGTGAAACATCTTGATGCTTATTCTAGATAGAATTACCTTCACTTTGTGTCTATTACACTGCTGATGGCATCGTCAAAGTTCCTGCAAGTATTTAAAAATCTATTGAATTAATTTAATTATGTTGTTCAAGACAAAAATTTGCTGAATTAATTTAATTGTGTTGTTCAAGACAAAAAACTTTTGAACTGTTTTATTGTAGGGTATAGTCCATGGTGTAGCTCATACATTTCCAGCAGCAGAACATAGATTATGTGCAAGACATATCTACACCAACTGGCCTAGTAAGTTCAGGGGAGAAGCACTAAAAGAAGCATTTAATATATGTGCAAAATCTACGAATGAGCGAGCTTTTAAAAGAAACCTAGAGGATTTGGAAAAGTTAGCTGAAGGTGGTAGTGCTGCTGCAATCAGAGTTGACCCAACCAAATGGTATAGAGCCTACTTTTTGATGACAGTGAAATGTAACTCAATGGACAACAACTGTTGCGAGGCCTTCAATTTCGTTCTTGTTGGGGCTAGGAGTAAGCCCATAATATCAATGCTCGAAGATATAAGAGAGTACATAATGCTAAGGCAAGTGAAAAGAAGAGCTTTTGGTACGAAATGGCAGGGGAAGTATGGGAAAAGGGTGCTGTTGAAACTCCAAAAAAATATTAATGAGAGCTTTAAATGGCGTGCAACATGTAATGGTGACCAAGGATATCAGGTGAAGAGATATAATAGTAAGTTCTCAGTACATTTTGACATCAAGAGTTGTGACTGTCGAGGTTGGCAATTATCCGGCATTCCATGTGTGCATGCATGCAAAGCAATAATCAGCAATGTAGATAAACCAATGGACTATCTGTCAAACTAGTATACAAATGAAATATTTATGAAGTCATATGCCTACTCAATTAGGGTAATGTCTGGTGAAGACATGTGGGAAGATAGTGGTTTTGGAATTCTTAAACCTCCATTTGAAAAAGCAATGCCTGGAAGGCCCAAGAAGTCAAGAAAGAGATCAAGATATGAGGCTAAAAAGAATAACAACAAGCTTACAAAAGAAGGCAGGAAAATGAAATGTAAAAAATGTGGAGAACTTGGACACAATAGCAGGAGTTGTAGAAGAGAGTCGTATCATGAATCTCAGATGAGAGTAAAATTCTTGTGTTTGTCCATATCAAATGAATTCTGGTCTCTTGCTACTAATTTACAAGGTTTTTCCATGTCTTTGATTTTTCATAGGGAGATGAAGGGTTACATAATGTTGCTGAGCATGGTGCAAGTCAACATTCAATGGCAGGTTCAAGCAACTCAAACATGGTCAGTCAACTATCTGGTTTTAACATAATCTTTACTCAATAAACAAGCACATATTTGTACACAGATAAAAAAAGCAAGCTAATGCTGGAAAACTGACCTAAAGTACCTCTTGTTCAAACCTGGAGGAGCCTTGATGTTCAATCAGTCCATATGAGCCAACCCTGCAAAAATTCTGAAATTTTTCAATATAATATTTTCACTGCAAAAGATATATACATTTTGCATACATTTACTTTCTTTATGTACTGCTAATACATGGAACTTGTTCTTCAAACTTTTGTTGCTGTCAGCAGTACAAGATATGAAAAATCTACAACTTATCGAGGCAGGGGCAAAGGTGGTGTATGGGGCAGAGGAAAAGGGATAGGCAGGGGTAGGGGCAGAGGAACGATAGTTGGTATGGGCATTTACACAGATGCACAAGGGAAAAACATACTAAATGTAAGAAACATATTAAATATTCGCTCATGTTTTAATTCAGTAAATAATACCAGTCATAATGATACTTTTTTTTTCTTTTTCTTAATAGCTTGGATTGCCCTCTCAACCGTTGCTGTGATACAATGGAAGAACCACTTCCCTTTTGTTTAATTTTGTTCAGAAAACCAGCATAGGAAACAAGCCAGCTCAAAACTTGCTAAGTGATTATGCAAAATCAGCCTAGCTTTCTAACTATTGCCCTCTGATTATGCATAATCAGCTACTCACATTACTTTTGTATTTACAATTACTACAAAGCAATTAGCAATTATATCATTTTGTACATGAAACTTCCTTTATGCTCATGTTATTTAGAATGAGCCTTCTGTCAGTGTATATGAATGGTTCTGAACCATTATATATTGATTTATGCTATTATTATCACATATATTCTACTTATGTCAGTCATCTCTTCTCATTACTCTTTACATTCATATGTTTCCATAAGAATACAAAGTCAGAGGCATTGATGCAAACACCAGAAATTAGGCACTTTCATTTCCATAAACAATTCTGTTTACATATCAGAAGGAAAACCAACAACAAAAAACCATTACATTTCTCCTATCCTACCACATTCTCCTATGCCAAACCTTAGCCTACTCATTACATTCCTATCATCAAGTAACCATTTCCAACACGCATAAACCTAGCAACCAACACCATAGTCAAAACAAACAATCCAGCAAACATAATACTTCCAAACATGTTTCGTTTTAACCCTTTCTCAATTCTAAGTACTAGCACCTTCAACAACTCTACTTTTTTTAGGATTACTTGAATCTATTGCTCCCATTCATAGTCGGCACCACCATCTCCAATTTACCTCTTCAGCCTTATAATTTCAGAGTCACTCTTTATCTGTTTCAAACGTAACTTTCTAATTATATCCCTCGAACACTGACATAATTCTGAATCAATCCACACTAACATATTGCACCAATCTTTCAGCTCAATAGTCGGATCATCCTTCAAAAGCAAAAAACAAAAAATAATAATAATAACAATAATTAGACAAAAGCACAAAACTCAGACCAACCCAAACTCTGCGTTCTGACCGACATTCACTTGCACACAAAGGACGAAGCACTTACCCGATACTTTGAGCAACCAAAGAACCTTCGACTGACATTCTTGGTGTCTCTCTAGGCCGTGTAAATCTTCACCGGCAAACCACAAAAACAGGTCTCCATCGCTGCCGTTTCTATCACTGATTTCTTACCTTCAGTCCATCGGGACTTAATCGAATCGTGCGACATTAACGATCCTCCGCCGCTTGATCCTCCGTCGCCTTCGCGATGACTGCCGCTTGATCCTCTGCCGCCTTCACGATGACTGCCGCTTGATCCTCTGTCCCCTTCGCAACGACTGTCGCTTGATCCTCTGCCACCTTCGCGATGACGATGACTACCGCTTGCTCCTTCACCTCCTGATTTCTTCTGTACCACTCTCCTCTGTCAACGAACAGCCAAACTCGAACAAATGAAGCGACTGCCCTCTGTTCGTTTTAATTTCCAATCAACTTCCCCACCTAACAGACAACGTTATCTGACTTGGCCACTTTTTGTTAGAAACTGGACTAAATCGTTTTGTTTAGTGAAGTTTATGGACTAAAACGCTAAATCTGGAAAGTTAAAGGACTAACTCATACTAAGTCAAACAAAAATGACTAACTCGCTCGAGTTTGTCAAGTTGGAGGACCATTTGCGCATTTTGGCCTTTTAAAAACTGACTACATGGGAAATAAATAATGGGAGAAATGAGATGAAATGATGTGGGACAAAAGTGGGGCCATAAAATACAACGTCGTAGCACTATTTCTCGAAGTGAAAGGTGAGGAGCCGAGTTTGTCGCTTGTTTTATCCACTTGTCTAACTCCTCAAACATTCACAATCTGCATCAATTCAAATGCATCATGTGATCGATACATGACAGTTTAAAGTAGAGGTGAAAATGAGCCGGGCTGAGCTCTCTTTTGTGTTCGGTACTACTTGAGCTAGAGCTCAAATTGCTCAAGCCCAATTTTATTAGGCTTGAGCTCAGCTCGAGGTAAGCTCGAGCTCGGCCCGAAGGCTTGTTAGACTCGAATAGCATATATAAAACTTAGCGCCATACTTGCAGCTTAGATAAAAGATAGGGACTAAACCTGTAATTTGCTTATAGAGAAAATAACAAAATCTATCCTCAACTTTCTAATCATTTTCCAGTTTACCCTAATTTTGTAAATGTTATAAATAAGCCATCATCTTTTTTCAGACATCAATTTCTGTCTGGAGCTGCTGGTTGGAGCTTAATGGTAGTGCACAAGCACACCGCTGCCTCCAGCTCCACTAGCCCTTGAAGGATCGGGCAGCACGGTTTCACCACCAAGTTGCCCAACCCCACGTGGACCAACCCCCCTAGCAGATCCACGTATGCCCTTCAAGGTGTCAACTCGGCAAGTGCCCTGCCCAGCAGGAGCAGTCGGCGGCAGCGGCAAAGAGTGGTGCTCGTCTGGTTGGTTACGAGAGGAGGGAGAGTAATGTGGGGTTTGTGATGAGAGGGACTATCACCAGAGGAGGAATCACGATGGGAGGGATAATCACCGGAGGAATCACGATGGGGGGGGGGGGGAGTTTCTAGGCTCAAGCCCCCAAGGCCCTCAACACTTCTTACAAGCGGGCCCAATGACAAAAGGGGTCCTAGAAACAAAATATAAGGCCTGTTAGGCCTGAAAGCTTAAGGGGCTGAGTAGTATCAGGCTCGAGCTCGGCCCTAAATAAACTCGAGCCCCATTTTCGGGTTCGAGCTTGAAAAAGCCCCACTTGAAATACCCTTACTCGAGCTATCCGAATTAGGCCCGGCTCATTTTCAGCCCTAATTTAAAGGAGTTGATTGACCTATTTAATAAAGTTCAAGAACTAAGTTCACCCAAGTTGAAGTTCAAGAGATAAATGTCTTGATCAACTGAGTTCAGTGGCTATACAAGAATTTTGGCCTACTGAAAAGGAAAATAAGGAACTTTGCCATTCAAAAACTTCCAAGTTCCACCCATGTCCCAACCTTTTTCTCAGCCCCAGGTCCAAATCCTAAACTTTCTCTAGACTCTATCTGCTCCTCCATCACAACGCACCTTCTTGAATCCTATTCATCCTCATCTGGGATCACCCCCCCAAAAAAGGTGTTGTTCATTGTTAGTTCATCCAATCCTTTCATCTCCCAATTTCTTAGCGATCTCTGCCGCTGCATCTCTAATAGCTCCTTTTCTTCTTAATTTGTTTCTCTAATAGCTCCCCCTTCTAACTCATTTCAATTCAAGTACTTCCTTAACCCGACTGCGATTTAGGCCCCTGGTCATTCTGACTCAGGTAAAGATAGAGAGCCTAAAAGCAATGACAAAAAATGATCAGGCCTGAAGGTGCAAAGCCGTGCCTTCCGAATTTAGAGCGTCGGAAGCTTGTGTACTGTAGAACATGCTTCTGGTGTCTTGAAGATTTATACTGTTCCCCTATGGAGCTTTATGCCCGTTGTCTCTTACAACTTACAGGTCTCCTACCTTGTCCATCTTTTGAAGCTTTATGAGTGTCTCATTCTAGGTTTTGATTTGAACCGTTTCTGGAAAATTAATTCGTGAACCAACGTTAAAGGAAAGAACTCTGGATGAAAATGTACACCGTGGACAGTACACAAGAGAGTAGACAAGTCGTCTATGATATCTTATTGCCCAGGAACAGAGTAATGACGCAAAAATTGCCCGGAAACAGAAGCAAAGACTACAAAAATCTTGATCTACCATCAGTAACTTTTTTCAACAGAGCTTCACGTCCAGGGAACGGATTGAAAATCTTCGTATCCTTGGCATCCTCAACTCCGAACTTGTCTTCTCGCTCCTTTGAAATTCGCAACTTGCCCTCCTCCTTCCTCAACCTTGCCTTCTCCCTCCTCTGCCGTCTTCTCTCTCCAAGAACATCCCCGCTTCTCTCTTTCCCTCTCCTCATCTCATCTACCGCTTTCTCCTTCCCCTTTCTTGGAATCCTCCCACCCTTTGTCGTACCCAGAAGCCGAAAATCCACCTTACTCCATCCAATTTTATCATCGTTGTCCCAACCAAACCTCTCGCTTATCTCCACCAACGCCGACACGGCGCCGCCGTCGGAACTTAAACGGCTGCTCGCCTTGTCCCCCCTGAGGACACTCTCGGCGTACTCCCATTCCATTCTGTCCTTGTAGATTGGGTCTTCGAGCACCTGGTCGGCGAGCCTCGCCCAGTGCTCGTAGTCCTGGGCTCGCAGATTCTTGGACACCCACTTGAGGTAGCTCGACGGGAGGCTCCCCAACATCTTGCCCTTGTATTTACCAAAGTCTATCACGGTGTCTCTTGCTGGGATTGGGTTCAAACTCGAAGCTCGCTGTGGAATTGGCTTGAAACAACATGAGATCGTCGGCGCTATTGGTTTTACAGACGGATACGAAAGAAGGAAAGACATCGGATTTTATGGGGCTCGGGGAAGGTTTGAACGTTGAACTGTGAACCAGAGGAAAGAATTAGAGGTTGGGTCCGCCGGCCGGGTTCTGTGCAGGAGAAATTATGTGACCAACACACATATATCTCGACCTCCCATTTTTCTTTCACCTGGATCGGTCGGTCATAGACTCATAGTGACGCTCTGCGAGTAATTGAGATAAAACGTTAGGTTTTGCTTTCTTAATACTGCTGGCACAATTCAAAACGCTGCGTTTCTCTCCATTCGGCAACTATCTAATACCCTGCTCTAGTGCAGACCGAGTCCTCTGCGTCACTGCGGTCCCTCGAAGCCAGCCGGGCAACCGTCGTCTCCGGCATCCCTCCGCGTCACTCGAAAGTGCTATTCAGGTGAGATTAAATAAAAGCCTAAGTTAGACGACGAAGTTATCCAATTTTATACAGAACTATCTTCTAGTCTAATAACTAACTTGTTTATTTTTTTGCAGTTTTCAGCTTTCGGTTCTTCCTCTCTGGGTTTCTACAATAATTCAGCTAATTCATATTTCTTTGGCGGTAGTTTTGTCGAACAAGCTCCTAATCCTGTTGCTTGTTCTCATGTTTTACGAACTCTTTATTCTGATGATCTGTTGGGCAGTTGTTTATCAGTTTATTGGATGATTTTTTGCTATTTTTATGATGAAAAACCAAACTTTATTAATCTGTATGCGGTTGCATGTTTGATTTTTTTTTTTTTAATTTTTCAAGAACGGATTGATCAATTGGGCATTTGTCCCTTCATTTTTAATGTCAGCGTGTCATGTTTCTGGTCGTTTATTTTATCACGGCACTCATATACAGATTTGTATTTTGGCCTCGAGAAGTCGAAAGCATGGCTTTGACACTGACCATACCATGTCGCTGCTGGCACGGACGAGTGAAGTCTAGCCTCCCTTCAGCTTCAGGTTCTTCTATTATTTTCTAAGAGTCATTGGGAGACATGCCTCATTGATCGTTCTTTATGCAATTATACTGATCCCAACATTATGAATTTTCAGGGGAAGGATGCCAATATCCAAGTCAAGCTGTGGTGAGTGAACAGAACAGGTTGTTCTTGTTTTGTGTAATATTAGTGAATTGATGAATATAATGAGTGGGTTTCCTTCTGATGCCAGAGAGCATTACCAATTCGGATTATTACAGTAGGGAAGAAGAGGTCCCCAGGGGTACAGTTGTTGGTGGATGATTATATCGGGAAGCTAAAACATTATTGTCATGTTGATGATGTTGTTATCCGTTCCAATCCCAAAAACACACAGTAATCCTGATGTCC
Source organism: Aquilaria sinensis (assembly GCA_005392925.1). Lineage (NCBI taxonomy): Eukaryota > Viridiplantae > Streptophyta > Magnoliopsida > Malvales > Thymelaeaceae > Aquilaria > Aquilaria sinensis. Next base: position 116,279 of record SMDT01002862.1, on the reverse strand, counting down.
CTGCTCATGACCAATTTGACACTTCCTTTTCTTAAAAAAAGATTTTGATGGTGTTATTTAGCTCTTCAACATGAGGTATAGCTTTCTCTTTACTCATTAACTTGTTTATTCAGTGATGTGAGAGCTCAGGTTGATGATGAAGATGGAGCAATCATGAATCTTATAGGGTCAGATGACTGGGTATAGTTTTGAAAACATATTTGGCAATTGTATCTCTCCTTTCCTGTTGTTGTCTGGGTAGGATTCTACTTCTTATTTCGGAGATTTTGGAGTCGTTTCTATTTGCATACTTATTTTGTTCTGCCACTGCAGGTTGTGATGTTGGATGAGCGAGGACTGCATATGGGATCAGAGCAGCTGGCTGGATTGGTGGGGAATGCTGGGAACACGGTATCTATTTCTATATTTAAAACAAAAATGTTGACAAAGGCCTTCCCTTGAAACCATAGGTAGAGAAAGAGGGGTTTGGAAATGAGCCCCAGGGGCGGAAAGCCTCAACAGCTGAGCAACTGCCCAACAGCTCATGGCCCCTAGGAATGGGGTTCACAAGTGTATGAATTATGAAGTTGGTTTTCCTTTGTTCTCATGTCTTTTGAGTTTGGTGGGTGATAAAATGTGGATATTTCACTATGGTGGAACCTAAAGTTTATAAAAATATGTTGTACCTTGAGTATTGGAATCATCTGGAACCAACTTAAGTAAAGAAGGCTGAGGATGGATCCATAAATCTTTTGTTCACATATGAACTTGGTTTTTGCGTTCGTTTTCTTGTTCAAAGATGTTGGGTATCAAATCAAAGGTTTGAAATGCTCTCATTCAGATAATTGGTTCTTGCAACATTTTGGATGCTAAAAGATTGCAAATAGAATATTGAGTTAGTCTCATCTCATGCTCTGCATTTAATTGAACTGGCTTGATATTTCATAAAATTTTATTTGATTTCTCCTATACAGGGAGCTTCAAGGTTATCATTTTGCATCGGTGGACCTTATGGTCTTGGCAGACAAGTGCGGGAACGAGCTGATATATCAATCAAGTTGTCTTCCATGGTTTTGAATCATCAGATTGCACTGGTCGTTCTCATGGAACAACTGTATAGGTAAGAACCGAATCGTGATTTACTTGCATGATTTACTTGCATCTATGTCATGGATTCTTGTGAAAATCAAATGAGATACTGTGGGTGTGTTGGTCGTTGAATTTGGTATGCTGGGCACTTAATAAGGATAGTACTGAACAACTATCAAGTGTTGATGAATGTGGGCATAGACGCAAAACATGTCAAGGATCTTGCCCTTTTGATGAGCTGCTTAGGGGATTCTGCTGGTCTTAGCTTTGAGTTGATGCCCTTTTTTTAGGTTTGTCTCGGCCCAGCAAGCTGATTCTTCTGCTTGATGATAGTTATGGCACTTTCCATTCATTGTTGTACTCGATCTTCAGGTCTTGGACGATTCTCAGAGGGCAGAAGTACCATCATTCTTGATCCAACCGTGCCTTAAGTCGAACGATGGCAGTGGAACTGCTCCTTAAAAATGAAGGACGATGACGAGAATTTGTATTAGTTGTGTCGTAGGATGTTCAGAGGAGCTATATAATTGGAACTGAAAGGACCGGAGTCTATAAAAGCCAGCCCCTTCAATTAAGTCACACTTTGTTGATTTTTGGTCAAACTCTAGATAAAATTTTCTTTCAACTCTATATTTTCTTTCGAGGGCTTTGGGGTGGGGGAGTCTAGATATAAATCTTTCTTTGACTTTTTAGATTTGAGTTCAACTTCATTTTTTCATATTAATTGTTGTTAAGAAAGTTTGAGAAATAAGACTCAAAAACTACAAATTTTAATATAACATTTACATATAAAGTTTATTTATTTATGTACCAATGTTTCTTTTGATTACCAAAAAATAAAAAATAAAAATAAACATAATATTTATGATGGATGGAGTATTAAGCTGCAACAAGAATAGCATCCTTGTCGTGTTATAAATCTACTAGTATGACGATTGATATTTAAGTACTTATTTGTCCATGCTTAATTGAAATTAAATGCAAATGTGTTGTCATTATAATTCTTGTTCTTGAGGTATCAAAACACTGCTTGATTCGCGAATATGAAGCTTGCTGCAATATTTGGGGTACGTATTTGTGGGGTGTACATTTTCTCTTCCTATGTAAGAAGTGTGTCATCTCTATGATACACTCTAAATATCAAAATAGTAGTATCTTTGGCTATGCAGCTTTCATATTTGGATTACGGGTAAAATTTAAATTTAATTTTATAACTTTAAGGGTTGTTCTAATGTGATTCCTTAATTTAAAAAGTGACTATTAAAGTTTCGTAACTAAACTCGTATGTCCTATTTTGGTCCCTACTGTTAGTTCAAGTGTTAGTTTGGACAGAAAGTGCTTACCTGGCATATCAATTGCCATGTGACATCCTCTTTTATGAAAATAAGTGATAATACTGAAAAAATAATAGATATCAAGGTAGAATTGACACAAACAAATAATTCTAAGGATCTAAAACATACATTAACCTAGCGCTGGCCATCCTACGCGACTTAGATGGCAGATGTGGTCTTGCGATTCGGCGACAATGGTGTTATGAAAGGTGAGGCAATCAATTCGCATGAACTCTAAAATCCTTGAAGGTGCCGCATTATCTATGCCCAGCTGCTCCACTGCCTAGACAAACCTCCTGTGCTGTTTACGCTGACGATGATTTTTGTCCCTTCTTGTTTTCTTTATCTAACACTGCCTTTTAACTTCCCTCCCTATTGCTGTTTATGATCTCATCCCCTTTCCCCGAGCCCGCCGCTGACTTGGACTTGGATAGCTTATCTTCCTTCTCCTTCCCGCTAGGGTGCTGACTATTATTATTCTCCTTGGTCTTTTCTGATGCAAATTCTTCACCGCTGCTGGTGGAGAAATCTACTAGGATTTTGGGGTCCATCTCCATGTTCAGTAGCATGTCATAGTTGTTGATTCCCACGAAGGGGTATTGAAATCAATGCTCTCGAGCAAGTTCTTGTCAGCGAAGTCCAGGAATTCAGCCAGGTTGAAGGAGAAATTATTAACAGCACTTCAGGACACACATCCGTGGTTCTCATCATTGGTTGTGTCCCTCAGAGGTGTCACAACCAGCATTAATTCTGAGAAAAGATCGAGTGTGTGTGTGTGTGTGTGTGTGTGTATAGCTATACAATTAAAGTTATATATGTATAGCTATGTATATATATCAAAATTGATTCCCGATAAAAATGAAAGAGAAACTGAAGAAGGTTTGCACAACCGCTGCCGGCCTTTATATATTGATGGTATATATATGTTTGTTGTGCACAAGTTGGAGATGTTTTTTTTATGTTGGCGTTCAAGAAATCAGTGATCGGGGGGGAGTGGGGGGGGAGATATTGGGAGGAGGACAAGGAGAGGACTTGGGGACCAGTGTGGAGGAGAAATCGGGACTAGGACAGGGCACCTGTGTTGGGACCCGAATGGAAGAGAACGCAGGCAACGATAGGCGTTGGTAGCGGTGAGATGGTGGCAGGCTCAGCAAGTGGTGGAGGGTGAAGAGGTAAGAAGAAGATGAAATTTGGATTAATCACCTTTTAAGTCTAATTTTTTTTTGTCTTTGTCAATTCTACCCTAAATTTTCATTATTTCAATCTTATCACTTATTATCATAAAAAGATGATGCCACATAAGTAATTTCCGTTCAAACTAATGCTTGAACTGATAGGAACCAAAATAGGACACGCGAGTTGAGTTACAAGACTTTAATAGTCACCTTTTGAGTTAAGGGATCACATTAGGATGACTCTTAAAGTTAAGGGACTAAATTTGGATTTTACTCGAATTACTCATATTAGACAAACATATCCACATGTAAAAGCATGTGCCTTAAGTACCGACAGGAAAGGAATTGCCAACTAAGTAGTCAAACAACAACAATCTTTATAATAATTAGTAATATTGTTTTGAGTATTATTAGTGTTACTATATTAACATTATTTAGCATAAAAAAAACTACTACTAATAACATTTTTAATCAACATATACGCTATATTAATGTGCCTTGTCATCTTAATTATATTATTTAAAGCGTTAAGCGCTTGATGGGATGTTAGTAATAGTATCAATTTTGTTATAATGACCATTTAGGTTTCATATGTGGCTCATCTGTCTTGTTTTTTTTTTTTGGCATTTTGGCTGCTTTTTCTGTATGAAATTGATTTTTTTTTATTTTTTTGTGTTTTTTTTGCTGAAAATGATAAATTATAAAATTGGCCCTCTATTTATTTGTGGTGATGTCTTCTGGTCCTTAGATTTTGAAAGTAGGCATTTTACCACTTTGTCTTAAACTTTTGATTATTGTATTTTATGTCCCCAATTTTCATGAATGACACTTAAGGCTCCAATTTGTTAGGCCTGTGATTTGTATGGGCCATGGGCTATGCTTATGATGTACATGAAATGCATATGAATTGTGTATATTAATGTTACAAGTCATGGACATGAAGAAATGAACTAAGAAGAGAACAAACACTCATCAAAGGTCTTAAGGAACTCTAGGTGCACTCTAATGGAACAAGTGGGAAAATGTTACACTTGTGAGCTAAGAAGGGCTCAAATCATGTGCCAATATAGACTTGGAAGTGAAAACTCAAAAGTTGAGGGAAAAGTGCTTAAGAATTTGAGGGCATTAAGGGAGCACCAAGGAGGGGCGCAAGGTGGCTCTTGGATGCACTCTTATGTGCACTCCTAACACTGTGAAGACTTTAAAGCCTAGTTCTTAAAGAGGGTTTGTATAAAATTTATTCTTAGCATTAAAATGAGAATAAGGGCTACAATGTAAGCCAAGAAAAAGTGAAAAACATATAGAAGCCATGGGCAGCACTCTATAGTACACTAAAAAACTCTAGAATGCACTTAAAGTGCACCTATGTTCAAATGGAAGTTTGAGGCCTAATTGGCCAAACTAATGCACAAAATGGGTGCTTAAAACACACCACTTAAATAGTTAAGCAAGTTAATATGATGTGCAAAATGCCTTAGGTAACTTGGAGGGAGTTAGACCAAAAAGTGATCAAAATTTCTTGGCCGCTAAGGCCATTTCGACTGAATGTTGCACCTCTTGACTAAGCTTAAGTTAAGACAACTTCCTAGATATTTCTTGCTGTAATCTTGACCTCCATAACCTGGCCAAACCTTTATCAAAGCATAGCAACACCACTGAAAAGAAATTAGGGCCAAAGAAGAAATAAGCCAACCATGAAGGCTTTCAGGTAAACTCATGGTGGCGTCTATGGTACATGAAAGATTTCTTGCTTCTTTGCCATTAATTTTGAACTGGGTAAAGGTCCATATGAGACTTCTTCTCCTAGATTTTAAAGGGGAAATAGCTACCTTAAGGGATGGCTATCGTCAAAGGAACCTAGAGGCTATGTTAATGGGCTATGTGTGCATTAAGCACTATGGTGAGCTAGCTAATATACTTTGGGCAAACATTAGGGTTTTTGGCAAGTATGGCCAAGCTTGCTTAATTACCTAGAGCTCTATGTTAAATTAAACATAATTAAAGTGATTACTTGCAAAATTGAAAGAAAATGCTTGTTTGCTATGTTAAGTGAAACCATTCATGTGGTGTGTCCGTTTGCATGCTTCTTTGATTGTGTGCATGTGCTAACCCCTAATTTGTGTATGTAAATATCTTGTATGATGTTGTATATAATGCCTTTGGTGTATTCTTTGTCTTTGGTCGTAGGTTATTAAGCAAAATTGGAGGTTAATATGTATAGTAATGTTATACACATTATGTAGGCACTAGGTGTTGAATTGGGCCCTTACTAAATACTTGTATACTCATGCCCCTTTTTGCCCATTTCAGGTAAGAAAGTGGAAGGGTAAGGAAACCTCTTGAAGGGTTTATATATAAAGAGGTATGATTCGGGGTTGATGGTGTTTCTGAAAAGAAGCTTGCAAAAGTTCATGAGGTTGAACTAATTGTTGTGTTGTGTATTAGTTTGTAGGCCTTAATGGCTGCAGTGGGACTTGCTGCTTTCGTATCCATCTTGGTATAGGTTGGAACTAGAAGAATAATAAGGCAACTATGACCTAAGTGTCAAGTGAAAGTAGAGATCAAAGTTGTAGTGGGCATAGAGGTAGTTTGAACTATGCTATGTACCATGCATGACATCTAGTAAACCAATTTTAGGTTGTATGTAATTTTGGGCCATGTAGTCCCTATCTACCCAATTTTGGATCTGTAAATGTTTGGAATTAGCTAATGGCAAGGGGACTTAGAGTAGAACATGACTTGTGCCTTGTATGTACATAATGGGCTTAGGTAAGCCTTCTTAAGGCACTAAGTATGGTGGGCTAGGAAGAATACACACACGGCTTGTAATTAAGTAATCTCGTATGTATGTATGTATGCATGGATGTGAGTATGGGTTGACATGGCAAGTGCACTAAGTAGGCTTCAAGTAAGCCTCCTAAAGACACTCAGACACACACCCACAACTCAAACATACATATGCCCTTAAATGCCCTAATAGGCATCCTAGCACCTTTGGTGCCTAAGGCATGAACATGCCCTGCCTGCACACTTAGAGTTCCAAGGTAAGCCCATAAGACACACACTTACAAACTCACCTATGCTCATGCACCTCATATGCATTAAATAAAGGTAATCAAAATGGCTAGTCAAGCGCATTCACTAGAATAACATATCAAGCTGTTGACTTAATGTGTTAAGGCGGTAACTTAACCTGTTAAACCTAACGGGTTAATCAGTCACTCTCACCTAAGTCCCACATAAGTTGAGGTTAAGAATCTTGGGAGTCATGGCCTAATCCACCATATGTTAGTTAAGCAACTAAACCTCCTAGAATGATTTAAGGTGGGGGTGAATTGGGTCCTGGCACAATTTCACCTGAAATCTCACATTCATTGTATTGATCTTATGTCATACATTTTCTATTTATCATATTTATTAACACACTTTTCAATCATTACAATTTTTTAGCTCTTAAATTCAGAACTTTTTTTAGTATTTTTTCTATAAATATAATGGCCATGAAAGTCGTATCTTCATCTGTCGTCCCACAATTTGCTATCTATGCTTAACTGTAAAGAAAGAAGAAAAAATAAAAGGAAAAGACGGGGTCAAACGACCTTGAATATTCATTTAAAACTATAAATGGTTTCATATTTTTCTGTAAGTGCAATTTTGCTGCGGGGAAAGAATACATTTAATCATAAAAATTTGAACACTTTTTTTTATTCAATTCATAAAATTTTGTAAATTTCTATTTGAGTCATAAAACTTTCAAAATGTGTAAAAATTAGTCTGAAACCATTAGCCTCCTATTTTGGAGTTAATGTTAACATTAACTTTTTACATGTTTTGCAAGTTTCAAGATTCAAATGAAAAGTCATAAAGTTTTAAAACTTAAATAGAAAAATTACAAAAGATTTTAGAACCGAAAGTGATAGTTTTCCCTCTAACTTGAAGATTTTTTTTATAAGTAATTTTTTTTATAATTTTTTAATTTTCATTTGACTACCTTTTGTTTTATAGTTTTTTATGTATTCCAAATTTAGAAAAAAAAAGCCTAAAAATAGGAGTATATTTTTTTTGCAAAAAGAAAATTAAAAATACTTTTCAAAGATTAAAGGATGACTGAACATTTCAAAGAACAAAAAAAATCTCAAAATAAATATTTTTAGTTATTAAAAAATAATATTTGCTGGACTTATACAAAAATAAGAAGCTCATTAATTAGTTTGAATTTTGTTCAAAAATATAAATAAGATAATAGTTTCTCCAAACTGGAAAAAAATTAATGGGACCCATTAAATAATAACCAATTTTTTATGCCAAGTGTGTTCTAGACTGGGCGAATGTTACATTAATTCAGACGACAAAAATAAAGAAATTCTCCACAAAATGTGATTTTTTTATCATTTGATGCATAAATAAAAAATATTTTATCTTCGTTGTAAAAATTGGTATTTTCTTAAAAAATTTTGAAAGGCCAATTGACCAGCCAAGGAAACGATCACTTTCAAAATCTTATGAAAATTTTCTATTTAAATCTTAAAACTTTACAAATTTTTATTTAAGTCTTAAAACTTTGTGAATTTCTATTTAAGTCCTATTATTTGGTAAATTTCTATTTAAGTACTAAAATTTGCAAAACATATAAATAGTTAGTCCTAAAGTGACTAACAGTTTAGGACTAACTATTTATACGTTTTGAAAGTTTTATGCTCAAATAGAAACTCATAAAATTTTAGGACCTAAATAGAAAAATTATCAAAGCTTTAGGACTGAATGTGTCCTTCACCTATTTTGGTGCTAATATGGTTCTAGCTTTTAACTATTTTTTAGTTTCCTACATTCAATTGGACTTAATAATTAAGGAAGTGAAAATGGTACTTCTCGTCATTCTAACGGATTCATCTAGGCTATTAAATGAATGTATGACCTTAAAAAACTAAAGGATTCACATCATTTGATCGTTCAGATGAGAGATAATAAGTTTCTGTAATTGAGCTTATGTAAAAGAAAAAAAAATCAAAGTACAAAAAAGCCTTTCTAATGAAAGTGTTGTGATTTACTATTACCTTCGTCTCACATTTGTTTATTCAACAATTACTATTTTGAGTGGTCTCAATTTTTTCTACAATAATTTCATATTTAATAAATTATTTTACTATATTGTCATTTAAACTATTATTTTAATATTCACATTTTTCATTTTTGTTAAATGACAATAGCACAATAAATTTTCCTCTTCTGATGTGTTAAAAAAACTTAGGGAAAAGTATAAAAAATACTTACTGTAGTTATGAGCATGAACTAATTTGGTCATCATAATTTTAAGTAGTGTCAATTGTATCACTAAAGTCATAAATTGGGCCAAAGTTGATCACTAATGTTACAGTTTGATGTCAAATGAAAACTGCTCATTTAATAATGTGTTTCTGATTATCTGCTTTCTGACATGACAATTTTTTTATTGATAAATAATGATATTAACACTACCTCTTCTGACATCACCTCATCACCAATGACGGATCTGACAGTAACTAATGCAGTGACTGATGCATAATAAAATGAAAATAATAAATTACACAAAATTTCTGAAGTTTGTTAAAAGTTATATCAGTACCCTAAAAATTTTAAATCAACAACTTTGTGCATTTATGGTTAAATTTTTAATGGGAGGTGGCATAGTCGGTACCAAACTGTAATATTAGTGGCCAATTTAGACCTAAACTATGACTTTAGTGATGTAATTAAAAGTATTTAAATCTATAGTGATCAAATTGGTTCAAACCTATAGCAATGGAAGATTTTTTAGTACTTTTCCCAAAAATTTAGTATTGACTTTCCGAAATGGAAAAAGAGAATACTGCTTACTGAATTATCCACGTGTGTCCCTCCACACAACCCGCGACTTTAAAATACACACATCCTGCAGCGAGCTCAGCCCGGCATTGGTCATCCGTTTCGTTTTAGTTTTGGAGAGAGGAGAGGGTGGTGGTGCAGAAGCAGCAGCAATAGCCAATAACGGTGATGGAGTGGCGGGATATAGACGACTTGCCCAAGAACGCCGCCAACTACACGGCGCTAACTCCTCTTTGGTTCTTGGAGCGGGCCGCCACTGTGCATCCCGCCAGGAAATCTCTCATCCACCGATCTCTGTCCTACACTTGGAGCCAGACCTACCAGCGCTGCCGCCGTCTGGCTTCCTCTCTCAACGCACGTTCCATCGGCCCCGGTTCCACGGTAATATCTTCACCACCTACAATTAATTAATACAATCATTAACGAAGTTGCCGCTTGGCTTTCTTTCTTCCTTTTTTTATTTTTTATTTATTTTAAGTTCACTCTCTGCTTGTGTCTGTTTGACTTCCAAGAAAATCGCCGGATATTGTTATTTTTCGCATGTTCAAATTTGAATTGAATAAAATAATTTTTTTAAAGTTGATTAATTTCTTGGTGCCGGCAAAGGCATTTTCTTATTTGTAGTAGTTAACCAGATGCCATGGGGCCAGCGAGCCAATACATTTCCAGATGAGCTGTTCCATGAACTGTTTTATGCATTCTTGTTGGGAAAAATTACTTGGGTGATCCATAGTTGGGACGTTGATGTCCTCTGCGAAAGGATTTGGATTAAAAAGAGACGAGTTTGATGCCAAACAATTTGTGGTTAATAGCTCTAGTTTGATTTTTTAGTGTTTTTTGTTATTCACCTATTTGGTGGCATCGGTCTATGGATGAAAATGGATATATAGACAAAAGAGAAAAAATAATGAACTGACTTTGATGTTTGTAGTGTGTGGAAGATTTCCCTGTCATGAATTCAGGAATGTCTGTTCTAACATAATGTGACTGGACTTTGGAACCCTGGATAACTTGGATGTGAACTAGTTTTGTAAAATTTCTCTGGTCGTTCTGGTTTTTGTGATGGGTCAAGTTCATGTTATACTGCTGGCAGGTCGCGATCATTGCACCAAATATTCCTGCCACATATGAAGCTCATTTTGGGGTCCCTATGGCTGGTGCTGTTTTGAATGCTGTAAATATTCGTCTAAATGCACAAACTATTGCTTTTCTGCTTGGTCATTCTGGATCTGTAGCTCTCGTGGTGGACCAGGAGCTATTTAGTTTGGCCGAAGAAGCTTTGAAGATCATGGAGGAGAAGAGTAAAGGCAATTTCAAGCGTCCACTCTTGATTGTCATAGCTGATGACAGTTGTGATCCCAAGACACTAAGATATGCTCTGGCCAGAGGAGCTGTCGAGTATGAGATGTTCCTGGAGAGTGGCAATCCCGAGTATCCTTGGAGTCCACCTCAGGATGAGTGGCAGAGCATTGCATTGGGTTATACCTCCGGCACAACTGCTAGTCCTAAGGGCGTGGTTCTGAGCCACAGAGGAGCATATTGCATGTCTTTGAGTGAACCCCTTATTTGGGGGATGAGTGAAGGGGCCATATACTTGTGGACTCTACCTATGTTCCACTGCAATGGTTGGTGTTTTACTTGGGCACTTGCAGCTCTCTGTGGAACAAATATATGTCTCAGACAGGTATATAGTTTCTATATCTTTTTGCTGTCTTCCCTTTCCTTGTTTATTGTTTTCATACTTATGCACATAATTCCAGCTTGTTAGCACAAGCTTAAGTGCTTTTCTAGATATACTTTGATAGCTCATTGGTAACTTGTATTTCTGAGAAAGACTATCTGTACATGAATCTCTTTTACTGCTTCAAAATTTGTTCATTGCTTAAGATGTTCAACCATGCACCTTTGATTTCCTATCATATATTTGCAGGTAACAGCTAAAGCAGTATATTCAGCAATAGCAAAGTACAAAGTTACTCACTTCTGTGCTGCACCAGTGGTGCTCAACTCCATTGTCAATGCCTCATCAGAGGAAACAATTCTACCTCTTCCACATGTTGTGCATGTAATGACTGCTGGTGCTGCACCGCCTCCTTCTGTTCTCTTTGCAATGTCTCAAAAGGGCTTCCGAGTCACTCACACATATGGTCTGTCAGAAACCTATGGCCCTTCTACAGTTTGTGCATGGAAGCCAGAGTGGGACTCACTGCCACCAGAGACTCAGGCGTGTCTTAATGCACGCCAAGGTGTACGATTTATTGGCTTAGAGCAACTTGAAGTGATAAACACTCAAACTGGTGAACCTGTCCCAGCAGATGGAAAAACGGTTGGAGAAATTGTAATGCGAGGCAATTTGGTGATGAAGGGCTACCTAAGGAACCCAAAAGCCAATGAGGAAGCTTTTGCAAATGGGTGGTATCACTCTGGGGATCTTGGTGTCAAGCACCCAGATAATTACATAGAACTGAAGGACAGATCAAAGGACATTATAATATCTGGAGGTGAAAACATCAGCAGTGTAGAGGTAGAAAATCATATATACCATCATTCAGCAGTTTTGGAAGCATCAGTTGTGGCAAGGCCGGATGAACGTTGGGGAGAGTCCCCTTGTGCTTTCGTGACCTTGAAGCATGGGGTGGACAAATCAGATGAAAGGCGTTTGGCTGAGGATATAATGAAGTTTTGCAAGGAAAGAATGCCTGCATACTGGGTTCCAAAATCAGTTGTTTTTGGGCCATTGCCAAAGACTGCTACTGGGAAGGTTCAGAAACATGTGCTTAGATCAAAGGCAAAAGAGATGGGCCCGGTCAGGATAAGCAAGCTATGATATCCAAGCCATTGTACCAAAGAGTCCGTTAATCTTTAAACTGTTTACATGTAGAATGTGTGCCATTTGTAACCGTAATGTCTCGTGTCACATTGACCGGGAAGTTTGAACTGTTTCCATATAAAGAGATTCTAAATGTTGTACGAAAATTGCAGATCTCCAAATGCTGTAGTAATTTATTTTCTGCTTGCTTCAGATTTCATCTTAACTTCTGGCTTTGATACTTAGCTCCATAAGGGTCATTCTTGAAATTTGACTGTCTGGTACCTTGAGGCACATTCCTTATTCTGTTTGATGAAGGAATTAGATCTTCAAGAAACCTAAGCGATTTTGGACAAGTTATGGAGTACATGAACTGCCAGTCAACCGAAAAAACCTTTTGCGATAACTTGAATTTCTTAGACAAATGGAGCTTTTGTATCTGCCTTTGAATCTTCCCAAAGGAAGCTTCCAATTATAGCTTATAGGCCGCAACTTGGCTGGAAGAACAAACCGAAAAAAAGAAAAAGAAAGAAAGAAAGAAAGAAAAGAAAAGAAAGAAAGATGGGAACATTTTTTAGGTTTGAATCTGATGCTGAAAAAGTCATCAGGTCATCAGCTCGTGAAAAAGTTGGTGGCTTGCCCTCCATCTCTTCTCTTGTCTTCCTACAAAATTAATCTAAATATTACAAGTAAACACCACGAGGGTTTCAGTATTCAAATTCGTTTTACCAAATTTATGAATTGGCGTAAGAGAACTGACCAATAACATTGTGTTCAGTAGTACTACTAGTTATTTCAAAATCTCTATATAATCCGCTTCAAAGTCCCTCCTCTTTCTATGTTATGAACTTGACGAAATGGCTTTCTCGTTTCCAATCAAACTCTGCATTCCGGCAGTCCCTCTCCTCTGCTTCGCGGTCTCCTGCAGCCTCCTAGGTATGGAGTCTATAGACCTTCAAATACATATCCTTATACATTTCTTATCTTACAATGCATCTCTAAGCGAGTTTATTTGTTTCCGACATGTATGTCTCAAGCAGGAGCAGCAGCAGCTTGTTACGAAGTACCTGAAGCACGATCAGCCGGAGCTTGCTCTAATGATACTTCCCCAGAAGCTGAGGATCCTACTAAGATTGTGGCAAAGGCTTTGTTATGCTTCGACGAAAAATATGTAAGATATACATTAGCTAGGCCTTTATCTTTGCCTGCTCATCTCCAAGCAAGCACGTCTAACTTGTCAGGTGGAAGCTTCAGGTATACGAAAACTGTGAGCAATCTTATAGGCTGACTGAGGCCGGAGAATTGGGAGTTCCACGCAACAGTACCAACGAATTCTGCACCGGCCCGTGTCTGAATGAGACGAACCTTGTTCTGAGCTGCGTAGACGGCATTACAGCCAACTTCAAATTCTTCAATAACGCCACCAGTCAGGACATCAGAGACACTGTCAAGGCAGCATGTGGCCGTGGCCCTGAAAGAGGTAGCTGAATTTGCTTCCTGGTTACGTAACGTAACTTGTATAGGAAGTAACCTTTCTTGTTCTTGGTTGTTTCAGGTAATTTCAATGTGACGAATCATATTGAAGGAAACCAGAGCAGTGTAAGCAAAGCAGCATTTGGCAATTCAGTTCAATTACCGCTCGGACTGATGACTCTGGGCTGTGCTTTGTTGCTTTGAAGTGTTTCATTAAAAAAAGTCTGTCAACTGTAACTAAAGAGAGAAAAGAATACTCTATAAGAAGCACACGTACACTTTTTTCAAATTTAATTTCTTTTTTTGAGTGATGGGGAAATAAGTGCTGTTTGGAAGTTGTTCCTCTCCAACTAGTGATCTGAAGAGTAATGTTACAAAAAGTGAATTTTATAGTTCTGCTTCCTTTACCACCTACCATATCATTTTTACAAAACCGTTTTTTGCAGTAATCTATTTTTGTGGAATGGACTACAGAGTAGTATTGTGGTACTGGTGATGTTACACCTACAAAACAGTGGCGTGGCTAGGGGTGAGGGGTTGCGCTAGCACCTCCAACAATTTAAAACAATAGAGATATACATACAAGAAAAGCTATTAATGTTATTAAAATAGTTTATTATGTTTCATAACATTTATATAGAATATTTTTCTTGTTCCCAACAATGCTCGAGTAATTTACTTGCAATATAAATAGGTAAAGGTAGAATGCAAGGTAAGCTCACAATTTCTTTTTTTTTTTTTTTTTCTAGTTTTCCACATAACTTCTATATAGAATAAAATGTCCTCAAATAGGTTTTTTTGGAACATAAAACTGCCCTTTGTTAGCTGACTAGTTCCACTAGTCAACTGTTAAATACATTTCTTGATTAATAAAAAAAATAGACAAGATAAATCTTTTGCATCATATTTTTTATCTTTCACTCACATTCTTGACAACCTTCCATGCTATAATTTATTATCACATTATTATAATATTAGTACACTATTGTCTATTATCTTTCTAAATAGCAAACAAAAAATTTTAATTTATAATTATTTTTCTATATTGCAAACATTGTAAAAGGCATTTAACCATAAATTTTATTATTATTATTATTATAATGATGTAGGATTACAACATATATTATAATTAGCTAAATTTCACCAAAAGTCCATAACTAGTTTTAGGATTAATAGAGTATATATTGGTAAAGCTATAGAACTTATATCTAAAAACGTAAAGTTATAGGATTGAAATACAAAAAGTTAGCAAAGTTTTGAAATTGAAATTGATTAATCTTAATGGTAGTGAGCAACTCAGACTAACTTTGCAATATTAGTGGTTTATTTGGCCCAAGAAAAAGCTAGTGGGAAAATCGGGCAACCTAAAAAACATTAGTGGTTTATTCATTATTTTGACTAAGTTTGAGTTTCCATGTATCTTAAAATCGGGTAAAATAAGAAGCAGTAGTCTTCATGGTGCGATTTCATACGATTTTTACCCAAACTCATAACCACACTGCATAATAAAAAACTTCATAGTTTTAAAACTGTAATCGACCAAGCTTACATACAAATCTGGAAAAAACATAAAAAATTGCACTGCATATATGTGGTCCAGTTGTAGTTAGGTTGCAACTCTTTACGTTATAATTGCAACAATAAAGATGAAAATACTCAGTTTTGCCATCATGCTCCGTCTAATTTGATTGTTGAATAGAAGCACTTTGAGTTTCTTTCTCACCCTCACTCTTTGTGTATTACATCTCACCTTTGGTTTACTTTAAGAAATTAGAAATGATTGGCATGAAGCAGGGTAACAAATGAAAAAAGGGAATGAGATTACTGGACTATGAGTGGAGAATTGTAAATTGTAATGGATTGGGTTATAGTCTATTGGGATGAGTTAAGATTAAAAAAATAGAATGAGATGGGCTAGATTTATGTGTTAAAGTGGGATTAGATTATGTGCAGACATATGAGTTTAAAGTATATTTGGGCTTACTAGGGCCAGTGAAATTTTTAACAATTATGACATTAAAATAGCACAATTACATTATATAGTATTCAATTTTAAAACTTCTAAACTTGAATAATAACTAAAATCGCCTAAAATCGTGTATCATTTAGGTTGATTTCCTTTTACATTAATTTTGATGCATTATCATGCATTATTCTATTCAAAGCAATTATTTTCCAAATTGTCAATTTATTCAAATTTTGTAATTTAAGAAGTCTAGAAAGTAATTTTAAGATATTTTTATAAAAAATAATTTTTTATTAATTTTTTTTAACTTAACTAACCTAAAGAAAATTAATAAAACATACTAGTATTTGTTTTTCACAAAAAATATTGTATACTTACTTGTTAAACTTCTTAAAGTATAAAGTTTCAATAAATTGATAATTTTTGCTAATGAATCAAAATTAATACACAAAGAAACATCCTTAAGCTTTAGAAATCCTACAAATATTGTTGCTAATATTTGTTAACAACATATCGTTATAGGAAAAGTGTATGAACCAGAAACTACATCTCAGAAGGTCAATCCATCTAATGGGAAACCATTAAACGCAAACACCTTTCACATCCTTAGTTTAGGATCCCTGTGCCCAAGTTTGCAAGGAAACCGAACAATGCACCAACCAAACATATGAATCATGATAAGGTGAGAATTACCCAATCCTTCCAACTTTTCCTTGGAAAAATGGCCTTTATCAGAGATCAACAACGTCCTACATAGGGCTTTTATTAACGCGTAGGCCATTATAGGGGGTAGATTCTTCCAGTACAATTTCATCCTCTATATAGCACTAATGAAACAAATAAGAAAAATGTGAATTTGGAAGATGGTCTCCAAACATCAAGCTCTTTATTTTCCTTCGACAGCCCACCACCTCCATACTGCCAGCAGAGCTTATTATGATGCACCCTTTTATGCATTTGAAAAATTTGATGGAAATCAAAACCTCTAGAATCACAGACACAAAACCCACATGGCATTGATCTCAACACATTGTGCTCTGTCAAATGCATGGTTGCATGCTTTGGACCATACCTATAGATTAATGACAAAATGAGTCAAAACAGAGTTCAATTATCGAACACCTAGAGTAGTTTTACCTGACTATAGCATAGGACTACTAAATTATTGTATATATTTTGTTGTCTCAAGTGCAACCAAGAAGGGGGTGAATTGGTTAAGTTCCAAAACACACCAAAATAGACCTTTAAACTAAAACTTAATTCAAGAAGCAATAAATAACCATATTCTAACAAAAAAAAAAGAACCACTATAATGCCCCTAAATTTTGCTTTGAAATTTAGCTTTGAAGTATTTTTGAAATCAAACAAGTTCAATCAAGAAAAGAACCATAAATTACCAGGCAATGATCAAGTGAGTAGCTGGAGAGAAGCTTGCACAAAAAAGTTTTTATAGAAGTTTAGTCTTTTCTTTTGAGAGCCTACTCCTCTTCTCAAGTTCACCACTTGAAAGTTTTCCTCTCCACTATGAAACAGAAAAGCACACAAGAGCACATTTTCCTTTGGTAGTTCTCTCTACCACAACCACTCACTAACTTTACTAAGGGCTAACTAGAAACCTCTCTAACTCTGTTTCTCTTATAAGGAAATTACTCAAACACTCAAGATAAATGCTGTAATTTCATGGTTGCAAGGTGGTAAAAACAATAGAAGCACTCAAAGCTAGATAAGTAAGTGAAAGCTCAATTTCTTGATAATTCTCAAACTTGAGCTGTTTGAATATGAAATCCCTTTTCTTGTTATCAATAGTTATTTTCAAGATATTTCTCCATGTTTTTATATCCAATTGGGTGCAAAAGAGACGTTGAAATATTGTAGAGAAGGTTTAGAGATATTTGTAGAATTCTGATGATCGTTGCTATCAAATTTGATAGTTTTTAGCCTCTATCTGTTAATTCTACCTGGTTGGTATATTTCTATTGATGCTTCTATAGAGTTCTTGGTCAATAGGATTAACATTTTCATCCTTGTCAACTTTAGTTGTGGCATTCATTAGAATGGAGCTAGGTTTAGCATTTGAGTACCAAAACTTTTTAAGTAGTTCTCTTATGTCCTTAGCTTGGTTGATGAAAATGTCTTCATTTGATTGTTTGATTTGAAGCCCAAGGAAAAAGGTAAGTTCACCTATCATTCTCATCTCAAATTCATTTTGCATTAACTTAGAAAACTTTTCACACAAAGATTCATTTGTAGCACCAAATAGAATATTATCCACATAGATTTCCACAATCAACATATTATTCTTGAAATACTTAATAAAAAGAGCAGTATCAACCTTACCTTTAACAAACCCTTGATCAATCAAAAATTTACTCAACCCATCATACAAAGCTTTAGGAGCTTACTTTAGCCCATATAAAGCCTTCTTCAATTTAAAAACATGGTTTAGAGAATTTTGATTTTCAAAATCGGGAAGTTATGAAATATAAACTTATTATTTAATAAAATCATTTTAAAACGTATTTTTCACATATATTTGAAACAGTTTAAATGGCAAGTTGGCGTCATTTATGACTGGTTAGGTACAAAATTTACGTGGTAGCTGAGTTGGAATGCATCATATTTAAATTTTCAAATATTTTTGAGAGTATTCTTGCGCGGAGGATATTTCTGGCGATTCTTAACTGGTTGTTTTACTTTTAACCAATCGTTTCTGACTTCTAAGAGCTAAAAACAATTCTGCCTTCAAAAATCAATCTACTAGTTCGTTTCAACTTATTGCTTTGTAACTTCCTGGAGCTAAAATGTCTCGGATGTAAAAATAAACATACAATGCAACTTGTTGGGCTTTTTCAACTCATTGTTTTTGCTTTCTTTAAACCTTATTACATTAACTAGCCAATTTCCCACTTTACTAACACAATTTAATACCAAATCAACTAACTACAAGTCCTTGATATAAAACACTTGAAAAATCAATCATGAGTGAAATGCATGATTAAAATACATTTTTCTTGTAAGAAAGCTCAAACAAATATAATCTAAGGATTAAAAACATTTTAGATGACAAATTGAACTTGTTTTGTAATCATCAAAATTAACCACTTATTAAAAGGAACAAATCCAACAATCTCCTCCTTTTTTATGATGACAAAATTTTTGAGATAAACAATAGAAAAAAACTGAGTATATATAAAAAATTGACATAGTCTCCCTTAAAAAATAAGCAAACCTTTCTATTCAAAAACAACAAAACATCACAAATATCTAACATATATATGAATCCAATCACTTCCACATGTAATAACTCAAATAACCATGCTTCCCGTTTCTCCAACATAAATTCACAACATTCGCCCTTACTTCTTGCATATCTAAAAAATATAAACAACAAAAGACCAACAACCAAAATACTATGCATTGATATCAATTGAGCAATAAACAACATATGTAGTAATGGGTATCCATATTCTCCCTTTTTTTTGTCATAATCAAGAAGAACAGTAATGAAATATCAAAGGAGGAATAACATAAGTAACAATACCATGAAACCATAATCATAATAGAGTGAGGGAACAAATCCACAATCCATAAATGTAAAGATCATACATCCTGGTGATTAATAAAAAGTGGGAGGAACAAGGATGTGCAACCCAACTTCAAAAGCTCAAGGAAACTATAAGGGAGGATGTATATGCCACATTAAGACTCAAGGTTTTATTGAAACCTTGGGAGCTGAAAAGAAGAGTTTTGGCGGGAAAGGAATGATAGTAAGGCAAAAATGGGGGAACTAGAAATAGGGGTAGCAGCAGATAAATCAAGACTAGTGGTTACTGGAACAATATTGGTTAAAGGGGCAATTGAAGACTCCTTGGCAGTGGGGCTAGATGCCTGACCTTGAGCTCAATGGGAGACCAACTCTTGAAGAAGATAAAAGGTGGTAGTGAGTTGTTCATGAAGCAGGGCACAAGTTTTCTCCAAGTTCTCAAGTATTGCATTTGTAGTTTGCAACTTAGTCAATTTTTATGAAATCATCAGAGGAAGGCACATGAGAGTATGGCTCATGATCATACCCTTCATTTTCCTCCATATCTTCATGGGCAGTAGTGGATGTTCTTTTTTGTTTTTTTTTCTTTTAAGACTTTCAAGAGTATTTTGAAGACAAGCTTCGTAAGTAGGAGCTTTTCTAACTCTAAATGCCTTGTTTTTACTATAGTACCCAACAAATATAGCTTAATCACTTTTTGCATCAAACTTACCAAGATTATCTAATAAACAACACTTATAATAATAAGAGCATTCTTATAAAAGATTGCCTAATCAATGAAAGTTCAAGCACAAATCTAGTCATCCAAATAATCTCATAATAGGTGATGCTTCAAAAGGTATTGTGACTATATCCTCCTTGAGAAAATTATGTAGTTATTATGCCTTATTGTATCAAATAGAGCTTAAAACGATTGATGAAGCCCTTGAAGATGAAAATTCGATTTTGGCTATGTAAGAGAAACTAAACCAATTTCATAAGAATGAAGTTTGGGAACTAATGCCTATGCCAAAAGATCACTCCATTACAGGGACGAAATGAGTTTTTAGAAACAAGTTTGATGAAAATAGTGTTGTCACTAGAAACAATGCAAGATTTATTGCAAGGGTTATAATCAAGAATATGGTATTGACTTTAAAGAAACCTTTGCACCGTTCACAAGGTTAGAAGCTATTAGATTGCTTTATACCTTTGCTTGCTATATGGAGATTGAACTTTTTTAAATGAATATGAAAAGTGATTTTTTAAATGGTTTTATTAAAGAAAAAGTTTATGTTTCACAACCTCCCTATTTCAAAGATCTAAATTATCCAAACCATATTTTTAAATTGAAGAAGGATTTGCATGGGTTAAAGCAAGTTCCTAGAGCTTTGTATGATAGGTTGACCAAATTCTTGATTGATCAAAGGTTTGTTGGAGGTAAGATTGATACTACTCTTTTTATTAAGTATTTCAAGGATAATATGTTAATTGTGCAAATCTATGCGGATGATATTATGTTTGGTGCTACCAATGAATCTTTGTGTAAAGAGTTTTCTAAGTTAATGTAAGGTGAGTTTGAGATGAGCATGATGGGTGAGCTTACCTTATTCCCTGGGCTTCAAATCAAACAATCAAATAAAAATATTTTCATCAACCAAGCTAAGTACACAAGAGAATAACTCAAAAGGTTTGGGTACTCAAATGCTAAACCTAACCCCATTCCAATGAGTGCCACAACTAAACTTGATGAGGATGAAAATGATAAGCCTATTGACAAAAAAAACTCTATAGGAGTATGCATATAAATCTTCCAACTAGGTATAATTAACAAATAGAGGCTAAAAGTCGTCAAATTTGACAGCAATGATCATTAGAATTCTATGAACATCTCTAGATCTTCTCTACAGGATTTCAACATCTCTTTTGCATCCAATTGGACATAAAAATATGGAAAAACATTTTAGGAATAACTTTTGGCAACAAGAAAAGGGATTTCATCTTCAAAGAGCTTGAGTTTGAGAATTGCCAAGAGATTGAGCTTTCACTTGCTTATCTAGCATTGAGTGCTTATGTTGTTTTTACCACCTTGTAATTACGAAATTACTGAGTTTATCTTGAGTGTTTGAGTGATTTCCTTATAAGGGAAAAAGAGTTAAAGAGGTTTCTAGTTAGCCCTTAGCAAAACTAGTGAATGGTTGTGGTAGAGAAAACTACCAAATAAGTGTGTAATCTTTGTGTTTCATAGTGGAGAAGAAAACTTTCAAGTGGTAAACTTGATGAGAAAAGTATGCTTTCAAGAGGAAAGACCGAACACTTATAAAAACTCTATTGTGCAAGTTTATCTTTCTCTCTACTCACTTGATCATTGCTTGGTGATTTATGGTTCTTTCCTTATATGAACTTGCTTAATTTAAAAAATACTTTAAAACTAACTTTCAAAACAAAATTTAGGGGCATTATGGTTGTCATTTTCTAGTTAGAATAGGATTATTTATTGCTTCTTAAATTGAGTTCTAGTTTAAGGGTTAAAGAACCCTCTTTTGGTGTGTTTTGAAACTTAACCAATTCACCTAATTTTGGTTGCACTTAGGACAACAAAATATATACAACAATTTAGTAGTCCTATACTACAGTCAAGTAAAACTACTCTATGTGTCTAACAGTTGAACTCTGTTTTGACTCATTTTGTCGTCAATTTGTAGGTATGGTCCAAAACATGTAGCCATGCATTTGACGAAGCACAATGTGTTAAAATCAATGCCAAGTAGGTTTTGTGTCTATGATTCTAGAGGTTTTGATTTCCATCAAATTTTTTGGATACATAAAGGGTTGCATCATAACAAGCTCTGCTGGCAGTATAAAGGTGGCAGGCTGTCGGAGGAAAATGAGGAGCTTGATGTTTAGAGACCATCTTCCAAATTCACTTTTTTCTTATTATTGTTCGTGCCCTTCATGCTTGACGGAGGATGGAGTTGTACTGGAAGAATCTAACCCCTATGATGGCCTACGCGTTAATAAACGCCCTATGGAGGACGTTGTTGATCTCTGATAGAGGCCATTTTCCCAAGGAAAAGTTGGAAAGATTGGGTAGTGCTCATCTTGTCATGGTTCATGTGTTTAGTTGGTGCATTGTTCGGTTTCCTTGTAGACTTGAGCATAAGGATCTTAAACTAAAGATGTTAAAGGTATTTGTGTTTAATGGTTTGCCATTATATGGATTGACCCTATGAGATCTGGTTTTTGGTTTATACACTTGTCATGTGACGATATGTTGTTAACAAATATTTGCATGAATACTTGTAGGATTTCTAAAGTTTAAGGCCGGTTCTCTGTGTATTAATTTTGATTCATTAGCAAAAATTATCAATTTATTGAAACTTTATACTTTAAGAAGTTCAACGAGTAATTATACAATATTTTTTGTGGAAAACAAATACTAGTATGTTTTATTAATTTTATTTAGGTTAGTTAAGTTAAAAAAATTAATAAAAAAATTATTTTTTATAAAAACATCTTAAAATTACTTCCTAGACTTCTTAAAATACAAAATTTGAATAAATTGACAATATAGAAAATAATCACTTTGTATAGAATAATGCATGATAATGCATCACAATTAATGTAAAACGAAATCGGCCTTGTGTGGTACGAATCGATTTGTTCCGTTTTGTTGACATGAATATAAACAGTTCTAAAACTAGCTTTAATACCCAGCGTTGCCTCGGGAACAATTGTCAAACAGTCATCCAAATGTATTTAAATAGAGAAACTATAATGTAAAAGTATAAGCAAAATAGAAAACATAAGTATTTGTGAACATATTGATATATAGTGATAATATGATGAATGAACGGTAAAGAATCAATCAATCAATCCATTACATTATCAAGTGCTTCCTTGTCATTTCCAGCATCTGCATCTTCAAGCAACCTGTATCGATGAAAATACACGGTGTATCGACATATGCATTTGTTGATGATTAATATGCAGGGTTAACTAATCAAACACAAGTCATAAAATTCTATTTAAGTAAGAATAAGATAAGTAATACCTGGTAGTTTCACCTACATCTCGTGTGTGTGTATTAGCAGCCTTAGTTATTGTGTAAATAGGGTGATCTCGTAACCCGACTCTATTAAAATGACACGTAATTATAATTCAATTTTTAAATCGTTCACAAGTCAAGAGTAATATTCAAATGTGTACATGTTCTTACAGTATTTCTGCCAAATCAATGATTTCTGCTATCTCTGCATCTTCAGATTCGCTGTACATAAATGTTTTATCACTTGATCTAACAAATGTAATATCCCTGTATATTAATTTTTTAAATATGCATGAGTGTGATGAAATTGTTGTTGGGACAAAATTTTACAAATTAAATAATGATTTATGAATGACATAGATGAATACCTGGTAGGAATATCAGTTATAGTTGACGAAATATCACATTTATCGACCAAAGCATCATGTTGGGTTTCTCCAGCAGTTATTTCCAGCGATTCACTGTTGTGAGAAAAAAGCTATTATTAAAAACTTGGTGAATGTTAATTATATAAACATATGAATATGTATAATAAAAATAAACTGACCCAGTATAATGGCGCCGTTTTGAATTGTAATTATTCAATGATGGGAAAGAATCAGGAATGCGTTTGTTTTGAGACCGTGTCGACACTCCCATCTGAGAATGATTAAATCATATTGTCGTCTCTACCAATACCAACAATAACCACACATAAGTACATCTAGGGATAATACCAACTTGAATAGTTTTCATACCTTGGATATTTGGTTCAACAACGAACGACTTTCCCGTGCATAGTCAATATTATGAATCTTCTTCACAGTGAAACCGGACAAATGATTTTTTAAATTAAAATCAGTTAATTCAACTTCCCATATGAACTTCATGCCTTTGATCTTTCCAAGGATTGAATATATTTTCAAATGACCTTCATGCTATAAAATGTGTCAGTAAGAATGTGTTAAAGAGAGGATAGTATAGCATGGCAAAGGAGAGTAAACATATGAAATAAAAAATTGAGGTAGGGGGTGATGGTTAACATACAGTTTTTTGGAAAGAATGCAATGTTTCAGCAGGAGACTGGAAAAGACCAGAGGCTACTTTATCAAACATGACAAAACGGGTTTCGCATGTGCTGTCTGCAACGTACAACTCAACCTTGTACCTAAATAAGCAATGTAATCAAATACTAATTGAGTAACTATTAGCTAAATATTATATAGTGTAATTTGAGGGCTAATAGTACAAATATATTACCGTGTTGTTGCCGTATGGGTTGTTCGCTTACAATGATCGCAGTAGAATTGATCACCATGGTTTACCACTTTCTTTAAACATAATTTACATCCTATATACCACCAGGGGAACCTTTCATCGACACCCATAATAGTTGCAACACAAGTGAAAGTCTTTGCCTGAATTTAAAAACAGAGAATGGATATTTAGTTCCTAACTGAGAATTATAGATAAAAGTTGGAAATTTGACAGAGTGCTTACTATTGATTGACCACCTTTGCGGATACTCTCAAGTTGTTGCAATGTGACACGTTGATGCATTTCATATGGCACATCTGATGATTCTTGTGTAATACCAGCATCACATATTTGTACACCAACATGACCGATGTTTGATCTATTATTTGAAAATAATTTCAAAATCAAATGTAAAATATAGAATAATCATGTTACTGATGCCTTCTTTAAAAGTAAATGAAGTCACTCACGATTGTAATATATGACGGGCCTCAGGGATTTGGAGGTTAAAATATATCTTTGTACCACATGTTGAAAACAAATAGTAACGACCTATAATTATATTAAAAATGGGATGTTACTATAGATTTATGAGTAGTAGTCCATCAACATAATACACATAGAGAATATGACGTACCTGAGAAAAAGCGGACATAAGTTGTAGTAATAACAACTATAAGATGATGTGATGTACTATTGCGCACTTCAACTTCCATAAGGTCAATGTTATCCCCTAGTAGCACAACTTCCATGTCTGCCCCACTACATTGAACAGATGTATAGGTGCTTATTTTGGTCTACTAATTGAATGAACAAAATATCAAAACGTTTCATAACCTGTTATCACGTAACCAAATAGATAGCATTTTCTGGATCATGCGAACTTGTTTGATCTTCTCATGGATTGGTATTATCTTAAACACTTTACCAATAATATCTGTGAAATATTGTGATAGACAAAGTATGATATATAATTTAATAAATAAATAGCTTATAAATTTTAATAGGCATAATTTGGAAATTATAAAACATAATTAAATATACCACAATTTTACCTGTACAACAAATGTTATGTGGATATTGAGATGAAACATCTTTGAACTCGACAAACTCAAATTTATTCTGGGCAATAGCATGAATTTCACCATCAGCAGGTGTCATTGATGTATATTTACTCAGGTAAATTTTGTGAACGCATGAAACTGGTCGCCAATAGGGTGATGCTTTTGATACACTAAAGTTTTTTATCAAATAAACACATCCTTCCTTCAAGACATAACGGTACTTGGTAACATGTTCCTTTGGTATGCGAGCACATGTGTGGTCATTCTACAACAACAATAAGATGAGTAATTGCCATTATTTTATCATATGTATATAGTTACAATCATCACTTCACTCATATATGGGAAAAAATAAAATAAAAATAGAAAGTGAAAATACTTACATTTGCATCCAAGAGTATCATTTCAATACCTAGAAATGAACCATCTTTTACATTCATAACATCCCACATTCGAGTAATTTGGACCATTAAAGACCAATTATAACCAATCAGAGAGAGGTGCTGAATAAGATGTTGATGCATTGTAAGCCTGTAATAATATGGATGAAAAGTAGCTATGAAATAACTATTTTAATTCAAAAGTATAAGAAAACCACGTAAAAGTAATTTAAGATGTAATATGTAAAATTACCAGGACTCTTAGGCACATTTGATAAAAAAATTTTTGCACAAGAATCATATTTGACCTCTATACAAGTGGTCAAATACTTCTGTATAAACAATATTCTTTGTAAATGACGAATCAATTGAATCAGAATTTCTGATAAGAACATGAAAACCATCAGGTAAAGTTACTCGAGATGCAGCAACATATAGTTGACCATGACTGAACACTGGTTCCGGCAGATATAGGCCAACACGTTTAAATGTTTGACCTTGGCTCTTGTTTATTGTCATCACATAGTATACCTTAATAAGAAATTGTCTACGTGACAACTTGAAAGGCAATTGTGTATCAGAGGGGACCATTTCTATTCGTGGTATAAAACACCGACGACCAACATGACTACCTGTAAGTATCTCAGCCTCAATAACCTTTGAAGCCAACTTTGTAACAATCAATCTAGTCCCGTTGCACAATCCATTTGCCTGGTTTATATTTCTCATCAAAATAATTGGCACACTAACCTTTAAATCTATCCTGTGATTTGGTATGCCTAAAAATTTTAAAGTATTTAGGTACTCAACAGGATACAATTCAAATTGAGCCTCAGCATTCTCTGAAGTTGGAGAAATACGATTTGCACTTAGGTATGTGACAACATCTATTGGCAATTGTGACATAATATGATCATTGACAGCATCAACAATTTCATTCTTCGATGCAAGTATGGATCTTTCTGTTAAATATGCCTTATCAGTAATCATTGTCAAAAGGTTCGGATATGTTATCTGAACAATTGAATCAAGTGGATCCCCAATATTTGAAATTAGGTATTTCGGAGGTATCTTTAACCATGTTGTGTCTTCTTCACAATCAGATAGCTTTTGTAAAGGCAACCTACCTTCCCCTAATTGCAACAACCAATCACTAAATAACATAACTTCAGGGGAAGTAGAGTTCTGTAAGCGCATATTTTGTGTCAGTGTATAGACACAACATTGTGACCATAAATAAGAAGAGCACACAGAAGCTGCAATAATATCACCTCTACTTCCACGAGGGATCACAGGCAAAATCTGTCGGAAATCACCACCCAACACTACTGTTTTACCACCAAAAATTTGTGATCCAGCAACAGAATCATGAGGACACATAAGATCTCGAAGTGATCGATCTAATGCTTCAAATGCATGTCGATGTGCCATAGGAGCCTCATCCCAAATTATCAAACTTGCCCTACACAAAAGCTCACCAACCGGGGTTGAATGCTTAACATTAAGAAATGAATCTTTGTCAAGATTAATTGGTATCTTAAATCTTGAATGTGCTGTTTTCCCACCAGGTAAAAGCAACGCGGCTATACCAGATGATGCTACTGCTAAAGCTATTTTCCCTTCTGAACGAATTCGGGCTAAGATCATTTTCCAGAGATATGTCTTCCCTGTCCCTCCACTACCATAAACAAAAAACATACCACCATTTCCGCTCTGAATAGAATTAAGAATTGAAGTATAGACATGAAGCTGACCAGGGTTAAGACCAACAAACAGTGCATCATGTTCAACCAATAATGTCGATTTGTCATAGTTTAACTCCTCAATAATTAGAGAATTTGATTCAACTATGATTGCAGATGTATCAGGATAAGGCATTCCCTCAAACTCCTTCAGGGTACGACCCATACTATTCATTAATTTCTCAATCTCATACAGGGCATAATTATGCAAGTCACTAGATGACATCATTAAGTTTGGATCATTTCGAATTCTGCGTTGCATATGTAAAATCCCATCAGACAATGCTTCAGAATGTCGATTCCACAAAGAATGTGGTTCAGCCACGTGGCAAAATAATAATAACGTAACAAACAAATCACGTAATTGACTTCCCATAGCCCATTCAGAAGCTTCACGAAGTGCCTCATGCCATTCTCCATCACCATCTAATAATCCCAGTGCAGAACATGCATCCCTAAATGTTGGATGTAAGACACCATTTACGGTTCGCAGGTCATCATATGATTTAGGTCCTCGAACAACATTCAACAACACTCGTAGATAGTATTTTTCGCCTGCTGTAGGATGGACATAATAAAGGCGACCAACACTCCTACCCTTTGTTCGTTCTGTCCACTTTTTCAACTGTCTATTCCACACAAATTTCATTGGGAACTCAACATATGTCAGCAATCGTGCAGCTTCATTTGTCTGATTACACAACATCCAGGCTTCAAACTTTGTGACACTGTCTCTTTGCCTTTGTACTACAGTCTCAATGTCATCATTCGCTCTATACAAGACATTTTGCTCATTAGGAAGATGGAATGATAGGCGTTCAACTGGCGGGTCATGTCGATGAATAAAAAACCCAAAAATCCTCCAACATGCCTCAGACGCTGATATATATCTGCAGTCCATGTACTGTTTAATCTCGTCCACTTGACCATAAAAACGTCTCATGGTTGTAGATTGTCCATTTCCAGTGGTCTCAATAATAATTGTGGACCGATCTGACCCTTTATGCATATACTTGCACAAATACTTAATACACATATCCCTGTTTGTCTTCTCAACACAAACATGACAATCATGTTTGACAACCAAATCAACATTATGTGGAACAACCCAGCAATTGTCAAGTTCAATTCCATTTTTAACAACAGGGTGTCTAGTTGGCCTGCGTCGATAAACCGTTTCCGAATTAAATTGATTCATTAAATTGATTCATTAATTGCCGAATTAAATTTATGTTTGACTTACAATTACAATTTCGTTAAACAAACGCGTGGACAAAACCGGAAAGTAAGTGCAAATATTAAGATGTGGCAGTGTTAGGACGAAAACACATCAGCAGCTCATAAGGAAAATACATGCCTAACCCTGAAAATGATCCTGCTTTAGTATATAGTATTAGATATATTTAAAAAAAAAAAAAAGAAAAGGTGAAAATAAGGCCAAAGTGCGCGACTGGCTCTCAAACTTGGAGCACTCAGATGAGTTAGTCCCTGAACTGGAACTCAGTGCAGGAAAGCCCTCAAACTTTTAAAAATAGAGCAACTTAGTCCACAATCTAATGGCCAATGGATGATGTTAATATTTTTAAATCAAAAGTACACAAATCGATACCTAAGCTTTACCACTCTCTAATTTTTAAATTTAAAACCTTAAAATTTTGCACCTTAATACCAAACCTTGTGTGAATAATAATAATAATAATAATACTCATTAGAGAATGTAAGGTGATGTTTCAGTTTTACGTTTCGTTTATTTTTTTTCTTTTTCAACTCTCATAAATAAAATGAATAACACACAATTAAGAAAATCATGCTTTCCATAATTTGCCAAAAAAGTATAGATAAACAAGCTTTGCCTAAGATATGAACAAAAATTCAAGATTGAAATCACTACTTGAACAAGGCTCCTAGCTTATTGTCACAAAGATAATGAAGTTATCTCCTTCTAACTAGTTACCACTAATGGCCCTATATGATGGATCTTGAGAAAGCAACTATAGAAAATAATAAAGAACAGGTTTCATTCAAAAAAAAAAGAGAAGGAAATAAAGAACAAACTCTTGATGGCTTTCCAGTGTCTTATATAACTGCAATTGGAAGATCAACAACTGCATTAATAAAAAAAGTGGGGATGGAAAGTAGAGCACTCAATTGGTCACATTAATTAGAAATTTTAAATCTAAAGGCCAATGAAATGAAATTAAAGGAGAAAAAAATTGATTTTGGGAGCTATAAAGAAACAAAAGAGGCCATGAGGAGGTAGTACTCTAGCTCAAGAATAGTTATATAATTTGTAGATGATTGGCTACGTTAAACGCCTTTCATGGAAAATTAAAACTTATTTTAGGAGGTTATAGAAAACATGAAATTTTTACTATTGAAAACATTCTTTTCCTCTTGCAAAACCTGAAAAATGCATGGCCATTAAAAAAGGTGAAAAATTAGTTTGTTATTATGTGTTCTACATTTTTACTTATGAAAAGTGAAAATGAAAAAAATAAAATAAAAAATAAATAAATTTTTTTGGAGCACAAAAAAAAACATAAATTGGGGCCATTAAACTAACATTTACGATTATTATCATTATTATTATTATTATACAATTTAAAGAAGGTTTTGGAGTAAGATGAAAATTTTTTAGCTTTTAAGTTTAAAAATAACAGAGAAATAAAGCTTAGGGATAATTTGTGTATTTAAACACGCCATCCATTTTCTCGTTACCATTTGGACTGAGTATTGAGTAACTCTATTTTCGTAAGTTTGAGAGTTCATATGCACTGAGTTGCAGTTGAGGGACTAACTCGTCCGAGTGCTCCAAGTTTGAGGGTCAATGGTGCACTTTGTCCTAAAAATAAAAGGCCAGAACGTTCCTCAATATTCATAGCTCAACAGATGGAAGTTGATATCTCCGATCGCGCGCCCTGAAAGCAAAGCATCAATCGTTAGGGTTTCTACCACCAATTGAAGAGAAGAAGTAGAAGTAGAAAGTAGAAGAATCAGGAGAAGATGAAGATAAACTTGAACGCGTTGGCACGACAAGTGACCGTCGATAATCGGATTCCTCTTCATTATTATTATCGAATCGCCGATAATCTTCTCCGGCAGGTGCTCAACATATTACCTTTTGTTCTTCCAGTCTTATCATCTTTATTCGCTTCTTTAATGGACAATCTTGGTTCCAAATTCGATATGATTAGCGTGATCTAGATTTTTCTAATGCTGCCAGTCATTGTTCCTCGTTTTCTTACAAGCTGTCTGTAACTCGTTTTTGTTGCTCTCAGGCTAATATTTACAGGGACGAGAAGAACATACTTGATTTGTATATTATACTTCTTAGATATTCGAGGTAGGAGACCATTTATACCACTCCACCATTCTTTAGATTTTGCTACATTTTGAATCCTAAGCATGAATGGTTTCTTGATTGTTCGACTTCAGTCTGGTTTCTGAAACAATCCCTTATCATCGAGATTATCAGGCACTGCTTCCAAAAGAAAAGGCAACTTACAGGAAGGTGAGTTGCAGTGATTATTATAGACTGGCATGCAAAATCTTGGTACTTGCTAATATTGTTATAACAATTGGTATTACAGAGACTGTTAGCTGTGCTTAATGAGCTTGAGTCCTTGAAGCCCAAGGTCGATTGTCTGGTGGATGAACTAAACAAAGCTTCCCCAGGAGTTCAATCGATTGAAATAGATGACCAGGGAAGGGCTGGAACTGCCTCAGAGGCATTATCATCCTCCTTGGAGTGGCCTCCTGTCAATGGCAGATCCAGTTCAAAGGTGAGTTTTGAGAGTTCACTGGGCTGTTTTATTTTGATTGGCTACCACTATGGATGAACACTCTGCCAAGCTAGCTTCTGTTTACTAGATAAAGGAATTGTCTTATTTTAGCATAATTTCCCATTATGTTTTAACTGTTTGCTTGTGGTTAATAGCCTACCAACATGTCAATTCAGTCATCGTGGAAGTATAAAAATGATCGCCCTCAAGTTAATCTCCCAACTGGAATCCAAATGGATAGGCAGTTCCAGAACTTGTGAGTGTTGTTTAACTTTTTTCCTCTGTTGTTTTGTTTTAGGGGGTAATCATTGGCAAACTCGAGAGCAGTTTCTTGCTTCCTGAAAACTAATCTGAGATTTCTATATTTCCAGGTCTCTAAGACTGCCTCCTCCAAAGGAAGAAACCCTGTCCAGACATTCATTTTTAGGTCCAAATGGTCTTCGAGGTCAGTGGTTTGAGCCAAGTATGGAGATAAAGGTAATGATAACCCCTGCCTTTCCTCCCCTTAGATCATATAATTCTCTTTTAAGTGCTGAAATGCAAAATCTGTCTGAGATTATTGGTTTTTTTTCTTTTTATGCATACAGGTTGCATATCCGAGCAATAAGGACTTGACATTGAATGAGGATTTAGCGTATGGCTATGACACTGGCTATCTTTGTAAATTGTTTCATGTGTTTGACATCTATTGTTCACAGTGTTTGCCATTGTACCTTTGGCCTAAATATGGAGTTGGAATTTGAAATACAGCATCTGTTCATGATTTTATTTCAAGTTTCTCACTAAAACTTTAACTTTTGCCTATTTGATGTGGCAATTTTTTATAGTCTGAACCAGGGTGGACAGCTCGATACTCTGCCTGCAAAGAATACTGATCCTGGAGCAGGGTCTTCTACAATGGATTCGGTGCTTTCTTTAGATGATGGCAGATGGTCCTGTGCTATTGAAGAGCCTGGCCGACTTCTAAGAAATGAAATAAATGAAGATCCTTTCCAGTTTGTTGGTCTCAGGCAGCCCTCACCTCCACCTGTTCTTGCTCAAGTACAGCAGGAGTTTGCTACCATTCCCCCATCAAAAGTTGCAGATCCAAGGCCGGGTCCTGTAAAGCCTTCTGAAAATGGAATTCAAGGATCTAATTCATATCAACGTTTGCATGTGGTATGCAACATTTTTTAATTATCTTTGCATGAATTTTTCATTTTTTTAGGTTATGTTTCTCTCTCATGAAATGTGTTGATTTCAAGTTACTGATGGCTGTTTCAGGTAGTTTTTGTGATCTTGCTGTGGACTTATCTTTTATTGGTATTGATTTCAGCCAGCAAATATGATGGAAGATTTCTTGAGGTTGGCTAGGGCAAACACAGAAAAAAATTTGGAGACTTGTGGAGTCCTTGCTGGCTCATTGGTAAGTGAATTACCTTTTTTACTGGATTGATTGGGGGGAAATAGCTATTAGGTTTCGAAAATAATACAGTTGGAGCTTTTAAGTTTTTGGATTTGGTCATTGATTTGATTTTATTTGGCTGCAGAAAAATAGGGTTTTTCACATAACTACGCTTATAATACCAAAGCAAGAGTCGACTTCAGATTCGGTATGGCATTCAATTTTGTTTCATACTCTCACCTTTCGTGTGAACCATATCTCTGCCTTTTTTCTTTCTTTGCTTGAACCCAATTGTTTTGACAAAAATCTCAAATGAGTCAGAAAGATTAAAAAGTTGAGAAAAGGAAACATTCTCCCTCTCTCCCTTTTCCACTCACTCTGTTGCCATATTTTGTTTTCTTTTATAGGGCTCTTTTCTCAGCTTGGGTTCCTATTTAAGCCTTACACCTGTAATTGACTGATAAAATTCTTAAAAGAAGTAGATGTATGGATGTTAAGCAGTCCTTGGTGTGTTGGATTGTGATGTCAATATGTTCATGTTATTGTGTTCACCAAGTATCTGGAAGCTATCTTAATTGCCTAAAAATTGCTTTTGTTTTGACCTTGCTGTTTTGTATTTTATGTACTTTGACTAAAATTTGGGCCATGGTTTAAGTTTAAATAGTACAGGGAAAGAAATTTTACGTTTTACCTGCATACATATACTTTGATTTTGTTGGAAGTATTAGGTCAATTCTCATAGCTTTTAGACATCAACTGTTGTTCCGATTGCTTTCATATAATGCTGTGTTTTTTTAATTTCAGTGTCAGACATTGAATGAAGAAGAAATATTTGAGGTTCAGGACAGATTATCTCTTTTCCCTTTGGGTTGGATTCATGTAAGTCTAGAAGCATTAAATTGTCAATCATGCATTTCTTTTGAGAACTTTGACTTTTTTGCACCCAAAAGTTCAGATGTATCTGCTATTCATGCACTTCTAGGTTTATGGTTTTTGTTCTTAATGGCCCTTGTTTGTGTCCATTTTGTGAGTTGTCACTAATTAGTGATCTTCAAGCCAGTTATGGAATCTGTCTTTGAGCATTTGTTGTTCCCCCCCTTATATCACTAGATTTTTCAATAGGCTTTTGTCATATAAATACCTACTACATTGTTAGCTCAATGGGTGTTGGAGCAAACAGAAAGTTGATTGCATAAGATACGTATTTTTTATATTGGTCTCCCATTGTTTCTTTTCTAATTTTTTTGTAGGCTCCATTGATGTGATTTTTTTTTTTTTTTTGGGTGCTATGAGTATTGCCACTGCAATTTCTTCCATGACTTCCTTTTTTATGACTGTTTTGTAATTCAATGGCAGACACACCCATCCCAGACGTGTTTTATGTCTTCAGTTGATCTGCATACACATTACTCGTATCAGGTAATGCCTTCCCAATCTATGGTCTGGCTCATATTCCATATTGTGCTTGTGCTTGATAACTGGCGACAGATGTTAAAGTTAAATTATGTGGGTGATCCTTATTGCAGTACTCTGTAAGGAATCACAGGCTTTCTTTGCTTTTTCACAAAGCATAACCTTTCCAGCAACTTAGAAATTGTTTGATGGCTTGTAGTGTTTGTCTTATCTTTCTCTCTCTTTTCCTTTTTTTTTTATTTATTATTTATTTTTGAGTGCATGAGTTGATCTCTGTATCTCCAAATTTTTTCAACTGAAACATTTTCATGCTGTTGATTACATGTAGATTATGCTGCCAGAAGCAATTGCCATTGTTATGGCTCCAAAAGATACATCCAGGCAAGTTGTCCTCTCTTACCCTCTCTCATCTGCCCTCCCTTTCTTGTTGACCCACCCCTCTCCCCAACTGAATATGAATGTTCCATTAACTTCATTTTACCTTAAAATGTATGTCTGGGAAAGTAACCAGTCCTATTTGAGGACTGAAAGTCCTATTGCAGCAATGCTTTTAACATTTTTTTTCTGATGCAAAATATTTCTGTCAACCTCATAGTATTGTCATGGGAGGCTTTACTATCTTTCTGGTAATGCTGGTGATTTCTTGATGGGGCATTAATCACAAATTGTTTGGATTAGCCTGACGGCATTGTCTTAAAGTGACCTTATATCAATTTTTTTGTCTTGGGGTTTGTCGACAGTTGGAAGGTTGCTCTGCTGCTTTAGTGGATTTGTTTATTGTTCTATTAGGATTTTTACAGTTCTGATATATCAATGGCTTGGAATTGGATGCCAGTAAGAGCAGAGTTGTTAAAAAGGTGGTTTTCCCCTGTGTGTCTTAAAGACTAAACAAGTAAATCCTCTACGTTTGAACCAAGCAGTAATCTTCTTGCAGGCAGGGGGAGCTTAACTTAATCTCACGACTCTTGATCATTTGAATTTCTAATCTTGCATGCATTCCACTGATTGGTTACATGTCCCAAAGAGAAGCAAAAACCAATTGAGAGTCACAATTGCTGTTGTATGATCAGCTGCTTTAAGCTTATGATGAAAAAATAGCACAAAGCGAAGGTCAAATTGAGGCACAAAAACGTTTATTTATTTATTTATTGACCTCTGAAAGCACTCTGCGCGTGAGTACTCTGTAACCTTTACATCACTGACATGACTGCTATTTAACTGCAGTCCACATGGTATATTTCATCTGTCTGATCCTGGTGGTGTCTCTGTTATCCGTAACTGCCAAGAGCGAGGGTTTCATCCGCATGAAGAACCTACAGATGGAAGCCCACTATATGAACATTGTTCTCATGTCTACATGAATTCCAAATCAAAGTTTGAGGTTGTTGATCTCAGGTGAGCTTGCAGTTACTTGATGGGATAATTATGATACACAATTTTTTATAGAAAATAAAACTGTAAATCTCATCACCATTGTAGCCAACATTAGTCTTGTAAATTCTGAGGTGTTGCTTGAAATTGAACATTTTCATTGTCATAATGCTTGTACAGTATCAGTAGTAGTTATCCCTGTTCCAACTGTATGATGTATAAATGTCCAACAAGGGCAGTGGAGTGAACAAGTCATTCAATGGATAATGTTCATAGTTGGAAACATACAGATGCCTGCCACGCCAAAACTCGTATGGTTTGGCATCTGATGTGTGAAACCACGAGGAGGATGCTCAAATCAATAGACCAGATAAATGTTTTGTCATTCTGTGCTTCCCTGGGGGTTATATGCTCCCAACTCTTTGAGCTGTTGTTGGGAAAGCGTTGTGTTTTGTGTTATTCGTTCTGCCATTTTTCTCATTGTTCAGAATCAAAGAATGGGAAGTATTTGAAAGAGTATGGGAAAGAAAAATTTATGCCACAGCCTTGCAGGAAATGCTTTGTTATGCTGAGCATGAGGTCTTAGCTCTTTCATTGTTCCTCAATATGGAAGAGTCTTGAGAAGTTAACCGTTATATGTCCAAATCCAACCAGCATTGTAACAGAGTGGTGTTTACCACTTTTTTCGGAACAAGTCAGATGACTATGGACGTGTACATTTGAATTCAACGTGGTTGCACTAAAAGAAGCATGCGTTATATGTCCTCTTCAGATCGAAAACTGTCAACAAGGCCAATGCCTTACGACCAGAGTCTTCAGTTGGCTTGAGGTTTTCCTTTTTACGTTTTAGTTTGCAGTTCGGGGCCTTTTTACCGCTAGTTCTGCAGTCCGTGTTATCAGAATCAGAGGATACGGTGTTAGATGTATATCAAGATGGGTATTCACCTAATGATACTCTGAGAAGGCAAGAGCCATGGGTACCAACTCAATTTTATTAAACAACTAACACGTGGTACCAAGCAACTATAGTGTCCAAGGTCCAGAACAATCTAAAGAAAGAGTCAATACACGCAACAACATACGGGACGTATATTTGGGTAAGGGCCCTTCTTTTGCGTTTATGATGTATGAGGTTTTGCAGAGTGAGGATAAGGATATGGCAGAATGTGCATTGAAGCGTCTGGAATGAAAC
The DNA here is from genome assembly GCA_005392925.1 of Aquilaria sinensis. Lineage (NCBI taxonomy): Eukaryota > Viridiplantae > Streptophyta > Magnoliopsida > Malvales > Thymelaeaceae > Aquilaria > Aquilaria sinensis. The sequence goes on along the minus strand of SMDT01002862.1, from coordinate 79,478 downwards.
AAATTAAGAGAGAAGAGGAGGGGGGGAAATTATCGGCACAGTATAGGGGCACCGGTGATGAGGAGATAAAAACAACGCACGAGTGGCTTTAAATTTTTAATTGGTCTGGGCCGAATCAGACCCTCTTACCCCAGGAATTCAAGTCACTGAGTGACTCGTGAATCAATCGAGCAACTTGTGTTGTGCAAAAATAACGAGAGTTTTATTGATAACAGATAGCTAAGGATCAGCCAAAGCAGCCGATTAGAAGCAAGTTATTCTACAGTGAGTTTAAAGGATTGAAGTTACAAATATTAATCTCAGACAGGGCTAGCCAGCCTCACCGTAGATTAATCACCCGTTGGAAACCAAATTATGGCAGAGGAAAGAAAAGGAATCAAGCATAGAGGGAAGGGTTGGACAAGAGGTAAGCATCGACAGCCTTGTACATCTCCATGCCAGCATCCAGATTGGCCTGTATGATCTCTTCCGAGAACTCGGTCTCTCCCTCCGAGTGGTACTCGTTTGTGATCTTAATGATGCTTCCGCCATCTCCACTCTCCTCGAACTTGAACTCGTAGACGATGAAATTCCCCTTCCCGGGCAATATGTGCCCTTGTAACAGAGCATTGCGGCAGGTCAGCTTCTCCTCGTCAAGCGCTTCTGTCTTGTACCTGTAGAACCTGTCTGCAAATCAGACAAGAAGACCAAGTTTAATTAGTCTTACTTAAAACTCAGTACAAGAGAAACCAAGGATATATTTTAGAACAGTACCGTCCGGGAAGTAGATGTCCTTGAGGGTGCCGGCTCGGCCGTCACCCTCGAGGAGGTCGATGCGCTTAACAGCGCCGGGCATGAGCTTGGGGATGAAGTTGTGGGAGTCGACCGTTAAGGCCTTGAACAGTCGCGACGGAGCAACTGGGCTAGTGATCTCTTGCGTGTGAATTTTCACTCCCATTTTCTCACCCTCCCTCGATCGATCACTGATGGACAGTTCCTGTGTCTCACAACTGCGTGATCCGCGTGACGGTTTATATAGACTGTGAAAGGTCCCAACTCCAAGAAAAACAGAGCAAAACTCATCCCTTTTATATACTCTACCACCTCGTTTCCACATAAATTGACATCAACTAATTAACCTGAATTTTTTGTGCGTTAATAAATGCTTGTTGAGGAAATCTGGAAAGTAGTGTTTAAAAAACTAAAAAATTTGTGTTTAAAAAACTAAAAAAATTTACCTGTTTTATGCACATAAAATTCTTGAATCGTATTCGTATACCATTTTAGCAATTTTGAATCCAACAGACGTAGTAAATTGGTAATTATGCTTCAATTGAAGTATTTGGCTGTCAATTAGTAGTTAACTTTTTTTTTTTTTAATAATCAGAAGCATGTATAAATATATTAGAGTGTTTAAAGAATTACCAAAGTTTGGGAAAATCTATTTACTTCTTAAAATTTAAAAGGCATCAAGATGTACGTTAATAATGGGATGCACAATACACATGTAGAGGTTTAAATCCCAAGCATGACCAAATACCTAGCTGCTAAGCTGTTAAGCTGATGTGTTGTAGAAAATTAATAATTAGTTTAAAAAAGGGGGAAATCCAGCTCAGAGATCGAGATCAATGATTGACCTCAAGCTATCACGTGATACACGAGCAACTTTGGATTTTAATTCGTTCCGGTTGGTTTCGGAATATGGAGACCTGACAAATTAAAGATTTATGAGAAGTTGCCGAGATAATTTTGGCCGTCAACACATTTGATGTTAAAATCAAAAATTTGAAATCGGATCTGGGCATCATAAAAAGGCCAGGAGGCTAAAAAGTGTAAAATTGACTGCCTCGCGTTGCTTAATCCAATTAGATGTATTAAGTTTATGGAAAACAAAAAGCAGACGAAGAATTCAACTTGCACCAACTAGTTTTAATTTAAGTCAATTGGCTTTAAATTGATTTATTTTTATTATTATATTTTTTTTATCTAGAACTAATTTTAATTAAAAGTCAATGTTATGCAATTACAATAATTCATTGAAACAACTATTTTTATAATCTTACTAAATTTTTATGAATTTTTTTAGTTTAAGACATTAAAAAATAAAAATTCATAAAAATTTAATAATATCATGAAAATTTACTTTTAAATGGGTTATTGCATTTACATAATATTGACTTTCAATAAATTTGGTTTCAGACAAAAAAAATATAAAAGTAAAAAAAAAGTCAATTAATTTTAGTTAAAATGAATTGACTCTTAGTTAAATGCAACATATTAATCAAAGTTTACTACTGCATGGAATTCATTGAATTAGATTTTTTGTACGTAGTTTGTTATCTATGTGAAGCCAAAGTTGCATTAGATCAAGAGATCTAACTATGTACAACAAAAATTTACTATAAAAATGTAATAAAAAGAATTTATGGGAATATGACTTCGTTTGTGAATAATATTAATATTTAACATTAAAGGTTTGAAAAACTATCAAACAGTTAACTTTAGTTTTAGAGGTTTGAAAAAATTATCACAAATGTTGATAATTTATTCAAATGGTTGGGGGTCTAATGTAACTTAAGTTGAGAGATATGTTGGGGGTTTTTTTTTATTTTCGGTGATGTGCTCATAACAAGAGCCATTAGTTTAGTTTCAAACCACCAAACTTGATCTAAATCAGATCATAACGTTGTTCAATTATATACAAAGCTTATCGCCATCCTCCTATCTTCAACAAGGCTCTAGCTAGATTTGAATATCAATTTAAGACTGGTCGATTGATTTATTTTTATTATTTCATTCAATCAATCACCCTCATCTCTTTTTCATTATTCCTTTTTTCTCCTTCCCCTTTACAAAACTCTTTATTACTATTAGAAAAAGCATTATATGATTCATCCGATGCTCTATGGTTGACAAATTTAGACGATCTATTTTTGTGTTTGTGGATCAAATGAAGAATGAAAAAGCGGTGAAGCATTAGTTGATGAAGTGTTTCCTAATGATGGATTGGGTGATGATATCCTTTTTTTTTTTTGTCGGTTTAAGTCACCATCCATGCTTTATGTTTAAATGGTTTTGTAGTCCAATCAAATGTTGATATGTTAATCTAACAAAGTTTATCTTCTATTTAGACTTTTTTTCTAGTTATCTGTGAGTTAATTGTCTTCCTTTAAGTCGGTATCGCAGGGATAGATAACCTTTCGAGTGACCAATATTATATCTCTGTTAGTTTTTAGAATCCTATGTCATTGATTTTTAAATTATTGTTTGACTCGCTTTTGATTAAAATGAAATACTACCTATATTCCAAGTTATTTGCATCATTCATTACTCACAATAATTGATAGCCAATGTACTATCAAGTGAATCAGGTGATCAAATCTTAAGCTGGGACAATACGAACCAAGGTACCTGCACTCATTTCTAAGAAAACTCTTTGACTGTCAAGCCAATATGAAGAATGTAGTTGTAGAATGGAGAATGCAATTATTGTTACATATCTCAAGATTGCTGGTGCCAATGAGGCTCCTTCTTTATAGAAGTTGGTGGAGAATCATGGGAGTATCACATAGATTCGAAATCCTATGATGGGGAGATCATGTATATAGGAAATCTCGTGATGGGGGGATTTTATTGTCTTATTAGCCATTATTTCCCTTACTAAGCTTGTAGCGGGCCTATTAGGGCATTCGGCTTAGGTTGCCTTTTAAATTCAGTTTGAACATTTTCGGCAGGCCTAAGAGCACATGTGATATTAGCAATTAATCTATAATTTTTTATTTTTAATATTTTAATGTATAGATGTAGATTTTTTATACATAAATGATAGGGAAAATTACAAAACCTTCCTGTGATTTAGTCTAACCTACATTTTGCCCCCTCTAGTTTCACAAACCTATACTTTGCCCCATCTATTTTCAAAAATCTACACTTTACCCCTTATTTGCTTTATAGTGTCCTGTAACAACTTCTGAAACCCTAATTTAAACTGTCTGACAATAATGGTTCAGTAATTTTAAGATTTTTGATATTTTTTTCACAGCCAACAGACCTTTAAAAAATACTGATATGTATTTACAAGGAGAAAAATATATTTACAGAAAAGAAAAACTAATAATTTAAAATGTCTATTAACTGTAAAAAAAAATATCAAAGTGATTGAAGTTATTGGAAGATGACTATCATATATTTTAAATATGGTTTCAGAAGTTTTATCAGACAATATAAAAAATATAGAGGACAAAGTGTAAGTTTCTAAAAATAAAGGGGGCAAACTGTAGGTTAGGCATACCTCAGGGTAATTGTAAGTTTCCTAAATGACAAATGAACACTTCTAATTATGAAATATGTTTTTTTTTTTAATTTTCTAGTAAATATTAATATTAATAAATTTAACTAAAAAAATTTGTACAACTAACATGGGACAGTGGATCATTCAGTTGCTCACGGTTTATTTCGATCAGAATATTCGATTGTTGGGTTGCGGAAATGCCATTGTTCTTGTTGTGTAGGCGAAGTGGCCCAAATTAAAAACTTACACCTTCACTGACCCAAACAATGCTGAATTGGCCCAATACAAAGCATCAACTATCCCTGAAGTATGAAAATTGTTGCTTAATTGTCATAAAAATACCAATTGTTTCTGATTCATCCCTGATGTGCATCGATGTTGTTGATTCATCACTTCTTCATGTTCGACCATTAACGCTTGGTAGAAATCTTGCGTGTCATTGTCAGCTCTTGAGCCTCAAGGGAAATTTTACGTGTTTTCATGTTGTCCTTCTATGTGAAACCTAAAATTGGGAAAAAAAATTAATAATTAAAATTTTTTATTAACTATAAAAAAATTAATAAACAATTTAGAATGTCTCATATAGTTACTTATTGGATAAAATATGTTAGCTCAAGGAAAATTTAAAGATGATTGCTCAAAAACATGATTAGCACATCTTAAACGTCTATCATTGTAGGATGGAAGAACCAAATATAACAATAACTTTTCTAATAATATGATATTAAATTTTAAAATTTTAATTTAAACTATATGATAACTATAACTTATTATAGTGTCATATAAAAAGTTGTCAAGAAGGCATATCAAATTCCCTTAAGGGCTAATAGTGACACGCTAGATATCCGTTAAGGTCCGAGGATCATGGAGGGATGAATCAGCAACAATTGGTACGTAAGGGACTATTAAGAAATAATTTTCATACTTTAGGGGCAGTTTACCTATTAGGCTTAGAGGCAGGAAGCGTCCCCTGGCTCCTGCTTCCAGGTGTGCATTCTCCCCAGTTGGGTTCCATTCTGCCGCGTCATCTCACTCTCGAAACTGAAATCAAATTGCCTCGCCACCGATCAACAAACTCTTTATTGTTTTCGCAACTCCTCTTCAATAACCTGCCACTTCTTGGAGTTGCTTCTCTTTTTCTGATTCGTTTATACGAGAAACAGTCGCCATGTCGCTGAGGCCGGGCAACAAAACCGATATCCGACGGAGCGGCTACAAGGTGGCCGTGAACGCAGAGGAGGGCCGCCGCAGGAGAGAGGACAGTATGGTTATGATCCGAAAGAACCAGCGTTTAGAGAGCCTGCAGAAGAGGCGCCGCGAAGCTCTTCAGGCCCAACAATTTGTTCCTCCCGCGGTCGTTTCCAATGTCGAGAAGAGAGTAAGAGCTCAGGACGCGTAAAAGTTTAATCTGACGCTGATTGTTTCCAAATTTTAGTTTATCTTTTGTTGTGTTAGGGTTTTTGTATCCCATTTTATATTTACAATTCCTTGCATTAAACAAAGCCTTGACGTATAGGATTAGGGTTTTGCTAATGGGTTTATGCAATTTCATTGCAGTTGGAAAGCCTCCCGGCCATGGTTGCTGGTGTTATGTCTGTTGACGTTCCAGCGCAGCTAGAGGCGACCACGCAGTTCCGGAAGTTGCTATCGATTGGTTTGTACCTAGAGCAATCTGTTTTTCTTTTCTCTTTCCCTGATATTGGGGTCTTAGATTTTATTCTTCTGAACTGAACAGAGCGAAGTCCTCCGATCGATGAGGTGATAGAATCGGGTGTAGTTCCACGATTTGTTGAATTTCTCATGAGAGAAGATGTCCCACAGCTTCAGGTATATAATATAGATAGTTACTTGTTTCCCCGTTCATCACTAGTCTTGAATTTTCATTCCAACTTTTGCTTTCTGCTGATTTTGTGATGTAACTTGAACTGTAGTTTGAGGCGGCTTGGGCTCTAACGAACATTGCATCAGGGACCTCGGAGAATACAAAGGTGGTTATTGACTCTGGTGCTGTCCCGATATTTGTGAAGCTTCTAGAATCTCCAAATGATGATGTTCGTGAGCAGGTATGAGGTTTCATGAAAGAAGGACATTGACCAAACTCTTCTGGAGTTATTGCGCGTAAAACTAACATACAGACTAGATTAGAACAGGCTTTTGATCACATTTATGTTTCTCGATGATAACCTCAGTTTGTGGAGACTGATTAGATTTGAAGGTTGTTACCCTCACCTGTTCGACTTGTTATAGGCTGTTTGGGCACTGGGGAATGTTGCTGGTGACTCACCTAGATGCCGAGACTTTGTCCTCAGCCAGGGGGCCCTGCTGCCGCTGCTTGCCCAACTGAACGAGCATGCAAAGTTGTCCATGCTGAGAAATGCCACATGGACATTATCAAACTTCTGTCGGGGCAAACCACAACCTCCATTTGATCAGGTTTTCTTATTTTCCTTGCTGTGATTCTTCCATTCCAGATTTTGTTGTTTTACACCTATATGTAGCTCTTATATATGTGATGACCTAAATTTGTTGATTAGGTGAAACCAGCTCTTCCAGCCCTTGCGCACCTGGTCCACTCTACTGATGAGGAAGTATTAACTGATGCTTGCTGGGCGCTCTCGTACCTTTCTGATGGTACAAATGATAAAATTCAAGCTGTGATTGATGCAGGAGTTTGCCCTCGACTTATTGAACTCCTCCTGTAAGTTGGCCATGCCTTAGCTTCTTTCTGGTGTATATCAATTACATATTTTCCTAACTATCTTTGAATTTCACTCATGGTGTCTCAGTCACCCTTCTCCTTCTGTGCTCATCCCTGCGTTACGAACAGTTGGGAACATAGTAACTGGAGATGATCAACAGACACAGGTATAAACCTTGTACAGATGTTTGGATTTTCTGTAGCATCTAAGTTGAGCTCATGTAGCTTATCAACTAAAATTTCATCCACCACTTACCACAAGATTTATTGTATGGTGAATCTGGTTTTAGAATTTTGTAGTGCAATTAACCATTTGTAAGTTAAATCCTCTGATTTATGCTGAGGGAGCTTGCCTCTCTATCAAGCCTCATGTGGTAATCGCGTTTTATGTGCAAAATCTAGTGGGAAAGAAACATTATAAGCATTTATTTTCTGTTTTTTGTGGCAAGTATAAAGCATTGTGCAAGCCATGATTAGATATGTTTGGGGGGAGTCATTCACTCTTTTTGCTGGATGTTGTTTCCCTCTCAATATCTGTATTAGATAAAGTTCATGGAAAATACCACAAAAATTTATCAGAAATGAGTCTGTTTTTTAGCGTGCGTATTGTATGTGCTTCTGTCTCCTGCTGCTCCTCTCCTTTCTAATCTGCATATAAGCATGATCCATTCCTTTGCCTCTCAGAGTGTTATTGAAAATGGAGCGCTTCCTTGCCTTTTGAATCTTCTGACCCATAATCACAAAAAGAGCATTAAAAAGGAGGCTTGCTGGACTATCTCAAACATTACAGCTGGAAACAAGGAACAAATTCAGGTTTGTCGAGTTTGACCTGTTCTTGTTTACGTTTCCCCAATCCACTCAACCTATGGCAGATGTTTTTTTTTTCTTTCTTTCGTACTTTACCTTTCTTCTCCCCCATCAAATTGCAGCATCTCTTATTTCTCTTCTCTATGTTTTTGGTTTGGTTTAGTGAGGTTTAGATGTATTCTCTTTAATTGCTTCACGTATAACTGATATCAGAAGAACTGTAGGCTGTCATAGATGCTGGCATTATTGGCCCCATAGTCAATCTGCTTCAAAATGCTGAATTTGATATTAAGAAGGAAGCTTCATGGGCAATTTCAAATGCAACCTCTGGCGGTAGCCACGAGCAAATCAAGTATATTACCTGATACATTTTTCTCTTTGAAATTTTTTCTTTCTCCTACTTTTTTGTTATGAGGTGTTCACTGGATTGTGTGTTTCCTTCTTTGTTGACAGGTTCCTGGTTACTCAGGGGTGTATTAAGCCGTTATGTGATCTTCTAGTATGCCCTGATCCAAGAATCATAACTGTATGCTTAGAAGGTTTGGAGAATATCCTGAAAGTTGGTGAGGCTGAGAAGGCTGTCGGTAATACTGGAGATGTTAACTACTATGCACAGTTGATTGAAGATGTGGAGGGTTTAGAAAAGATTGAAAATCTTCAAAGTCATGATAACAATGAGATCTACGAAAAGGCTGTCAAGATTCTCGAAACTTATTGGTTAGAAGAAGATGACACTTTACCTACTGTTGTTGATGGTGGCCAAGGGTTCCAGTTTGGAAATGAAGTCCCTGTTCGATCTGGTGGATTCAATTTTAGTTGAAGGTTTGTTTAGCTTTATTCAGCTGCCTATATCTTGCTTTGCAGCTTTAGGATTCAATGCTTGTTATCTTCCTATGTTTGCTTGGTGGTATCATTCTTTTCGCACATCAAGCTAGATTCTCTCTGATCCACTGTAAATTGCAGGAATGCCAAAATGTTAAACTGGGAAGTCTTGCTGGAGGGTCGGGCAGAATATTTTGAGTTTATTTTCAGGCACCTCCTTGCGTTTAGTTATGGTCAGTCTCTTGTCTGTCGAGTCATAAAGTTGTTGAGACAGGTCAGTTTGCAGTGTGGCTTTGAATAAGGCGGCAAGCAGAATGGTTGTGGCTGGACAACATCCTGACCAAGAGAAATCATGTGATAAGCACATTGCTTTGAAAGTGTTCAGCAAGTTCATTTTGCATGACCAGAATTATGGGCCCTTTGTTTAAACCAGTGTGCCTGTAAATGTCTGAGAGTCTAAGCAAAGCAGCCCTCTGGGTTTTTTTTTTTTCGGTCACTTGAGTCTTCTCTGTATTAGTAGTTTTTCTTTCCAAAATTCATGGTCGGTGGGTATTGTTTGTGTCCCAGCTGAGTATGTATGGCACTGCTGCCATTGAGCAGCTCCCATGTTTATTTATTATTTTTTTTGGTGAATAGTGCAAATGTTAAGAAGCGGGAGTTTGCCCTTAAAGTCTATCTGACCGGAGAAGCATGTCCTGCTACAAAACCAAGGGGCACATAATACCTAAGCATCCACTTGAACCAACTCTTAGAGCCAGTTTGTTTTAATTTAGTTCAATTTAATCGAAAGTTATTTATTTTTATTTTTATATTTTTTTATCTGGAATCAATTTAATTTGAAAGTCATCATTATGTAGATGTTATGATTCATTAAAAATATAATTTTTATATTAAATTATTATATTTATATAATATTAGTTTTTAAATAAAATTAATTTTAGTTGGCATTTTTTTTAGCGCCGGGGGATACTGACAGATAGGGATGACAATGGATAGAATTTGGGTAAGATGGTACTAAACCCATATCCTATCCATTATTTTGGATATTCAATTCATATTTTATCCACCATTCATCGGTTGTACAATTTTAACATCCATATCATACCCATTTTAAAGCGGGTAGGATTTGGATAAAATCCACCAACACGCTACATGCTATCTATCATAATAAAAAAATAATAATTTTATAACAGAATACCATAATTAAAAAACATTAAAATTGATCATTTAGCAAAACAATATCAACAATAAGAGACACATAATGAAATGCAACAGTTAGATAACTTAAACACGCTGATATAACTAAATCCAACTACAATGTCTAGTACTCATACGATACAATCCAGTAAGTTAAACATATGGTTGCAACTTACACCATTCTTGAATTGACAAATAAAGATGATACTCACAAGACGTACTAATGTAACTTCTCAGAATATTTAAATATAAAGGAAATAAGAACGAGTTTACAGAAAATATATGTATATATGTGAATGATTCTGTATATATGTTCAAACTATATTACCCTTATATGTATATATATGTGTATGTGAATGAATTAGCCATTTCAACCTCCAAAGTCTAGCTACAATTATACTCATTTAACCGAATTAATTTTTCTTGTAATTACTGTGTGTGTGTGTGTGTGTGTGTGTGTGTGTATACACGGGTAGGATATGGGGGTAGGATATGGGGCAGATGGACCTAAACCCATATCCTATCCACATCCGGTTAACAAAAAAAAAATCCTATCCGTCGGATAGGATTTAGTCGAATATCCGCTGGGCCGAATATCCGTTGACATCCCTACTGACAGAAGCCAGGCAAGCGGGAACAAAGTGGCAAGGAATAGCTTGTAGCAGTAGCGGTCACTATTGGGCTGAGCAGACCCAACCTAACCCTAACCTAATAGGCTAATACTTTGGAGTTTGGTTCGGTTCGGGTTTAATGCTAGGTTTGGTTCGGGTTTGGGGCCGTGAAATAACATATGCCAAGGGCAAAAAAAGGGGGTTGGGCCTGAACTGTCAGCCCTGCTTGAAAAAGTAGTGTTGGTGGTTTGGGGAAAACACACTTTTTGTACTAAAAATTTTCTTAACTTTTTTCTTTGAGTCATAAAATTTTTAATTTTTTTAAAAAGTTCTAAAACTTCACTAAAATATGAATAATTTGTCCTATATTTACTAAAATACAATTACTAAAAAATAAAATGACTTATACAAAGGAAAAAAATGATAATTTAAATGGTCTATTAACAGCTAAGAAAATATTTGATAGCTTGAATTTATTGGAGATAGTTATTAGCGAGTTTAAATCATAAGTTTAAAAAAATTAGTTTAAAAAATTAATTAATTTCAAGACTAATTGTTTATACAATTGTAAATTTTTAGAACTCATTTAGAAAAGTGAAATGTTTTAGAACAAAGTGTTTACACAGTTATAAAGTTTTAAGATTTATTTAAAAAATTAGGATTAAAATAGAAAAGCAGGTAAAATTTTATTCCCAACTGCACTTTTCCATATCGTTTTCTCCTACGTTATCTCAGAAAACAGTGAAACAGTCTATGTAGTAGTTGGCATCCGTTACTCAAAATGCTTAGTTGTGTCGATTAAGTTATTTACTTTCATGTAAAAAAAATGACCTCTTTCTAACTGTTGCATTAAGACATAATACCTTGATCTTGAAATGGATTACTAAGAGTGCATTTGGATATATATATATTCATTTTATGTTATCTATTTTCATTTTCTATGTACAATTCTTTAAAATATTTTTAAGAAAACACGTATAGTTGTTTTAAAACAATTAAAGATGATTATATATATACACCGCATTGAGAATAGTTCAATGTCTTAGAGTTGAAAGTTGAAAAAAAATTTTTGAACCATAATTGCAGATTTTCCTAAGTTTAAGTGAAAACGGAAAATGCCAAATCTTGCCCCCAGCTTTTTGCTCTTTCTCACTTAGACTCTCATCTTTTCTATCTCTTACATCTGCATGCGCCACTATATTAATCATCTCCAAACTTTGACACTAGCTGCCGATTTTACTATTCAACAGTTCTAATGCTGCTACTATTGCTTCTGAAGGATCAATTCATGCCCTGAGGCCAATTTAGTTGCTTTAACTAAATGAGAGAGGAGGGGATTTAGGGATCTATCAAACCAAAGAACTAAAAAGAAACAAAGGCTGGTCAGGAGGCGGAGGACTTCCATGACGCTGGTTGGGTAGCGGCAACGGGGAGCTTAGTTGGTGGTGAAGGCAAGGGAGACACCGTTTGGTGGTAGTAGCAATGGGAGATTGGTCGAGTGAGACAGATTGGTCTAGCAAGAAATTTGGAAAGTTGGTAAGGCAAGAAGTTTGTGAAAGAGAGGCACAACATGAGAGATTGATTGGGAAATTAGAAAAACAAGAAAATCATTGTTTTCCAAATTTTCATGTAATAGAAAACTATTTTCTAAGAAAACTAAACAAAAAAAATTAGTTAACTAAACATGTTTTCTTTTCATTTTCTAATTTTTAGAAAATTTTCCAGAAAATTGTAGAATTTTCTGAAACTATACAAGCCTAAACATTTCATCTATCAACATATGAAAAAAGAGTTGGTTTAACAGGAAGATTATCAACAGAAAAGAGAATCTCATCTTGGCTTCAAGTTGTTGTCTGAATATAGTAATGGTATTCATTTTAGAAAAATTTGTTACACTTAAAATCCAATCCATGAGACTTACTTACAAGTGCACCGAGTGGCCAAGTTTATGCTAACATGAAGGCAAAAAATCACCAAATCTCTTAAATGAACTGTTTCACTTTCCCTTCATCTCAACTTATAATTTCAATGTATCCCAAATGTAAAAAATGGAAATGATTCTTCTTCTCTTTCTTTCATTCTAAATAGAGATTATCTTTTTTACTTGTCTAATTACAATCCACATAATTAAGACTAAATCCGCATGTAAACGAATTTTGGAGGGAACCACAACCAACCACAATGTGCTGCTGCCTTTCCTGTAGTCAAATGAATGGGTTGACCAATCAATGCGAATCAGCCCTAATGATGGTTTGCTTTTCATTGTGGTCAACTTTTGTCGTCAGCCGCAACGCCGGTTTTCCTTGGCTGCGCGATTTATTTGTTGTCGTTTACCTCATTTTGGCAGGCAAAACTCTGCAGTGCACCTCGTTGATGTCGACAAACTAACAAAAACCGTTAAAATTAACGGCTTTCACTTTTAATGCGTATAAATTAATTAAATTTAGCAAGATATTAAAAGAATTTTATAAAGAAGTTATCAAAGGTTTGGAAATAGATATGTATGGAAGAGAATAAAATATTTTGATTTTTGAACAAAATTTTTTATTATCATCCTTATGTAAATTACAACTAATGAATGAAACGTTAATAGGTTTAGTTGGTGTATACACACCAGGAGGATAGTGTCCATTTATTTTATTTTCTTAAGTGAGTTCATAATTCATATAGAGACTTTTAGCCTAAATTTGCATCTTATTGGTATTTATTCCTAATTTTATAGGTTAAGGTGTATAAGCCTTTACTAGCGAAGCTGTAGAGGCAGCTTTCTGTACTTGAGAACTTGCATACTTGCAGTTATTTGTATAAGAATCAATGAGGTCCTTTGGAGTTTCTGTACATCTGGAATTCTCTTATAATTTCCATCGAATAAAAATAGTGTTTCCTATTTTTCTTACTTTTATTTGATTTAAATTGTTTATGTTAATGTTCGCTGCAAAAATTTCTTTCAATATAGACCATCAAAAAACAAAAATATTTCAATGGTTCATATGCTTGATCAAACGGGGGAATAGCTATGGAGTTAAAACTTGGATAACAATTTATTTTAATTTGGAGGTTTAATCACTAGGTTAATACTCTCGAGTTTGTTTTTAATTATTTAGACTGATGATATAGGGACTTCCTTCTTGTGCCGAAGGAGTACCATCTTTATTTTTTGAATTAATATCATATGAAAAAATGCACTGTCAATGTCGTTTATTAATTTGGGAATAAAATACTAATACTTTCTCAATTCTCGGTTTTGGGATAGTTTTGGATTTAGTTTGTATTTCTTTATTAAATCTATTTCTTAAAGATAATATTAAAAAACTAAAATATTTTTCATTTAGTATTTGTGTGCAAATTAATGTATTGAAGCATCAATAATTCAGGTCTATTTCTTAAAGATAAAATGTTTCTGCCCCAAGCGCTATACCCCTATTTTTTAAATATTTACAATTTTGCCATTGCCCTCCCACCTCCTCCCGGCCTTTCTTGACTTGCATTTTACCATTGTCTCTCACAGCCCACGCTCCGTCTCAAGTTTCTTACTATTTTTCCAACCAAAATGGAGACCAAGTTACAGTAACCAGCCTCTGATCTCTAATCCTTCCTCACATCTGCCTCTATGCTCCGATTCAACTGCAAGATCGTTTCGGGTAGGTCTGCCAATCGCTCGTCATCCGGCTTACACCCGGAAACCAATGAAAACAACAACAATCCCCCGTCGCCGTTAGCGGCTCTCACAACGTTCATGGAGAAGATCAAATCTTGCATCTGAAAGTCTAAGCTCTTCCCTAAGCCCTTTTCATGACCAACTCCTCCTGCGGCGCCGCCGATCTAATGGCGCAAGGGCGAGTTGATCGGTTGCAGTGCCTTTGGGAGGGTTTATATGGGGATAAAATACTAATACTTTTGTGACATTCATCTAAATTGCTGGTTTACGCATTTGAGCTTCATAGCTTTTGTATATGTTCCTCTCATTTTAATGATATATCATTCTTTTTTTTTTTAACAAAATGATATTATTCCTTCCTTCTTTTATACACACACACACAAAGATGTACTAAAAAATATTTGTTCGTAATTGTTTCTTTGGTTGCTCATAGAATAAATTTAAAGAGGTGGGACAAACTCATGGTGATACCATTACAGCTTCAACTCAACCATTGATTGAGCACTTTAACCTTACATTAGGAAAAAAAGTTGGGATATTTGCGGGGGATAGGCATCCAAACAACTGCACTAGATAAACAAGAAAGATATAGAATTCATGAAAATACTGAGGCTACAAGGGAACATGCTAAAATTTTGAAGCAAGAAGTGAAAAGCTTGCGGCTAAAGTAACAGAATAAGAAGAATTAAACCATAGGCTCCAAGTTGATATTGATAAATAACGGGCAATTTTTGAGTCACAAAATGCCCAACGTGAAGCTAATTGTATTAATTGACAAAAAGAGATGGCAGAAGTGATAGAGCAACATCTTACTATTTATATTCCACAGTTAAATAATAACAATAATGAGCATTGATACTTATATGTCCATAGAATTTTCATGTTTAAGATATTTAAAATTACTCATTAGATTTATGTTACTTTATTTTTTATTAGATTATTTTGGTTGTTAATTTGTGACATAGATTGGATTATTCTGGTTTTTATTTGTGATAGAGAAGCGTCCTTTTTATGACAAGTACTCTACACTAATAGCCTCATTGCAAGTGATGAGAATTACTATTCACTAAAATATTTAATTTTTTAATTTCTAAAAGAAATTGTCATGAATTTTTTTTTCATTAATTACTAAGTGTATGGTCACAATTGTAAAAGGAAAAAGTGTTCAAATATACTTGACACAAGCAATTAGATATCTAGTGACAATTGCTTGCAACATTAAAATTCAAATTTTTTATGACGAACATTGTTGTAACAAATACTTCTTTTTTTTTTTTTTTTTTATCAATGACCAATATCTAGGTCACAAATGTTGATACATTAGCTACCACTTATTTCATCATTAACAATTTATCTTTTGTGAGAGGACAAAAAATGATCACGGTCAGCTTTTGTGATGCCACTATTTGAAACAAGAATAAATATTGTCATAAATATCTTTTGTGTCAAAAATTCTTATTTATAGTCATGAGAAAACCCGAAACTAAAAACCTATTTTCTTGTAGTGAATGTTAGTCTTTTTTTTTTTTTTTCCTATTTTTTACCTTCTAAAATATTTGTTGCATTTATTTATGTATGTAACTTATTCCAATTTTTTCCTAACTGTCTTAAATAGCTTATAAATGTGAGATGTTAGGAAGAAAAAAGAAGAAACTGGGAAATTTTTATTACATTTCAAACTTCTAAATTGACCGTAATTTCCTTCAAAAATTATTTGGTAGGATTCTGGGTTTTCATTTAAAATTAGTGCAATGGTGTCTAAATTTTTAAAATGATCCAACGTTTGTGGGGAAAAATCTTAAAAAAGTATATACCTATGAAAAAATGACAGGAATTGAGATAACATACAAACATAAAATAACCTAAAACCCAGCAATAGAGATGGTAGAGATTCGGCCTCCCTCCTCCGGTGCCAAGGTTCCCATCCTTCCCCATATGTACCCAATAAATAAAATAAATAAATAAAACAAGCCCATCAAAGTTATTACAATTTTCTGGTAGTAATCATTAATAAGATGGAAAATTCATTAATATCTGCTATGTATTATTTAATCTATGAACTTTCATTTTAAAAATTTAGCAAGATATAATTTCTTTTTTTTGGCAACATTAGTTGTTTGAAATCCAGCTTTGATCATTAAAATTTAAAATTAGCTTAAGATTGAGTCACAAAATGACTGGCTGAGAATAATTTTAGCAATAAAAATTCATCCAATAAAATGGGTTCATGTAGATTAAGCAAAAGATTAAAAGTTTGATCTAATTAATGTATTGTATTTATAGGAAAAAAAAAGTTTGAAAGAGATATCTGATTCGACTTCCAATAATTAGCATGAGAGAAGATTAGGTGTTATTTATACATATAAAGAAAGCACTTTGTGTGCATTTAGAAAAAAATCTTTTAAGGTACTACATGTCTTGCTTTTCAACTTATCGGACATGTTTACATTTGCACATAGTAGTAACAAAACATTTTCCCCTCTTTTTTTGAAAAAAAAAAAAAAGAGAGCAAGCTTTAAAAACACAGAAAGTAAACAGAAGTAAACAAAAGGTGTAATAATATCATCAAATTTCTAAAATTAATGTAGAAGATAAAGTACCAATTTGATTTGCTATGCTTCACACAAATGATTGCATTGGCACTTGTTTTTGTTTCTTGAGTGGCATCATGGCATCAAAACATCATGATACCAATAGGTGTCAACTTCACTACAAGTCAGGCATTTCATTATTTCATATTGTGGTAAAATAAGTAGTATTACATACCAGCAGTGGCGGATGCAGACGTAATATATGGGGATCCATATACTTTTTTTTTTAGAATAATGTTAATAAGAGATACTTAGTAATTAGACTCTCTTTAATTTTTTAATAGATCCCTAATTTTGATAATATCTATTGATATAAAATAATGCGTCATTTTGATCTCAATAAAGATAAAAATGAGTTAGTTTTTTCTCTCCACTTACAATTAGAATCATGACAAAAGTCCTACATTGGCCATTGAACTTTCATACATTTTTTTATCTGGGTCTTGAACACTTTTTAATTTGCTATTTTTTTTCTTCAAATATATGGATGAATTATAGAGCTAGCTAAGCACAAGATAAAACCAATAAGTAAAGTTGTAGGAAATATATAAGTTTAAGAGTTCAAAGGTGGCTTATCTTTTACATTCTATACAATATAAACATCCCACTCATCTTCTTCATATTTTATATAATTTTCTAATTCTCATTAAAGTCATTTGACTGAGGACACAAAAAATGCTACATTATAGCATTTTTAATATTTTCTTCTAAAAATCATTTTTTCATCATTATATTATAGTCTATGGGAACTTATAAACTCCATTATTAAGGTTTAATAATTGTATATGTTTATGGACCCCTTTATAAAAATCTTAGATCTACCACTACTACATTCGTCTTATAATACCCCATCCTTTTTTTAGAAATATTAAATTACTTGTAATCATTTCCTTAAAAAGTAAAATGTTACTATTATTGTCCATTTATTTATTTATTTATTTTTTTGTAAACATACTAAAAAAAATTCTTAAATTTCCTAAAAAGCCAAATAGGTCATGCTTTGGGATACGAAGGGAGTGCTTTGTCCAAATTTAAAAGGGAGAAGGGCCAAAAGTACCATCAATGTTTGCTCGAGGGAGCGAATTTATCACTAATATTTTTTATGAAAATTTGTCACTAATGTTAAGGTATGAAAGTAAATTCATATTTAAAGTTGTAAAACAAGAGCGAAATAGTCACCACTCACCGAGTTTCTAACGATTATCTAATAAGAAAAATATTTCATTCAAAATGAGAATATTTCATGGCACGTTAGTATTGCTTTAGCATCACATCAGCAACAATAAATTGAGAAAACTCTTATAACTAACCCCATAATATTTTGACCATTAGCCAATGGGTACCCAACTTGTGAATAAGTTATTTCCATCTTCTCCAATAGGTATGACCTCGACTGGGCCAAGGGCTACCCGACACAAATTCAGCTCATGTACTTTGGGCTTTGATCACTCATTGCCAACCTCACCTCCCTCCCCATGCCCATTATTGATGCTATCATTGTCTTCTTCATCTTTTTTAACCTTCCTTGCTTAAACAACTCAAGTCCATAAATATCATGGGCTACTTCACTCAAAAACCTACTTTTTAAAATTGATTCCCAAGCCCCAAAATCCCAAGACAGTAGCAATAACTGCTTTAATTCTAAGGAAGAGGACAAAATGATGAAGATAACAGTGAAAATGATAAATTCAGAAAATTAAGCACTAACGTTTCAAGTAAAGATAACTTAGAATTGAAATTTGCAATTTATCTATATTTTTCATGTTTGCCATATAAACAATTTTAATTGTTAATGTTGAAATTTCTCTCAATAAGTAACGTTAGTTAAAAATTTGCACAAAAAAAAAAATAATGGAAAAATTATTCTCTCCATCCAACATGATTTTGCCACTTTCTGCCTACTTTAAAAAGTCCAATTTATAATCCCGGTTTAGCTTTGCGCCTCTTAAGCACTTATGGTCCAGGACGACAATTGTTTCACGTGCGGAACAAGGTACTAAGCTCGCAACTTTTAGTACGACTAATTAGTACTCCTAGCATATTTCTGACCTTTGATTCACAAACTTTACAATGATTGGAAGTCAAATATCTGACTTGGGAATAAATAAAAAATCGAAAAAAAAAAACAAAACCAAATTGGGTCACAAGTTTAGTTGCGGTTGTGAGGGAAGAACAAATGGATATAAAAACCCAAATTTAGTAATAAACTATATACTACAGTAAAGCACTTGTAATTCTTCTGCTATATAGAACTTCCTATCAAATCAGTAACTTATTTTCTCAAAACCAAAAATCCAATAACAGAAGTTAAGCTTAAGGGGTAGTTCGGTAGAAATTAATTGTATTAATGGGGTGAGATTATTCACGGGTATAAGCCGGGTCGAATTCGGGTGAAAAGAACTGGTGGATTTGGGTTCAAAATTAGGGCATAAAGTTGGTTTAATTATGTCCATATGCCCCTCTCGATGACTCTATTCTCTCCCCTCCTTCTCAGAGTCATCCTCACCAAATCCACCACTTGATTAAGCGCAATCGCCTTCTCTTGAACTCGAATTTGGTTATTTCCATTGGTTCGTTGTCACCCAAGCATGTTCTACCTCGAATCCGTTGGATCTGTCATTACCCAATCTTATTTTCATCGTTTGCTCGCTCCTTGCTTGCGAGCTTCCTTGAAAGTCGCCTCAGACTAGGTAGAACTAGAACTAGTTTTCCTTGACGATTCGGTTTGGTGAAGCACTAATTCGTTTCCAATCCAACAAATCCATCACCATCATTACAATCTAATTACCCAGTCCTCGCCTCCATATTTACCTTCCCCTTCTCCGAGTTGATGCACCGAAGAAGATGACAACCGTCCGAGGCTGGAAAAAGTTGTTCCCGGGGCTTATTGGCCTACTAGGAAGCTTATATTTTTCGGATCCAAACCCTTTGGCTGATGGTGTGTGACTAGACGGTGATGGTGGGTGAGACTTGACGGTGAGAGATTTTTTAGACTGTAGCTAAAGAGCGAGTGAACAAGATAGTTGGCATTGTAAATAACACAAATCTTGAGGGTGTTTATGTTTTCTTATCTAGTGGCTATCATGACCCATGAGTAACCTGATATTGACTCAGGAAATAATTTAGATGAATTAACTGAATTAATCAGGAACGAACTGCCCCTAAATTCGTTTTGAAAGAGCAAGGTGGAAAATTTTAGAAGACACATATGAAATTTCAAAATGAAATTTAAGGGGGAAACTAATTGTATCTTGGAGCCAAAGGCCAATCATACTCCTCTTGCATTTTTACCGTTTTGAGTTTGGCGGGTGGCAACCCCGGATAAAAGGAGACGCATTGGGGGATAAAGTTGTCATTTCGACCGGCCAGTGCTAGGGTTTCGCATCTGAATTATAAACAGTGCGTTTTTTTAGATCTGCTGCGTGCGGTGTGTGTCTGTTTTGATTCCTCTCTCCCTCCGTCTCTCTCTCTCCGTTGTCTCTCTTTCTCTCAAGATTTGCAGCCTCCTCAGTCTCTTTCTCTCTCCTAGGTTTTGTTCATCTGCCCAACTTGTCGATTCTCTCACTCCTCCATCACTGCCGCCTCGTTCTTCAGTATCTCTGCTTCTCTCTGTTTCTGGGTCTTATCTGTTTCTCAAATTTCTACTGCTCAAGCTGTGCTCTTGCTCTCCATTCGGAACACTCGTTTCTGGGTTTTTCTTATCTGGTTCCGTTATTCAGCTAAGAGCTTACTCGATCCCGATCGATCCCTCTGCTGTTTCGTTCTTAGAGAATCACAAGCTTATCAGTCCCAGCTCTTTCTTTCGGTTTTATCTTTTCTGATTTTGAAACACTGCTGATAGAGATAATGTTGGATCCAAGCGACAAAGCGAGCGATCACCATTCCTCGTCTTTAGAAACCGAGGAGCAGAGTAAAACACAGAGTCCAGCCGGTAGTGAGGGCAAGAAATCGTGTGCAGATTGCGGTACCACAAAAACCCCCCTCTGGAGAGGCGGCCCAGCTGGCCCAAAGGTGCGTTGAGTTCTCTCTGTTTCGATCCAAGTCTGATGATCTGGCTGATTCGTGATCTAATTTTACTGCTATGTTTCCTGCAGTCTCTGTGTAATGCATGCGGGATCAGGAGCAGGAAGAAGCGAAGAGCGATTCTGGGGTTGAACAAATCGGAGGAGAAGAAATCGAAGCGAGGCGAGACTCTGAAGCAGAGGTTCCTGGCTCTGGGGAGAGAAGTCCTGATGCAGCGATCGAAGATGGAGAAGCAGAGGAGGAAGTTGGGAGAGGAAGAGCAAGCGGCGGTACTTCTGATGGCTCTGTCTTACGGATCGGTTTATGCCTAGGAGAGGACAAATCGGTAGCAACATTAGTAGGATTTTTCAATGGCTATCCTAACAATTTTAAGTGTAATAAGCAATCTTTGTCGAGTAATTAATCAAGTAGTAGGAAATGTTTAGGGTAAGTAGATTCCTAGTTGTGCCAATTACTAGTCTTTAGTGTTAACTAACTATATTCGGGAAGAGATTGTCGGAGGAAATGTAAGAAATATGAATTCCGGATTCGATTCTATTTTTCGTATGGTAGAAACTTATGTACTTAACTTTGGATACTCCGTAGTTTTTTGTTTTGTTTTGTTTTGTATGGTTGGCATCAAATCAGCCAAAAGCGAAATCCCCAATTTCAATTTGAGCCCTAAAATTGCAAGCCATATGAAATTGATAAGGATTGGTGAGCGACATGCCCTTCAACGAAGAAAGGTCAAGTTTGGATCATTTTTTATCCTTGGGCGCCAAAGGGTACAGGAAATGTGAAAGGTTCCATTTTTGGTGGGTTTCATTTCAAATCTCTTGTTCCCACTGCCAATTTCATCCACGGTCAACCTACCTAGTTGCAATGGAAAGTGTACTTTCCGACAGTATTAATCTGATGCTGGAAAAAAAAACATATACAAACTTTGAGAGTACCACTAGTGTGCTGGTAGAAAGCAAGATTTAGAAAGTGTACACTTGCGTGGGAATTCAATTTGTCTTTTTCTTTCGACTTTTAACCAAAATTTTGAAATGTTTGCGAATAAAGCTGAAAGTTAGGGTTGTAAGGTTTGGTTCGGGTTAAAACCTGATTTTTATAGCGTATTTCTAACCTGAATAACCATAACCCTAACCTAACCATATTTTTAGTTATAACTCAAACCGACTCTAACTGATTTGGGTTAGGTTGATTTGACATTTTCAAAAGGCTTGCTACATGCTGTTGGCTTAACTGATTAAGAGAGAAGATAGTGAAAATTATGGGCACAATACAGGGGCACAAGTTGTGAGGAGATAAAAATGCATAAGTGTTTACTAGAGAGTGGCTTAACTGTTACTCCCTCCGTCTCAAGTTTTCTGCTCAATTTGTCATTTTTGGTCATCCCAAATTCTTTACACAATTTTTCTTTTTAGTAAGTTTTACTAGACAATTTACAATTATGCCCCTCCCCATCTATTCCCCAATCGTTCATTTTGTTCTTGTTCTACTTCTCCGATCCCCCTGCTGGTGGTCATGATAGGCAATTAGGGCAGTAGACGATGGGCCGAAGAAGTCAGGGCAGCAGGTGATGGGGTCAGAAGGTTAGGGTGGCAAGTAGAGAGGGCAAGGAGATTGGGGCAAGAAGGTCGATGCGCGGGCGGCGGGGAAAGGGCTGAAAAGATTGGATGCAAATGACAGTGAGAGATCAGAAGCGATAGACAGATCAACGGGCTAAGGAGATGAAGAGAGATTAGACGCGAAGTATGGCGAGATATCAGACCTAAAGGACGATGAGAGATTAGATGAGAGGACAGCGAGAGATTGAATGTGAGGACCACGAGAATCGAATGTGAAGGATGGCGAGAATCGAACGTGAAGCACGACAAGAATCGGATGAGATGACAGAGAGAAAATCAGATGTGAAAGACATGGATAGTCGAATTGGAGAGACATGGGAGGAGTGGTGGAGATGGACAGTCGAATCGAAGAGGCAAGAAAGGAGTGGTGGGGATGGACAGCCAAATCAAAGAGGTAAGGGAAGAGTGGTGAAGATGGATAGCCAAACGGAGAAGTGAGGGAGAAGCTGATTCAGGTGAAGGGCAAAGTTTGAAAGAAATAGAAAACAACATCTGTCTTTGGTCTATGTGCCAAATCTAAATAATGCACAAAAAAAAAAAAAAGGACAGAGGGAGTAATTGGTTTAGGTTAAATTAGACTCTATTGGCTAAGGAATTCAAATGACCAAGTGACTCGTGAATTAATAAAGCAAATTGTGCTGTGCAAAGATGACAGAGCTTTATTGATAAAAGATAGCTAATCAATTATGCAAACCAGCCGTTCAGAAACAAGTCATTCTACAATAAGTTCAAAGGATTACATTACAAATATTAATCTCACACAAAGGCCTACTCATCTGCGGTCAATGCAATGGTGATTGACTAGGAGGAGATAGCAGTGGTGAATAACTAGGAGGATGAGGAGAGGGTCATTCCGCACGGCAGTAAGAGTGCTCAGTGTACGTCAAAGTTAGCTAGCAATGGCAAGTAGCTCACAGCTAGGAGGATGCGATGCCAATAACAAGGGAAGGACGATGAGGGAGGCCAAAGGCCAGTGAATCGACAATAATAGGGGAGGAATGAGGTTGGCAGTCTCAGCTTGAGCCTTTGTTCATATAGGTGTGATTGTAAGAAAGAATAGGGTTGATGAGTTAGGAAATAAAAATGAAGGCTAGGGTTAGAACTTACGAATTAGGAGGATTGGGTCGTCTATTGGGTTTAGACATTAGGTTGGGCTGGGTTATTATAGAACATAGTATAGGAGTAGGTTGGGCTATTATATAATATAGGGTCAGGTCAGATATTTTTGGGTTAATCTGACCTAAACTGAAAACTAAAGTTTCATAATATGGTTGGATCGGGTCAACTCAAATTCACATTTTTCTATCTTACAACCTGATGTAAACCCAAAAATTAAGGTCAGATTAGGGTTTGGGTTCGGGTTTCGGGTTATAGCTTTCACCCCTACTTGCGAAGACTAGAAGGAGCTGGTGGTGTCTTGCCTCCATTATTTTTATACTTATGTATATAATGTAATTTCTTTGTCTTGTTTTAGTTGGCCCCTTTACTTTCTTACTAAAGTTTGGCTTGAATATATTTATATTAATGTGTATTAAAAAAACTCTTAAAAATTATATTTAACAACTACAATCTTTAAAGTTTCATTTACATATAAAAATTTTATATTTTTATGATAAAATTTGAAATAAATAAAATCATAAATTAATTTGTGTGAATAATAAAAGAGACAGCTTTTGTGAGAAAAAGAAGTATATTTTATGAAGTATTTTAAAAAATTAAAAATATAAAATATACTACATAAATCATAACATAAGTAGCAAAAAAAAGTAAATATACCTAGTTTTAACTTTTTCCATGTGAAAATTTATGCTTACACATTTATCAGAAAAACTTAAAAATACATTTTAAAAAATTTATTCTTAAACACCGATATCTTTTTCTTAGCTTTATCTTCCAATATTCAAATATTTACTACTAAGCCATTCCACACCTGACAGTTAACAACCATCACCTAACTGTCAATTCATAAAAACAACTACTTGCAAGTTGGAAGTAGCAATTATTTGTAACTAATCTTCAAGTTGCACACTCTCAATTTTCATTTTTTTATTTTTCTAATATTCTTTCTTATCGAAGAAAAGAAAGTGATCACAACTTTAGCTTTGTAAAATATATTTGACTTTTGATTACTATAACTTTAAGTCATATCTATTTTCTTAAATTTTAATGATTGCTGATTGAAAGATAAGCTTGTGTTATAATATGAAGTTAATGTATAAATTGCTATATGATTACTGAGATTGAGACAGTAAGCTTTAATATTTTTTAATTATAAAGACTCAAATTATAATTTCAATATATTTTTTCCGTAAATTTTATATTAAAATGCCCCAAGTCCCACTATCTAATCTGAAATCCTGGCTATGTCTCGGAACATCTTATTTGGTCAACAATTATTAAATGGTGTCCAATTCAAGATTACCATTGTTTGGTCCTAAAAGTTCTCCGAATGATGGTGAAGTAAATTTTATTGTACGTCGATGCAAGGGAACGATATACTATCTTCGTCTAAGGTTCCAAAATAACTCAACTCTAGGCAATAGTAGTTCTCCGAATGATGGTGAAGATATTCATTCTACATTAATCTTTAACCTCTGAAACTTATATTACTGAAAGGCGCAAGTCTCCTATTTGCCCATGCACTTTCACGTGTCTTCTAACATGGCCCTTGAGCTTTTTTGTATGACCACTTGGCCCCAAAAACCTTTTTCAGATGTGTCTCTTCTCATTGCATTACTGCTTTTTTTTTTTTTTAATGGTAACGTCATTCCATGACTTAATTGAAAGCCAAATTAAACTTTAGTAAGAAAACTGTCTTTGCCTACTCAGCTGATCTAGTAAAAGGCAAGACATTGCCCTAGTCAATGCCCGGGTATGAGGCACGAAGGAGGCACTCCCATGCACAAATACAACTTGATGCCTTCCAAGTTTCATATGGCAAACAACTTACTCTCTAAAATTTTCTTGTAACTTTTAGTATTGATTAACAAATAAACAAAAATGAAAATTTGAATTTTAACTGATTGATATTAAATATTAATTTTATACTTCTACACTTTGTGGTTTTAACATCTAATTGAAATTTAACTTTGAGAGTATTGCAGCCAATAAAAAAAAAAGCATAGTGAGTAATTCAGAGTTAAATCAATAGATTCCCCAATTGGTGGGAAATAGGCCCAACTTGGAGTCCATAATCAATAAAGAGCTTCCGTTGGGTCCAGCATTGAGACCCAAATACACTTACAAGGGAACCTTGCCTTAAATGGAAATAGTATCCTGTAATTACAAAATAAGCTATGAGATTTTTATTCCAAAACGAATTCCTTAGAACTCCCCTCAGTTATAGAAACCCCTCCCAATTGCCAATCTTGAAGTAAGACATTCTTCTAAGAGATGATAACGTTTAAGAAAATGTATGACCCTTAGCCCACATTTTCTTATAGAGAGGGACCTATTGGTAGGAAATATGACCAACTTGGGCCCATAACCACTAAAGAGCATCTGCTGGGTCCAACATGGTGACCCGAATTCACTTATAAGGGAACATTGCCTTGAATGAAAATAGTATCTCATAATTATGGGATAAGTTACGGGATTCTTATCCCAGAATGAATTCTTCGGAACTCCCCATAACTATATAAACCCCCAAATTGTCAATCCCAAGGATGACATTCTGACTCTTCACCTTTCTCTACCACTCTTTGCTCATTGGAAATCTGATTTGAACGTCAGAACGTTTTCCACGGGGACGTATTCTGGGGATCTAACCTTGTTTTTGTGTATAGGCTGTCGATCCAAGGTTCACCAAGCTTCTAAGCGAAGCCCACACGATCCCTTCAACTATCACCAATCTTAGAAATTTCTACTAGAAATTTGTTTTTAATTTTTATAAGCTATGTTTATTTTCGTACAGTTTAGTACCAAATTTTTTTAATTGCAACCTTGTAGCGGTACCGTTTTAGAATTGGCATTTATAATCTTTCGAGTCTTACCTATTTGTTTGTAGTCCCAACATGACATCAAGAGAATGGAAACGGGTAAAACGCATAGAAGGTTTAGTTGATCACACATGCAAAAGTTACAGGGCCACACTGGGGTGTAGGATTTTGTTGGCCAAATGGACAATAACACAAAAGTTTAAGGGCCAACCTGGAAGTTGTGACTTCCTTTTTTAATGAAGAAACGTGGACAGTGGATCATCTCTCTACTCGGGCCATCGCGTAGTCATGTTTCGCGCATGTGGCAGTGGCATTCGGCCCTTGTTTTGTGTATTTTCAATACATGGAATGCAGCAGAGGATAAAGGAATGGATTCAACCTTAAATTTTCACCTCACATTAGCCTGTGTGATGGTACGTAGAAGGACATTTACGGGCAAAGCATGATTTTAACAAGTGATATTATACTCTACACAAACTAGACACCTTAGGAGTGAGGTAATTACATCCAAGGTCTTTCAAGTTTTGTGCAACAAGCTCCTCCACTTCTCTCTCATCTATACTTTTATGATATATTGTACTTTAATAGATTTTAATTACAAAAAAACCTTAAATCTTTTTGTAATAATTATTAATTTTAATTATTAGATTACTATTTTGATTGTTTAAGCAGTTTAAATAAGAGTGGCCAGTTTGGACCGAATCACAACAAAAGATGGTCTCTTTGCCATTTTCCCCAAAAAAAATTTTCGTTGTTTTGTGGCTTAATTAATTGGACAATAGCTTTTACCATTATTATCCAAGTCCGATCGACCATTAATAGATTATCTTCCATTTTTCAAATTAAAAATATACCTAGAAATAAATATTTCTCGACTAAAACAAAACATTGATACAAATTTTGGTGTTTATTTTGATATTTTTTTTCCTAATATTCTACACCATCTAAAAAGCTAATGCTTCAGCCGCAAAATGCACTATCAACTTTTAAATGATGTAGAATTGAGTAAAAATCATCGAACCAAAATGAAAGAAGGCGTTTCAATTTTTTTTTCCACACAACAACTAACAAAAGCAAGAAGCCTAAGACAGCCTATGTCCTGATCACTAGAATTGTGGCACACTTGAAGGAGAAATTGAGCATGCGAATTTGCCTCATTATTGCCTCCATCTTGAGTCGTAAGGGGGAGAATCCCGCAATCTGAGTTAAGCCATGAGAACAGTTAGGCATGACATGATACAAGGGAGATTGTGAGAGCACGCAAAGGGGATCACATCCAAAATCGCCTTCATTTCTATGAACAAAGTTGATAGGCAAGTTTCTAGAATCTGGCTATGAGAAGGCGAAAATCTAGGAGAACCATTTTTCATCATCCAAGTAGACACTTCAAGCTTTAAAGAAGGGCTCCAAGAACTGTCCACACAAAAGATAATTGGAGAATTGCCCAACGCGGTGTGCTCCCATGTGATAAATCTTGAAAAAGGTTTTGGCTTCGTCAAATTTGAGGTTTGAGAGATAATTTCCCATCCAAATTGAATCTCCTACCTAGTTTCTTTAGCTTTATGTAAAATATGATGGACATCGCCATAAATCTCTCGAAATGAGGCTTCATTATGATTCAACCACATGCACTATAGGAGAGCAACCAAGCAATCAAAAAATTTTGTTTCAAAATTGGGTCTTCAAATTTAGGTTAAGTGCCGTCAATAAGAGATACAGGGCAGGCCGCCCCATTTAGGTTCTTCGTTGTAGAGTTTAGACCATAGATACAGAGGTCACACCTCCAAACTCCATTTCCTATGTGGCATACCAAATCATGGTATGTTTTTTGTACAAATTCGGTGAATTTAGTGAATCTGTCTGTTTTAGTAAATCACCGGTGAATGATGTTGTAGGCAGGGAGAGCATCGCCGGCAATCCTTTTGTCAATAGCGGGAAACTCAATGCCGGTGCCTGGGATAACGTATCACCATCTACCCTGCGCCTCTACTCGCTGCTTTTAATTTTAACACTGAATTGGCTTAACTCCAAAAGGTCACCTCATCATTTACTCCCATTTCACTTGAGACCCAATATTGTTATTCCGCTAACTAGGTCACTCAAATTCCTTGTATTCTTTTTAGTTATTTCCATGTTTTTTGTAATTGTTTGTAGTTAAAATACCTTACATATTTTCATATTATTTTGCACAATTATACATAAATATAAAAAATGAATGATATATGCCTTTTTAACGTATTAAGTATTAAAATATTGTACCGAAGCATTGTACCCCTCATCCCGCATAATACGCACATTAACATGCCCCACAGTTGTCCCCGTACCACGCTATGGTTTAGACTCTCTAGTGTACAACGTGTCAACGGCAATAGCTGGAGCTGGTACGTCGCCACTCCGATGCCGGTTCTTGTTTTCGTTGGGGGCCCCGAAATCGTTCGCCGGATAAGGTAAAAGTTTCTGTTCCGATAAGCTGCCGGAGAAGTTCCGTTACACTTCGCCGCACAAATGCTGCCATTTGAATGTCGTTCAGCCTTTGGCCGTCGTGGATGTGCCACAAATCAACGGAAAAGGTGCTAGTTATTCTCTCCAATTCTTCGATTTCATTTCATTGGTAGGTGCGTTTTAAAATGCAAAATCAACGTAAGAGCTGGGTAATTGGGAAAGTTTGATCCTTATAAATCTTTTTTCATAACTTGATCCCTCTTTTGGTCCTAAAAACGATACTTTTCTTGTTACTGAGAGATCCTTTCTTTCTTTCTTTTGAGAATATAAAACCAACAACATTTATGATTCTATGATTAGGAGGCTAGAGCAGCCATGCCAGTGCCCTGAAGAAAATTCAAGTCCAAATCTTCCCAGTAGCAACGAATATTTGGGCATTACTGCGAATATAAAGTAAGTTGTTTCTAATTTCTGGTGTTATCACAATAATATAGTGCTGGATTACCTTTTTGGTCTTGGCTGTTCTGTTCTTGTTCTAGTGCCTTGCCATTTCCTTATTACATTGGAATGCCCAATGTAATCTTCGATTCTGCCACCATATTGACATGTTGTGTTGCTTTCATTTGTGAAATCAGCGTCTGTTTCGGTTGTAGATGGAAACAAGTGACAGTAGTTCAATTGATGTTGAAAATGTGTACAAGGAATTGGCAACTTCCATAGAACAAGAACTAAGAGCCTTAGGCCCCATTTCTCGAGAGCGTTGTATTTTTAGAGTTCCAGATCGTATGCGACGATTCAATGAAAGAGCCTTTTCTCCTCGAGTGGTCTCCATAGGACCACTGCATCACGGCAAAGAGAGTTTGCAAGCAATGGAAGAGCATAAGAAAAGATGCCTGCTGTATTTTCTCAACCACTCAAGCATTAGTCTGGGCAATTACATCAGAGTTATCAAGGATAAGGAAGCAAGATTGAGGAGTTTCTATGCTGAGACCGTAGGACTTGCTAGTGATGACTTTGTGAGAATGGTTTTAGTGGATGCAGCTTTTGTTATTGAGATGTTTCTAAGAGTAGCTCAACGGAAACGGGTAGATGATTATATACAGGGCACACCAAGTATGATATTTGATATCAGAAATGACGTGTGATTACTGGAGAACCAGCTTCCATTCTTCATTCTAGAGGAACTGTATCGGCTAGCTTATGGTCATGATCAGCGAAGCTCCATGGTTGACCTCAGCTTAGAATTTGTCAACTCTTTCTTTGCACTGGATATTCACCTAAATGAACATTTCTTTTCTGCACGTCATATGGTCGACTTGTTGACAATTTGTCTTGGGCCATCATTATCACCTGCCATGAGAAGTATCAAAATTTTAGACATCCCAAGTGCCACTGCCCTTCACCGAGCAGGAATCACAATCAGGTCAGCAGCAAGCAAGAACTTGTTTGACATAAATTTTGAGAATGGCATTCTTGAGATCCCGCCTCTGAGGGTAGTTGATGGCACTGAACTTATTCTGAGGAATGTCTTGGCTTTTGAGCAGTGTTCCAGCTGTGAATTTAGGATAGCCGACTATGTTACATTCTTGAGTTACCTTATGAGGTCCTGGAAAGATGCAGATTTACTCATTCAGAACAGAATCGTCGATAACTTACTGAGGGATGCTAATGACTTGTCAACACTTTTCAAAGGTCTCACCCAGGAGCTCTTCATTGACCCAGCCAATTTTTATTTTAGTGGAGTGGTTGAAGATCTGAATGGGTATTGCAGAAGTCCTTGGCACAACTGGTGTGCAACATTGAGACAGGAATATTTCAAGAATCCTTGGGCCACAAGTTCTGTAATTGCAGCCGTGGTCCTCCTGGTTCTAACTTTTGTGCAAACAGTATGTTCCCTACTTCAAGTAATCTAAATGTCACAAACTGTCCACTCCAAACCTTGCGTTACTTGCCTCCTTGCTTTTCTTTTTTTTTTTTTTGTAATATGTTAGATTTCAAACGAGTAATGAATTCATTTGTTTGGTCAAAGTTACTGTTTAGTGTTATTCTCCCTCTAATTTCCATGATTCATTGCTTCATAATGAAGCTATCAGAGAACTGTTTTCCTATGGATATTGCTGATTTTGCATATTAAAAAGTTGTAGTTGAGGTACAGTTTAAGCCACCTTCAGCTAGAATAAAACAGAAACACCTAACTAGCTTGAAATGACCAGCAAGAACTTGAATTATGTCTGGCCCTCTGTTGTTTGTAAGGGAAGTAGCAGGCAAAGCCTTAAGCATCAAGTGCAGCTGCAGGTGGCCTTCATCTTATGTTGTATGTCATCGACCAAGTCTCTTTCAGATCACGAGGTGAAGAAGTTGGGAGGCTTTGGAGTGAGAGAGCATCCTATCCATGTCCGGAAGCCTGAAATTCTGCAGTCGATTCCGTCAATGGACTTACAAGAGAAGCGTTCACAACTTCACAGAGCCACGTTTTATCCTGGAGGATTACATTGCAAGAATGCGACTAGTTCAAGCACCTGTTGTGCTATAGTGTTAGAACAGCTGGGAGTTGAGAGACGGAGCTATCATCTAGCCCAGTGGACGAAAGAAAGGGAATGGAGTGTAACGTGGCCGCAATACTACTAGCAAAAGACAGTGGAATTGGAAGAAATGACGATTCTTTGCATGAATAGACCAATTTTTTTTTGTTTCTTGTTTTCCCTAGTAATCTACATCTTTTTTATTCTTTTGTAAAAACGATCCCTGTAATACAAAGCTTTTCATTAAAATTGATATGTATATATATATTGTAGTACTCGTTTGAATTGATTGAAATACAATAGGCTTAAGTGTCTACTAACATCCAAAACTTGGTCAAGTCTTTTAAGTTTCAACCCTTACTATTTGAACTCCATCTGAGTTTCCACATCTACATGTTGAATGAGTAGTCATAGTAAAACTTAAGCGTTACACAAAAAAAAGGTACAGCCTAAGGGTATATTCGAAGAATTATCAAAAGATAATTATTAGTAATTTAGTTGGATTAACATGGAGATGTTAGTGTTTTACTTATTATTTTTAACTTTACAAAAATAATGTTTTCTTGTAGATTCTTACTAGGGGTGGTAACGAACCAAGTATTTATCAAACTATTCAAGATCGAGGTTGAATTCATCGTTAACGAACTGAGCTTATTGGACTTTGAACTCGAGTCCGAACCAATTTTGAGATTCGAATATCTTATCGAATCGAGCTCGAACCTATCAGTGTTTGGTTCGATAGGTTTTCGAGCCTATCATACCTTATATAATATTAATATAAATGTGTTTAATTTGTTTATTAGAGTCACTAAATATCATTACGTAATACCAAATATAATTACTTTTTTAAAACGAGCTCCTCGAGCTCGAGCTTGAGTATGCCTAATCGAGCTCAAACTGAGCTCATGCATCGAGCTCTTTAACAGTATTTTTGAACCTCTCGAACGTTCAAATGGAGCTCGAGCACTATCCCGGGCCAAATTCGAGCATCATTTCTTTGAGCTCATCAAGCTCGAGCCCGAGGCCAAGCACCCCTCAGAGTAAAACAAACCAAGCTCAAGCCCGAGGGGTTCGGGGTTGCCTCGGTTTGATAACACCCCTAATTCTTACATTATAAGGTTAGTGAGACTTTTTCATGTGCTAAAAAGAGAGACAATCAATGGCATTCAAATTAGTGATATAACATACTGTTGCTAGGCTTTAAGAATCAGGCATTTACTCTTTTTTTTTTTGGAAAAAGTAATTCAATTTTAAAATGTTTGTCTTGAGTGGCTCAATCTAGTGGTTAAGGTGTGAGGGACACTTAGCAGAGTTCGGAGATTCGAACGTCATCTCCGTTGCTTCCTTCTTAAATGCTGCATATGCTAGTTTTGTGGCCTTTCGGGTCCCAAAAAAGCAGATATCCCTTTTCCTTTGGATATTCATATGCTCTTTTAACCCTATACACTTATACCGATATTTTTAAGTAAGAAAAAAAAAAGATATATTAAAATGTTTTTTGTTTTCCACAAGTTAATCCTAAAACTTAAACACTTATCCATTGGCTAAAGAAGATGCTTATGCGACATTTCGTATTTGGTAGCCCAATTCTTTTGATCCTAAATTTTTTTGACTTTTTAACAAGTTTATCCAAAACTTGAATCTAAGTTCTACCAAATTAATTCTTTTGAAAAAGTTTTGGGATTTAATTTGGTAGAACTTAAAAATAGTATAAGTGACTATTAAGGTTGGTCCGAGTGGTTAGTTGCTGATACTTGTACTGGTTAGGCCTGAAGTGATATGTAAATTTACTATAAATCCTCATTGAGGTTAGTCATCAATACACCTAGTTTGAAGTGATCTGTAAATTTACTATAAATCCTCACCAAAATCTGCTATTTTTCTTATCCTTTAGCTAGATATGTCAACCTTCAACCTAAATTTGAAAAGAAAAAGAATTACAAATAACTTAACAAATTGTGAAAAGCTGAAGAGTGAAAGCTTCATTTCCTCTTATATTTTAGAGGATGAATACGGAGAAGCATGGCATCCGATGGAATGATGAAATGGAAGCAAAGAAAAACAGCATGGCCAAGGCCAAACAAGAAGAAATGAACTGATTAATAATGGTTAAATTGCATCCGCTACCCCTAACATTTAATTATTATTTCACTTCTAACTTTAACCTTCACTTTGCTCGTACCATATCCCTAATCTTAATAAAATATTTCAATTTGGCCCCCTTTTAAACAGAAATCGTTATTTCGGACAGAAAAAACCAAATCAGCAGATTACTGTAAGGGAAAACGCTTATTTTGACCCATGTAAAAATCCTATTTGCCAAAAAAACCTAAAAATTTTTAAATCTAACAAAAAACTTTAAAACTTTATCCAGCCAACCCTTTCCTCTTTCTCTTCCATCTTCGGCATGCCCAATCTTGGCTATCTCCCTCTCCGACAAACCCTTTCCTATCTTTCATCCCTCTCCGGCCTCATCTCCATGGTAAGGGTGATTAATTGGGCTTCCCTTTTGCGAATTGAGCTTTTTCTCATGACGGAATCGAGCTCGGTCATGAGTCTTAACTCCCGGCCGTCGTCTACTCTCCATCGAATGCCATTGCTAACTCATGGTTGAATCGATCTTGCCACTGGACCCGAATGCCATTGCCAATTGCGTATGAATTGCGACGAATTACGATGGATTAGACGAAATCATTGGTGAAGAAGTGATGGATTAAATGGAATCGCAGGCAGAGTCATGACAGTAAGTGGCGGCCGGGATTGGTGAGGGAGTTGGGACGGTGAATGGTAGCGGGCATCGGTGAGGGTGTGGGGACTGTGAGTGGTAGCCGGGATGGATAAGGGAGTCAGGACGGTGAGTGGCTACCGGGATGGGTGAGGGAGGTGCTTGGCGACAGGGATGGGTGAGTGGAGGCCAGAGATGGGAGAAGACAGAGATGACAGAGAAGGGGAGAGGCTGAAGATGGGAGGAAATGAAGGTCGGAGATAGGGCTGCTGAAGATGGAGGTCGGAGATGGGGCCCGCCGAAGATGAAAGAGAGCTAGAATAGGTTGGCTTCTATTTTTGTTATATTTAAAATTTTTGAAGCTTTTTTGGCAAAGGGTATTTTTATAGGGGTTAAATAAGAATTTTTCCTTACAGTAATTTGCTGACGTGGCTTTTTCCGCCTGAGATAACTATTTCTGTCAAAAAGGAGGCCAAAATGAAACGCTTTATTGAGGTTAGGGCAACCATTAGTCTGGGCAATTACATCAGAGTTATCAAGGATGAAGAAGCAAGATTGAGGAGTTCCTATGTTGAGACCGTAGGACTTGCCAGTGATGACTTTGTGAGAATGGTTTTAGTGGATGCAGCTTTTGTTATTGAGATGTTTCTAAGCGTAGCTCAATGGAAACAGTTAGATGATTATACATGGGGCACACAAAGCATTATATTTGATATCAGAAATGACATGTGCTTATTGGAGAACCAGTAATGAAGCTATCAGGGAATCGTTTTCCTCTGGATATTGCTGATTTTGTATATTAAAAAGTTATAGTTGAGGTACTCTAGATATTGCTGATTTTGCATATTAAAAAGTTGTAGTTGATGTATAGTTTGCGCCACCTTCAGCTAGTATAAAACAGAAACACCTAACTAGCTTGAAATTTTTTTAGAGTGACAAAATAGTGAGATAATTTTTGGAATGTTTGGGAAATACTTAAGTGCCACTATTTTAAGTTTATCTTATACCTCTAGAATTTTTTGTCTAAAGAAGATTCTCTTTCTATAAGCTTACTATTTTTATAGTGGAAGAAAATCTTGGAGTTTGTCTCGTGGACGTAACCCTAAAATTAAGGGTGAACAACGTAAATTTTCTGGTGTCATCTTTACTAATCATCTTGCTATCGAAGTTATCACCCGCTGCACATCCCCAACAATTGGTATCAGAGCAAGGCCTGGTGTTTATATATACTTATCGTATGCTCTGTGGTTGCCACTGAAAAATGGATCCTCCACATCAGAAAATAAGTTAGATTATTATTTATCATTTTTGCTTGATACTAGGTATTTATTAGTATCATGGAGGCCAGGACCAGCAAGATGATTAGTCTGAACGGCTCGAATTACCACAGATGGAAAAGCAAGATAAAGGATCTCTTATATATGATGAAGATGCATTTACCCGTGTTTGGTACAACCAAACCGGAAGACAAATTGGAAGAAGAATGTGCATTCGAGCATGAGCAAGTATGTGGTTTCATCTGAAAATTTGTCGAAGATAATGTCTACAACCACATATCTGCAAAAACTCATGCACGGACACTGTGGAACAAGCTTAAGGAGCCGTACGCTTCAAAAACCGGCAACAACAAATTATTTTATTTGACAAGATTGCTTCAAATAAAATACCGGGAATGTTCATCCATGGCAGATCACCTGAATGATTTGCAAGGAATCGTGGAACAGTTATCCACGATCAGCATAAAGTTTGACAACGAGGTTCTCGCTCTTATAATGTTGGCCTCATTACCAGAGTCTTGGGAGACTTTGAGAATTTCACTTACAAATTTTGCATCAAATGGTGTAGTAAATGTGGAATTCGTCAAAAGTGGAATCCTAAATGAACAAATGGGACGAAGATCGCAAGGATCCTCCTCATCACAATCAGATCTCCTTGTAATAGATTCTAGAGGGAGAAGTGAGACCAAGAGGCCAAAGCTAAGATATAAGAATAGATGAAGGTCAAAAAAATATGCAAAAATTGAATGCCATTACTGCAGGAAAAAGGGGTATATCCAGAGATTTTGCCGAAAACTCAAGCAAGACCAAAAGAAAGGCAACGGACCGAAGAAAAATAACAGCAGTGATGATGAGAAAGCAAATGTTACCGGTGAGTTCAACATTGTTCATAATGATGATATTGTCAATCTTGCAACTCATGAGACGAGTTGGGTGATTGACAGTGGTGCTACCATTCATGTCACTTCTCAAAGAGAATTCTTCTCATTTTACACGCCTGACAATTTTGATGTTGTGAGAATGGGAAATGAAGGTCTCTCATAAGTTACAGGAAAATGAGATGTTTCCCTAGAGACCGAGAATGGTACACGGTTAGTCCTGAAGGATGTCAGGCATGTTCCAGATTTGTGCTTGAATCTGATTTTAGTATGCAGACTTGATGATGAAGGTTACTGCAACACCTTCTTTAATGGCCAGTAGAAGCTGACAAAAGGAACCTTGGTGGTGGCCAGGAGAACAACGAACTCAAAACTGTACATAATGCAGGCAAAGCTCTCTCAAGATGCTGTGAATGCAATGGAGAATAATAGTACAGTAGAGTTATGGCATAAACGACTGGGTCATATGAGTGAGAAAATCATGACCCATCTTGCCAAGAAGAAGGCGTTACCTCGACTGGATTAGGTCCATTTGAATAAATGTGTTGATTGTCTGGCAGGAAAGTAGAACAGAGTGTCTTTCAAAAGTTTCCCTCATTCCAGAATGAAGAATGTGTTGGATTTGGTACATTCAGATCTGTGTGGGCCAATGCCAAAGTCACTTGGTGGTGCTCGATAGTTTATGACTTTCATTGATGATCATTTTTTAAAAACTTGGGTATACACTCTGAAGTCAAAAGATCAGGTGTTAGAAGTTTTCAAACAATTTCTAACTCTGGTTGAAAGGCAAACCGGTAAGAAGCTAAAGTGCATACATACAGACAATGGTGGAGAGTATATTGGACTATTTGATGCCTACTGCAAAGAGCATGGGATTTGATATCAGATAACACCTCCTAAGGCACCGCAGTTAAACAGTTTAGCTGAGAGGATGAATAGGACTTTGATGGAGAGAGTGAGATGTTTACTCTCACATGCAAAGTTACCTCAGATGTTCTAGGGTGAAGCATTACTAGCAGCTGCTCACGTGTTGAATCTTTCACCATGTGTCCCTCTACAGTATAATGTCCCGGAAAATGTATGGTTAGGAAAGGATATCTCCTATAACCATCTGCGAGTGTTTGGCTGTAAAGCCTACGTGCATATCCCGAAGGATAAGAGGTCAAAACTTGATGTCAAGACACGACAATGTGTGTTTATTAGTTATGACCAAGATCAATTTGACTATAGATTTTATGATTCAGCCACAAATAGGCTTGTCAGAAGCTGTGATGCTGTATTTGTTGAAAGTCAGACTATTGAGGATATTGAGAAAGCTGAGAAGGACGCTTCAGCATCTCATGGTAGTTCAACAGATTTACAGCTGATTCTTCCCACGGTAGTGCAAAGATAGGTTAGAGATGATGTACAAAACGATCAACCAGAAGAAGGTGATCATGATGCTTCTATTGAGAATGAACTAGGTAATGCTGATGATAATGATGTTCATCAACAACCACCAGCACCAGTGGGTTCTCCAGTTTTAAGGAAATCTAATAGAGTCCGACAATGCTCTACTAGATATCCTGAAAATGAGTGTGTATTATTGACTAACGGAGGAGAACCAGAAAGCTTTGATGAAGCTATGGATGATGAACACAAGGAAAAATGGATTGATGCCATGTAAAAGGAAATGAGGTCTTTGCATGAGAATAAAACTTTTGAGCTGATGAAGTTGCCAAGAGGCAAAAAGGCTTTGAAAAACAAATGGGTATTCAGAATCAAGTCTAAAGAATCAACTTCACAACCACGGTTCAAAGCCA
The DNA here is from genome assembly GCA_005392925.1 of Aquilaria sinensis. Lineage (NCBI taxonomy): Eukaryota > Viridiplantae > Streptophyta > Magnoliopsida > Malvales > Thymelaeaceae > Aquilaria > Aquilaria sinensis. The sequence continues at coordinate 41,604 of SMDT01002862.1, read as the reverse complement.
GATTAGTTGTCAAAGGTTTCAGTCAAAGGAAAGGTACTGACTTTGATGAGAGTTTTTCACCGGTTGTGAAAATGACATCCCTCCGTACGGTCCTAGGACTAGCACCAAGTCTCGACTTGGAGATTGAGTAGATGGATATGAAAACTGCCTTCCTACATGGTGACTTGGAAGAAAAAAATATACATGGAGCAGCCAGAGGGTTTTGAAGTAAAAGGAAAAGAGGACTATGTTTGCAAGCTAAAGAAAAGCTTGTATGGTTTGAAGCAAGCACCCAGGCAGTGGTATAAGAAGTTTGAGTCGATTATGGGGAAGCAAAGCTACAAGAAGACTACTTTAGATCATTGTGTGTTTGTGCAGAAATTCTCTGATGATGATTTTGTTATTTTATTGCTCTATGTGGATGATATGTTGATTGTTGGCCAGAATATTGTCAGAATCAATAGCTTGAAGGAACAGTTGAGTAAGTTTTTTGCTATGAAAGACTTGGGGCCAGCAAAGCAAATTCTTGGCATGAAGATAACAAGAGATAGGAGTGCCAAAAACTTGTGACTATCACAAGAGAAGTATATTGAGAAGGTACTTCATGTTGTCAAGTATTCCAAAAGGCATATCCCACATGGCTTGGACAATAAGAGCTTCTAGACTTTATAAGTTACCACGCCCAAGTGGGCTAGGTAAGAAAGAAAGTAGTAATGGGCTCACGCACACAAGATGAGCCAAAATAGTGGAAAGAGCCCGATTTGACCCCTCTACACGCAAAGTATCACGAGGCCCTGTCCAAGTCAATTTTTACATTTTCCTAAATTTACTTTTTTACCCTTACCCAGAAAACTTGTTTTTCACGTGTTGGAAATCAAAACGGGCTCAACGTACAAAATCATAACCGATATTAATTTTGTAACTCCCAACATTACCATTCCAACGTTCAAATTTGGACCACTGCTACCTATAAATACCCATTTCCACTCCATTCTTAGATTACCCTGCTTTCGAGCTCTCTCTTCTTTCCCCCTCTTGCTCTGATCCTCGTTGGTTCTTGTGTTTCTGCTGATTCCTAGAGTATCCCGGGTGTGAGTGCACACTTCCCGGAAGACCCGTTGTATCCTGGGGGATTTTCGCAGACCTGTTCTCCTGCACGTTTTGGAGAGTTGCGAGCTATAATCCTTGAGGACAGTGTATACACGCCTCGGGTCGCTGGTGGTTCGTGATTGTTGCAACTAAGTTTTTTCCATCAATCTCAAGGATTATAACATGAATCTGAACCAAAACAATGGTGCTCCAATCATCGATCCTTTGGACATTGTCCGGGAAGAGCCTGCTGATATCGAGACTGCAGCTGCCAACTGTGAGAAAGCTCTTGCAACTGCAATTGCGCAAATCGATCGAGAGAAAGATCCCGACCTTGCTGCTGCTTGCGATAGGGTGCTCGCTGATGCTCGCTTCTACATGAAAACTGCATCCAATGCCAGGATGCTGGTTCCTCCAACCCCTCCATCGACATTAGCAAAGCCATTCCCTGACATTTTAAAGATAGAAGTGTTTAGTGGAGAAAACTATAAGAGATGGCAGGAACGCATTTACATGCTGCTAGATGTGCATGGAGTTGCTTTCGCACTGAATGAGTCCAAACCAACTGACCCCAAGCTGCAGGAGTCTTAGACTTATGCTGATAAGGTATGCCGTCACACAATAATTTCAACTTTATCTAATGAGTTGTTCGATGTCTACATTAAGTACAAGGAAGCAAATGAAATATGGGAGTCCATGCTACTCAAATACACAGCGGAGGATGTGGGCAAGCAAAAGTTCGTGATCGAGAATTTCTATCGATGGAAAATGGAAGATGAGAAGGATGTAAAAACACAAATCAATGAATACCACAAGCTTCTGGAGGACTTGAAAGGAGAGAAAATCACACTGCAAGAAGAGTTCGTAGCTGGCTTGTTGATTGAAAAACTGCCACCATCATGGAGAGAATACAAGCAACAACTAAAGCACAAGCATAAGCAGCTGTCTTTGGCTGACCTAATCACTCACATCATCACCGAGGACACCAATAGAAAGGAGCAGCGCATAGCTAAAGGGAAGCAATTGACCTCCAGTGCCAATCTCGTCAACTCCAAGAGGTACAATCCAAAACCAAAACCCAACAATAACTTCAAGCCAAGACCAATGCCAGCCAATAATGATGACAAAGAAGTGTTGCCTTGCTTCATCTGTGGAAAAAAAGGGCACTTTGCTCGACAGTGCCAGAAAAAAAAAACACTTTGACAAACCTCATAAGCCAAGGGCAAATCTGGCTCATGGGGATGATGATGATGACATCATTACTACGGTAGTTTCACAAGCATACCTTGCTACTAATTCAAAAGAGTGGGTGATAGATTCTGGTGCCACCAGGCATATTTGTGGCAACAGAAATGCATTTTCCTCCTATACTCCACTAGGAAAAAACATTGAAATAGTGTATCTTGATGACTCCCGAGGTACACCAGTTCTGGGCAAGGGCAAGGTACTTCTGAAATTGACTTTTGGAAAGACACTGGTTCTAAGTGATGTATTGCATGTACCCACCATAAGAACCAACTTGGTCTCCGTGTCTTTGACTTTGTTGATGAAAGCTGGCATCAAGGTCACTTTTGATTGTGACAAGATAGTCATGACTAGAAACAATAATTATGTGGGCAAGGGTTATTGTAACCAGGGTCTCTTTGTACGGAGTGTTTCTAATATCATCAATAATAATAATGCATCTTCTTCTGCTTACTTGGTTGAGTCTCTTGATTTATGTCATGCTAGATTAGGACATGTGAGTATATCTTATTTGAAAATGATGCAATCATTAGGTTTAATCACACCCCCTAGTAACACAAGTTTTGATAATTGTGAAATATGTGTTGAAACTAAGTCAACAAAGAAAACTTATGCTTCAATTGAAAGAGAATTAGAATTATTAAGTTTAATTCACACTGATCTTGGTGATTTGAAACATACTATGAATAGATGAGGAAAAAGGTATTATGTGACCTTCATAGATGATTTCTCTAGATTCACCAAAGTTTATTTGTTAAGAAACAAAGATGAGGCTTTTGATATGTTTTTGTTGTATAAGTCTGAAGTGGAAAATCAATTGAACAAAAGGATTAAAAGAGTTAGATCAGATAGAGGAGGTGAGTTCTTATCGTTTAATGATTTCTGTGAAAAAAAAAAGATAATTCATGAGTTAACTCCACCATACTCTCATGAATCAAATGGTGTAGCTGAAAGAAAAAATAGAACTTTGAAAAAAATGATGAATGTCATGCTTGTTAGTTCTTCTGCTCCTGATAATCTTTGGGGATAAGTTATCTTATCTGCTTGTCATTTGTAAAATCAAATTCCTTATAAAAAAACTGGTATAACTCCATATGAAATATGGAAGAGTTATCCCCCCAAACTTAAAATACTTAAAAGTTTGGGGATGTCTTGCAAAGGTTATGCTTCCTGAACCAAAAAAACATAAAATTGGATCAAAGACATCCGATTGTACGTTTATTGGATATGCAGAGCATAGTGCTGCATATAGATTTTTAATGTTGAAAAGTGATGTGTTGGACTGCAACACCATAATCGAAACAAAAAATGTTGAGTTTTTTGAGCATATCTTTCCTTTGAAGAAGAAAAAGATTTCTCGTGCCCCCTACTGATGAAAATATCCCTAAACATCAAGTGGAAGATTTGAAAATGAGTAAAAGGAAAAGAAAAGAGAGTTCCTTTGGACATGACTTTTACACCTACCTTGTAGATGATCCCATAACTTTTAACCAGGCGATTGCTTTGAAAGAATCTGTTTTCTGGAAAAAAAAGCCATTCAAAATGAAATAGATTCTATTTTACAAAATCAAACATGGGATTTGGTAGATTTACCACCTGGTACCAAACCCATTGGTTGTAAATGGATTTTCAAAAGAAAACTTAAGCCTGATGGCTCGGTTGACAAATATAAAGCAAGATTGGTAGCAAAAGGATTTACTTAAAAAGAAAATGTTGATTATTTTGACACTTTTGCACTAGTTTCTAGGATTTCTTCAATAAGAGTTTTATTTGTCTTGGCTTCTGTACATAAACTTATTATACATCAAATGAATTTTAAAACTGCTTTCTTAAATGAGAATTTACAAGAGAAAATATATATGGTCCAGTTAGAAGCCTATGTTGTTTCTAGACAAGAAACAAAGGTGTGCAAGTTGCGAAAATCCTTTTATGGATTAAAGTAAGCACCTAAACAATGGCATGAGAAATTTGATCAAGTCTTGTTAGGTAATAACTTTTCAACTACTAGAGTTGATAAATGTATTTACACAAAACTTAAAGGTGGTGAATGTGTAATAATTAGCCTCTATGTGGATGATATGCTGATTTTTGGAACTACTCTTGAAATAGTTAAACACACCAAAAGCTTCCTATCTTCACAGTTTGACATGAAAGATCTAGGGGAAGCTAGTGTAATTTTGGGTGTTAAAATCATAAGGAAAGAAAGTTGTTTAATGTTGTCACAAGAGCACTATGTTGAAAAAGTTCTAATGAAGTTTAACTATTTTGAAGTGACACCTATGAGCATTCCTTATGATGTAAACACATAATTAAAGAAAAATAAAGGTGAAAGTGTTGTTTAACAAGAGTATGCACAAATTATTGGAAGTCTGATGCACCTAATGAACTTCACTCGACTTAACATAGCTTATGTTGTGTGTAGATTGAGTAGATATACTCAAAATCCGAATGAAGAACATTGGAATGCTCTGGTAAGAATTATGAAATATCTAAAAGATACCATGAAATGTGGTATCATGTATAGTAGTTTTTCCGCTGTACTAGAAGGGTACAGTGATGCTAATTGAATTTCTGACTCTGATGAAACCAAATCTACTAGTATGTACATTTTTACTCTTGGTGGTGGAGCTGTGTCTTGGAAATCTTCAAAGAAAATCATCATTGCCAGATCCATTATGGAGTCAGAATTTATAGCCTTAGAAATGGCTGGAAGTGAAGCTGAGTGGTTGAAAAACTTTTTAGCAGATATGCCGTTGGGTATAAAGCCAATGGCTTATGTGTCTATGCATTGTGATTGCCAAGCGGCAATAGCAATTGCAAAAAATAAAACTTACAATGGCAAAAATAGACACATTCAATTTAAGACATGATGTTGTAAAGCATCTGCTTAATGATGGTGTTATATTGCTCGATTATGTAAAGTCAGAAGTGAATTTGGCCGATCCTTTAACTAAACCTCTGGGAATGAAAATGATATATGAAACATTGAGGGGAATGAGACTATTGCCAACCTGAGTCAATAGTGATGGTAACCCAACCTATGTGATTGGAGATCCCATGAATTAGGTTATATGGGTAATAACAAGTCACTGTTAGACCTGGAGGCATTATCGAAACTTTTCCCTAAAGGTCCCTTCTATGGTGTAGATAATGCAAATACTGCATTTACTAGAGGATGAGCAAAAAGCTTTTAATGATTTACATAAGCCATGATGGGTAGTGTATTTATGCAGAGTATACACTTGATGGAATCACCTATATGGGTGTAGAAGTGAAGCCGTTCCTATGAGATTTGTGGCAAAATCTCTAAAGCAATCATGAAAACCAGGACATGCGCATGGCCGATAAGCGCAACACCGCGATGAACAGTAGAAATTGTGGGGGTGTAATGTGATCAATGAATCACTTAAATTACAAAAGGGTATTTGGTTCATAGAAACTAAATGCTTCGCCAAGTACTCTGTAAGTTAAGTATCATTGGCTCTAGGACTGGTTCATAGTCTAATAGACACCAGCCACGATGCATTGAATTCTTGAGCTTGAAGCCAACAAGAAACCTTGAAGTAATGCCTTTTGAAATATGTGGGGGATTGTTGTCAAGTATTCCAAAAGGCATATCCCACATGGCTTGAACAATGAGAGCTTTTAGACTTTATAAGTTACCACGCCCAAGTGGGCTAGGTAAGAAAGAAAGTAGTAATAGGCTCGCGTGCACAAGATGGGCCAAAACAGTGGAAAGAGCCCGATTTGACCCCCTGTACACAAAGTATCACAAGGCCCGGTCCAAGTCAGTTTTTACATTTTCCTGAATTTATTTTTTTTTACCCTTACCCGGAAAACTTGTTTTTCACGTGTTGGAAATCAAAACGGGCTCAACGTACAAAATCATAACCGATATTAATTTTGTAACTCCCAACATTACTACCCCAACATTCAAATTCAGACCACTGCTACCTATAAATACCCACTCCCACTCCACTATCAAATTACCCCGCTTTCGAGCTCTTTCTTCTTTCCCTCTCCTGCTCTGATCCTCGCTGGTTCTTGTGTTTCTGTTGATTCCTAAAGTATCCCGGGTGTGAGTGCACACTTCCCGGAAGACCCGTTGTATCCTGGGGGATTTTCGCAGACCTGTTCTCCTGCACGTTTTGGAGAGTCGCGAGCTATAATCCTTGAGGACAGTGTATACACGCCGCAGGTCACTGGTGGTTTGTGATTGTTGCAACTTAGTTTTTTCCATCACTTCAGAGATTCAGTATGGACAAGGCTAAAGCGGTTAGTTGTCTTCTTGCTAATCACTTTAGATTAAGTTCCAAGCAATGCCCTTCTACCGACAAAGAGAAGAAAGACATGGAAAAGGTTCCATATGCCTCAGCAGTTGGAATCTTGATGTATGTCATGGTATGTTCACGGCTAGATATTGTTTACTCAGTTGGAGTAGTGAGTGGGTTCTTTTCAAATCCTGGTAAGGAACATTGGGCTGCAGTGAAATGGATTTTCAGGTATCTTCGTGGTACTTCCAAAACGTGCTTATGTTTTGGAAATGCAAAGCCTGTGTTAGTTGGCTACACAAATGCAGATATGGTTGATGATGTTGACTCGAGAAAGTCTACATCGGGTTGCCTGATTATATTTGCAGGGGGAGCTGTTTCATGGCAATCAAGATTACAGGAATGTGCTGCTCTTTCAACAATTGAAGTTGAGTTTATTGCAGCAACAGAAGCATATAAGGAGTTGCTGTGGATGAAGAAGTTCTTAAAAGAACTTGGTTTCCACCAGAAGAAATATGAATTGTTCTATGATAGTCAGAGCGCAATTCACCTTGGTAAGAATTCCTCTTTTCATTCAAGATCCAAGCATATTGACATAAGATATCATTGGATAAAGAATACATTAGAGATAAAGCTACTACAGCTTGAGAAGATCCATACTGACGAAAATGGATCTAATATGCTGACCAAGATTCTACCAAGAGAAAAGTTTGAATATTGCCAACTCATGGCAGGAATGATAGAATTCTTACATGAAGCAGGAGGAGGAGATTGTTAATAATAATAAAAAAAAAATCCCGCCTTTATGTGAACAGTAGCCGTCATATGAACAGTAGCCACCGTATGAACAGTAGCCGTCGTATGAATAGTGACCTAATGGAACTCCTATAAATAGCTTTAAGTTCTTCAATTCATTTCGTCAAATTGAGAGCCAAAGCAAAATATACTTACTTTGAAGAAGATATTGTGAGGGAGAGATTTATTTTTGAGGAGTGACAAAATAATGAGATAATTTTTGCAGCATTTGAGAAACACTTGAGTGCCACTATTTTGGGTTTATCTCATACCTCTAGAATTTTTTGTGTAAAGAAGATTCTCTCTCTCTAAGCCAACTATTTTTATAGTGGAAGAAAATCTTGGAGTTTGTCCCGTGGACGTAGCCCTAAAATTAAGGGTGAACCAAGTAAATTTTCTGGTGCCATTTTTACTAATCATCTTGCTCCCGAAGTTATCATCCACTGCGCGTCCCCAATAGAAATGACCAGCAAGAACTTGAATTATGTCTGGCCCTCTATTGTTTGTAATGGAAGTAGCAGGCAAAGCCTTAAGCATCAAATGCAGCTGCAGGTAGCCTTCATCTTATATTGTATACCATCGACCAAGTCTTTTTTATATCTTGAGGTGAAGAAGTTGGGAGGCTTTGGAGTGAGAGAGCAACCTATCCATGTCCGGGAAGCGTGAAATTCTACAGTCAATTCCGTCAATGGATTTACAAGAGAAGGGTTCATAGAGCCACGTTTTATCCTGGAGGATTACATTGCAAGAATGCGACTAGTTCAGGCACCTGTTGTGTTATTGTAGTAGTATAGCTGAGACTTGGGAGAGGGAGCTATCATCTATGCCTATGCACGAAAGAATGGGAAGCCGCAACACTACCAACATAAGACAGTGGAATCGGAAGAAATGACAATCCTTTGCATGAATAGACCATTTCCTTTTCCTTTTTTTTTTTCATTTTTTCCCTAGCAATCTACATCTTTTTTATTATTTTGTAAAAATGATCCCTGTAATACAAAAACTTTTTATTATAATTGATATATTGCAGTAGTCACTTGAATTGATTGAAATACAATAAGCTTAAGTGACCAATAACATCCAAAACTTGGTTAAATCTTTCAAGTTTCAACCCTTACCATTTGAACTCCATCTAAGTTTCTACCTCAGTAATTAGAAGTCATAGTAAAACTTAAAGGTTACACAAAAAAAAGGTACAGCCTAAGGGTATATTAGGGGAGATTATCAAAAGATAATTATTAGCAAGGTGTTAAATACTGTTACCGCAAGGTATAACGCACCCTGAATTTTTAACGTATACCGCATGGTATACCGTGCCGCATACCGTTACCGTTTTCGTAAAAAATAAATGTTAGAATATTATTTTAAGATGACATAATTTGTTTAATAATTTATTTTTACACATTTTATATGTATTCTAATGTTTCTCATCATAATTTGTCAAATATAAATAAAAATATATATGGTATAAGATATTTTTTAATACAAAAAACATAAAAAAAAATGCTATATATGAAGCAAAATAAATAATACTAAAAAAATTAATTTATTTGTATATACTATAAATATAAAAAAAACTAATTTATTGATATACTATAAATATAAATAATACCATCCATATACTTTGCATATATTACAAATATAAATAATACCATCCATTAATTTTTTATATTAATTAAGAAAAGTAACAAAAAAAATTAAAAGTAAATTTTTATTTTATGATATGTGTATTATTTTTATTTTAATTTTTTTTTATATATTTATGATATTTTGATGTAAAATAAAAAAAAGATGTGCAAAAAATTAAATACAGCAGTACGTACTATGCGGTATTTGCGGTATACCATGGTTTTTTGACAAAATATATATAAGAAGTGCACGGCATGCGGTACGGTAAAATGAGAAAACGCGAAAACATTTGTACCGCATAGCCGTATACCGCGGTATTTAATTCAGTGATTATTAGTAATTGAGTTGGATTAACATGGAGATGTTAGTGTTTTACTTATGATTTTTAACTTTACAAAAATAATGTTTTCTTGTAGATTCTTACATTATAAGGTCAGTGACACTTTTTCATGTGCTAAAAAGAAAGATAATCAATGGCATTCAAATTAGTGATATAAGATACCGTTGCTAGGCTTTAAGAATCAGGCATTTACCATTCATTTTTTGAGAAAAAATAATTCAATTTTAAACTGTTTGTCTCAATCGTCTCAATCTAGTGATTAAGGTGTAAGGGACATTTGGTGGAGTTTGGGGATTTGAACATCATTTTTGTCACTTCCCTCTTAAATGCTGCATATGCTAGTTTGGTGACCTTTCAGATAAAAAAAAAACAAATATCCTTTTTCCTTTAGTTATTCATATACTTTCTTAGCCCTATACACTTATACGGATATTTTTAAGTAAGAAAAAAAGGATATACTAAAATGTTTTTTTGTTTTTCACAAGTTAATCCTAAAACTTAAACACTTATCCATTGGCTAAAGAAGATGCTTATGTGACATTTTGTACTTGGTAGCCCAATTCTTTTAATCCTAAAAATTTTCAATTTTTTAACAAGTTTATCCAAAACTTGAATCTAAGTCGGTTTGAAAAAGTTTTGGGATTTAATTTGGTAGAACTTAAAAATAGTATAAGTGACTACTAGGGTTGGTCCGAGTGTTTAGTTGACGATACTCGCACTGGTTAGGTCTGAAGTGATATGTAAATTTACTATAAGTCCTCACTGAGGTTAGTCACCAATACACCTAGTTTGAAGTGATATGTAAATTTATTGTAAATCCTCATCGAAATCTGTTATTTTTCTTATCTTTTAACTAGATATGTCAGCCTTCAACCTAAATTTGAAAAGAAAAAGAATTACAAATAACTTAACAAATTATGAAAAGTTGAAGAGCGAAAGCTTCATTTCCTCTTATATTTTAGGGGATGAATATAGAGAAGCATGTTATCTGATAAAATGATGAAATTGAAGCAAAGAGAAACCGCATGGCCAAGGCCAGACAAGGGTTGGGGTTTGACTTAGGCTTAAACTTGGGGTTAGGGTTAGGGTTAGGGGTTAAGCTTAGGCTTAGGGATTAGGGATTAGGGTTAGGAATTTGGAATTTGGGTTAGGAATTTGGGTTAGGGATTAAGATTTAGGGTTAGGGCCAGGGTTTATGATTTAATGTTAGGGTTTAGGTGTATAGTTTATGGTTAGACTTAGGATTTAGGTGTTTATAGTTTTGGACTAGGGTTAAATTTAAGATTTAAGGTCAGGGTTATGGTTTAGGGTTATATTTAGTATTTTTTATATTATATTGTGGGTTTACTTGGCACATAATTTTACTTTTAACTATAGCTGACATATTTAACATTTTAATTTATAAATGCAAAACATTTATGTACATGTTTGAGATTTAGGTTTTGGGTTAAGGTTTATTTTATTTTAAAAACTCAATTAGTTTGACGCTTAGAAAAATGTTGTAAATGTTTACAGACATATAGTTTACAGATAGTTCAAGAAAAATTGAATTTGAACGAAATTATTTTTAATAAGAATTATGAATTTTTAAGAAAAATTGAATATGAATTATTATTTTTAATATGCATTATGAAATCTAAATAAAAATTAAACTATTCTAAAAAAATTAAAAAAAAAAAAGAGCCAAACAAATAAAGATCCTAGATTATATTTCTTGTTCGAATTTAATAGCTAAATTTGATGCAAGGGTTAGGAATTATGGATTAGGGTTAAGGATTAGTGATTAAGAATTAGGGTTAGGGTTTATGATTTAATGTTAGGGCTTAGGTGTATAGTTTATGGTTTTATGTTTAGGGTTAGACTAAGGATTTAGATGTTTAGAGTGTTGGATTGGGTTTAAATTTAAGATTTAAGGTTAGGATTAGGGTTATGTTTAGCATTTTTATATTATATTATGGGTTTACTTGGTACATAAAATTAATTTTAACTATAACTAACATATTTAACATTTTAATTTATAAATGCAAAACATTTATGTACATGTTTAGGGTTTAGGTTTTGGGTAAATGGGTTTAGGTTTTTGGTTAAGACTTAGGGTTTAAATTTAGTGTTTGAGTTTAAGATTAGGGTTTAGGGTTAGAGTTTTGTTTAAGGTTTTTTATACAATGTTTATTTTTTTTACTATGATTGACATATTAAACTATTTTTTAAATGTTTAGAGACAAAGAGTTTATAATTTGAGGAGTCTTGGTATAAATAATGTTATAATTTTTATCTTTTGTCTAGTAATAAGTGACAAAAAAAATCAAAGCTATTTCTTCTTTCTATTTTATTAAATTAATGACAAAAAAATTAAAGCTATTTCTGTATTATTAATTTTATTAAATTAATTTGTGGCTAAAATGACAAATTAACAAAAATCAAATATAAATACAAATTACCAATGCTATCAGTGCTTATTTTTATGAACATTGAAACATTTAGGACAAAAACAAACAAACATAGAAATAGGAGGGCTAAAGGTAAGTTTTACCGAGAAGTAATAGTGGACTTGGTCAAATGCGGTTAAGCTGTTAGTTTTGGGTCAAGAAACAGGTTTGTGGGTAGGGGTGGTTTTGTCCTCAATTTTCATTGCCGAGGGTGGTTTTTGCGATGGGGATGGTTTCTGCGATGGGGATGGTTTCATACTCAATTTTGCGACGGGGATGGTTTCTCAATGGGGGTGGTTTTCACAACGAGGATGACTGTGCATTAGGTAAAGGGATGGCTTCACATAGGGTTTCTTCCTTCGATTCCCATCACTGGTGGCGGGTAGATTGATGTGAGGTGATAGGGTGGCAGCGAGTGAGGACAACCAGCAACACTACTTGAACAACTTACTCCTATTTGATCTTCACTATGATGGGCTTTGATGATAATATTGAAAACATTAGTCCTAATTAGGCCAAAAGATGAAATTATAGGAGTCCATGAATACTTTAACCAAAATTAGATCTCTTGATCGAACAGTTGAAAATGGGTGTGTATAGGTGCCGACCAAGTACTTTAGAATAGTCAACAGCTACGGGTTCCCTAGCCGCATGGGGCCATCTCACAACTAATCCACCTCCATTTCACATAGCGGCCAGCCACATTTCAAATCCCTTTATCTTTCTTGTTATTGAGAGAACTTTTCTTTTTTTTTTTTCCTTTTGAGATTTTGAGGCAATTTGTTTGCCATTAAATAGATTAATGAGCCAATTGGTTTTGAATGATCAATGGGGCACGTGGGTGGGTGAGTCGAAAAAAGAGTGGGATGTCAATCAAATTACAAAAAATGCCATGGCATGGTTTTAGGCAGAAAACATCAATTCTCTCCCCCTTGTCTTACTTTACCATCGAAGGCACCTCCCCTGGCTCCCATCCTTGTCACTTCTTTTCATCTCCTTCCTTTCAACTGCTTTGGTCTTCATACGCTTCATTCGTTTTTCTTCTCTTAAAAGTTAAAAGAATTACCTCTGATTAGAGTTGAATCATTCTTACTCAAACCATATCATTTGGTCAGCTACCGGCACCGCTAGTGGCCCCTGTCAGTCAAGCTTCTACCCGACAAATGATTCATTTACCTGTGCAAATGATACAAAATCATTTTTTTTCTCATTCAAAGTTGGTTTGTTCTAAAACCAAGTCCAATTTTTCTATTATGAGGTCAATCTTGTTGATGAAGCTTGGCAGAAGTGGATCCAGCAAGATATAACCGAATTTAAGGCCAAGGGATGATGGTGAGTTCGAAACCTTGGTGGATACCCAGTTCACGTCCATAAGTAGCTCCCTAGGAGGGATTGTTCAAGAAACTTTTGTCCGAGTGAAAAAGAAGAATGAATCTTCAAGCAACAGTAACCAGTGGCAACAGGATGTAAATAATACCAAATCTCAGACCCATTTTCCAGCCTTACCCACAGGTTGTCTTAACCCAAACTTTGACCCATCAATAGTGCAATGCATTTAATCAAATTAAATGCAAACGAACTGCCCTCTTCAAACCAACTACTACCTTTATGATTCTATGATTAGGAAGCTAGAGCAGCCATGCCGGTGCCCCGAAGAAAATTCAAGTCCAAATCTTCCCAGTAGCAACGAAGATTTGGGCATTACTGCAAATATAAAGTAAGTTGTTTCTAATTTCTGGTGTTATCGCAAGAATATATTGTGCTGGATTACTTTTTTGGTCTTGGCTGTTCTTGTTCTAGTGCCTTGCCTTTTCATTATTACATTGGAATGCCCAATGTAATCTTCGATTCTGCTACCATATTGACATGTTGTGTTGCTTTCATTTGTGAAATCCGCATCTGTTTCGGTTGTAGATGGAAACAAGTGACAGTAGTTCAATTGATGTTGAGAATGTGTACAAGGAATTGGCAACTTCCATAGAACGAGAACTAAGAGACTTAGGCCCCATTTCTCGAGAGCCTTGTATTTTTAGAGTTCCAGATCGTATGCGACGATTAAATGAAAGAGCCTTTACTCCTCAAGTGGTCTCCATAGGGCCACTGCATCACGGCAAAGAGAGTTTGCAAGCAATGGAAGAGCACAAGAAAAAATGCCTGCAGGATTTTCTGAACCACTCAACCTTTAGTCTGGGCAATTACATCAGAGTTATCAAGGACGAGGAAGCACAATTGAGGAGTTTCTATGCGGCGACTGTACGACGAATTGGTAGTGATGACTTTGTGAGAACGGTTTTAGTGGATGCAGCTTTTGTTATTGAGGTGTTTCTAAGTGAAACTCAACGGAAACGGGTAGATGGTTATCTGATAGATGATATCGTAAATGACATGTTCTTACTGGAGAACCAGCTTCCATTCTTCATTATAGAGAAACTGTATCTGCTAGCTTATGGTCATGATCAGCGAAGGCCCTGGATTGACATCAGCTTAAAATTTGCCAACTGTTTCTTTGCACGGGATATTCACCTAAATGTACATTTCTTTTATGCACGTCATATGGTCGACTTGTTGGCAATTTGTCTTAGACCATCATCACAACCTGAAAAGAGAAGGATCGAAAATTTTAAACTCCCAAGTGCCACTGCCCTGCGCCGAGCAGGAATCACAATCAGGGCAGCAGCAAGCAATAACTTATTTGATATAAAGTTTGAGAAAGGCATTCTTGAGATCCCGCTTCTGAGGGTAGGTGATAATACTGAACTTATTCTGAGGAATGTCTTGGCTTTTCAGCGGGGTTCCAGCTGTGAATTTGGGATAGCCGACTATGTTGTATTCATGGGTTACCTTATGAGTTCTTGGAAAGATGCAGATTTACTCATTCAGAGCGGAATCGTCGATAACTTACTGATTGATGCTAATGATTTGTCAACACTTTTCAAAGGTCTCACCCAGGAGGTCTTCATTGACTCAGCCAATTTTTATTTTAGTGGAGTGGTTGAAGATCTGAATGCGTATTGCGAAAGTCCTTGGCACAACTGGTGTGCAACATTGAGACAGGAATATTTCAAGAATCCTTGGGCCACAAGTTCTGTAATTGCAGCCGTGGTCCTCCTGGTTCTAACTTTTGTGCAAACAGTATGTTCCCTACTTCAAGTAATCTAAATGTCACAAACTGTCCACTCCAAACCTTGCGTTATTTGCCTCCTTTCTTTTCCTTTTTTTTTAAGTAATATGTTAGATTTCAAACGAGTAATGAATTCATTTGTATGGTCAAAGTTACTGTTTAGTGTTATTCTCCCTCTAATTTCCATGAATCATTGCTTCATAATGAAGCTATCAGGGAACTGTTTTCCTCTGGATATTGCTGATTTTGTATATTAAAAAGTTGTAGTTGAGATACTCTGGATATTGCCCATTTTGCATATTAAAAAGTTGTAGTTGAGGTATAGTTTAAGCCACCTTCAGCCAGAATAAAACAGGAACAACTAACTAGCTTGAAATGACCAGCAAGAACTTGAATTATGTCTGGCCCTCTGTTCTTTGTAATGGAAGTAGCAGGCAAAGCCTTAAGCATCAAGTGCCGCTGCAGGTAGCCTTCATCTTATATTGTATGCCGTCGACCAAGTCTCTTTTAGATCTCGAGGTGAAGAAGTTGGGAGGCTTTGGAGTGAGAGAGCAACCTATCCATGTCCGGGAAGCGTGAAATTCTGCAGTCGATTCTGTCAATGGATTTACAAGAGAAGGGTTCACAGAGCCACGTTTTATACTGGAGGATTACATTGCAAGAAGGCGACTAGTTCAGGCACCTGTTGTGCTATTGTATTAGTATAGCTAACGCTTGGGAGAGGGAGCTATCATCTATGCCTATGCACGAGAGAATGGGAAAGGAGTGCAACCTGGCCGCAACACTACCAGCAAAAGAAAGTGGAATTGGAAGAAATGACGGTCCTTTGCATGAATAGACCATTTCCTTTTTTTTTTTTTTCGTTTTTTCCCTAGCAATCTACATCTTTTTTATTCTTTTATAAAAACGATCCCTGTAATACAAAAACTTTTTATTATAATGGACACACACACACATACACAGTACTCATCTGAATTGATTGAAATACGATAAGCTTAAGTGAGTGATAACATCTAAAACTTGGTCAAATTGTTCAAGTTTCAACCCTTACTATTTGAAAATCTAAGTTTTCACCTCAACATGTTAAATTAGGAGTCAGAGTAAAACTTAAGGGTTACACAAAAATAGGTACAACCTAAGGGTATATTAGGGGAGATTATCAAAAGATAATTATTAGTAATTGAGTTGGATTAACATAGAGATGTTAGTGTTTTACTTATAATTTTTAACTTTACAAAAATAATGTTTTCTTGTATATTCTTACATTATAGGGTCAATGACAATTTTTCATGTGCTAAAAAGAGAGATAATCAATGACATTCAAATTAGTGGTATAACATATTGTTGTTAGGCTTTAAGAATCAAGCATTTACCATTCTTTTTTTGAGAAAGAATATTTCAATTTTAAAATCTTTGTCTCGAGCGTCTCAATCTAATGGTTAAGGTGTGAGGGATAATGGACGAAGTTTGGGTATTTAAACCTCATCTCCATCGCTTCCCTTTTAAATACTACATATGCTAGTTTAGTGGTTTTTCAGGTCCCAAAAAGCACATATCCCTTTTTCTTTAAATATTTATATACTCTCTTAACCGTATACACTTATACACATGTTTTTAAGTAAGAAAAAATAAAATATTTTTTATTTTCCACAAGTTAATCCTAAAACTTAAACACTTATCCATTGGCTAAAGAAGATGCTTATGTGACATTTTGTATTTGGTAGCCCAATTCTCTTGATCCTAAGAATTTTCTGGTTTTTAACACGTTTATCCGAAAACTTGAATCTAATTTCTACCAAATTAATTCTTTTGAAAAAGTGATGGGATTTAATTTGGTAGAACTTAAAAATAGTATAAGTGACTGCTAGAGTTGATCCGATACTTATGCTTGTTAGGCCTAAAGTGATCTGTAAATTTACTGTAAATCCTCATTAAGGTTAGTCATTGATACACCGAGTTTGAAGTAATATTTTGAAGTGATGTGTGAATTTATTGTAAATTCTCACTCAAATATGCTATTTTCCTTATCCTTTAACTAGATATGTCAACCTTAGGGCTAAATTTGAAAAGAAAAAAAGTTACAAATAACTTAACAAATTGCGAAAAGTTGAAGAGAGAGCTTCATTTCCTCTTATATTTTAGAGTATGTATATGGGGATGCAGTTAGCTGATGGAATGGTCAATGCATATTGGAATGATAAATGGGAGCAAAGAGAAACAGCGTGGCCAAGGCCAGACATAAAGAAATGAACTGATTAATAATATTCAGAAAGTTACAATTGCCTTCTTAAGGTTTACCTTAATTTACAACTTGCCACTTTATTTTTAAAAGCCTACACTTTGCCCCTAGTTTTTTTTATACAGTTCAATAATAATTTCTAAAAATATAATTTAAAATATACAATAGTCATCTTCTAGTAATTTTGGTCTCTCTAATATTTTTTTGTAGTTAATAGATATTTTAAATTATCAATTTTTTCTTTCTGTAAATGAGTTTTTCTTCTTATAAATGTATATCAGTATTTTTTAAAGATCGGTTACCTATAAAAAAATATAAAAAAGTATTAAAATTACTGAAATATGGTTATCAAATAGTTTAATTTAGGGTTTCAAAAGTTATTGTTGGACACTATAAAGGAGGTATGGGATAAAGTGTAGGTTTTTAAAAATAAGGGGTAAAGTGTAGGTTAAATCAAACCATAATTGGATTTTGTAATTTACCCAATAATATTCGAACAGAAGTTGATATCCTGAAACAGCGGCGGGGTTCCCTAGCCGCGTGGGGCCCATCGCGCAACGGATCCACCTCCGTTTCACATGGCGGCCACATTTCAAATCCCTTCCCACAACGGTTCTTTTTCTTTCTCGCCCTTTCGCTTTCTCTAACTCCACCATTTAAGCCCGAGCAAGAAGAAAAAAACTCACTTATCTTTTGTAATCACAAATAAAATTAAAGAAAAAAATCCACTTGACATAAGCTACAAATTCATTCTGGACAGATACTTTTTTAGTGCACCATAAATATAATTCAATAAATAAAGATGCATGTATTGAGAATTTATGTCCCAAGAATATGTATTATCTTTATTTCATATATTCCTTTTTTTCTTAAAAAAAGAAAGAAAATTTAAAGCGGAAAATAAAAAGGGGAGAAAGTCCTATATCTATATGTGCAATAAACATGTTCTAAAGTTACAGCTCAGCTCTACCCAACTATACACCCCTCCCCCATTTGACGTTCCTCTCCTCGCCGTGTTTCCTCTCCCCACTCGTCTCTAAAACTCCCTTTCTCCTCTTCTCTTTTTCTCAAGTCATCCCCGAAAACCAAACCCAAGCCAAATTCATGGCTTCCTCCATCCACCTCCTCCAGCTCCTCTTGCTATCTACCTTACTACCTTCCGCGCTTTCCCAGACCGGCAGCTCCGCTCCGTCCCCCGCCGCAGATTCCTGCAATGGGATTTACTTGTCCTACTCCTACGACTCTGGATCCAAGCTCAAACCCACCAACCCCACCCGCCAGCCCTACCGATTCGAGTCTACTCTCACGATCCTCAACAACGCCGACCAGGAACTCAAGTCCTGGAAGGTCGCCGTCAAGTTCACCCACGGCGAGATCTTGGTCTCCGCCTCGAATGCGGTGCTCGCTGACGGGACTAGCTTACCGGCGATTGTTGGGGACGGGAATAGCACCGTTTTCGCTGGGTATCCGATGAGCGACCTCAAGACGGCGATCGAGACTGCCGGGGACGTGACCCAGATGCAGGTCCAGGTTAAGCTTGTGGGGACGCAGTTCGGAGTGGCGCCGCCGTTGGCTCCCTTGCCTAAAAGCGTTGCGCTTGCTAATGATGGATTTTCTTGTCCTGCGCCCACTATGCAAGGTAAAAAACTATACTCGGTTTCGTCGCCTTCGGTTGTCCACTAGTTATGACATGGTCAAAGTTCCTTCCTTTCTTTTTCCCAGAGAAACTAATAAAAACTGGAAGTTAGGTCGGAAAATTTTTCTGTAAAATGCCTGAATCGGCAATTGCCTGTAGTTATGTTGCTTCTTGGCATGTTTCTGGTGTACGAGTTGATCATGTTGTTGATGGGATTGCAACATCGGCTGCGAACATTGTCATGTCTTTTTGGGTTTAATTGAACAAAAAACGTTTTTTGCAATGCTTGTTTGTCTTCTGAGGTTCTGCTACGATTCTCATGTCTGAATGATTATTGCTGCACATTTGTTGTTTAAGATGTTCGCTGGGTTATATGCTTTAATTTAACCTGTGATCATGTCATGTCCAGGTAAAAATGAGATGCAGGTGTGCTGCACCAAAGACCTGAATTTCAAGTCGAATGTCTCAGTAGCCGATGAGTTCCTTCCGCTTCAGAGTGGTGATCTGAGTATTATGTATGATGTCATCAGGACATATGATTCTAGCTATTGGGCTCAGGTAACAATCGCTAACAACAATCCCCTCGGGCGCCTTGATAATTGGAAGTTGAGCTTTGACTGGATGAGAGAGGAATTCATCTATTCCATGAAGGGGGCTTATCCATCTGTTGTTGATTCATCTGAATGCATATTTGGTCCGCAAGGAACATTCTACCAGCAGCTGGACTTTGCCAATGTGCTGAATTGTGAAAGAAGGCCAACAATTATTGACCTGCCCCCAACAAAGGCCAATGACACAACTGTAGGGCTCATTCCCTCATGTTGCCGAAATGGTACAATTTTACCGCCAATGATGGACCCAAGTAAATCAACTTCAGTGTTCCAGATGCAGGTCTTTAAAATGCCGCCGGATCTCAACCGCTCTCAGCTTTCCCCACCTCAAAACTGGAGGATCAATGGAACCTTGAACCCTAGTTATAAATGTGGTCCTCCTGTGCGTGTGAGCCCAAGCCAGTTCCCGGACCTGACTGGTTTGCCTTCTAACAAAACTGCATTTGCTAGCTGGCAGGTGGTTTGCAACATCACAAAGCCGAAGGGATCAAGCCCCAAATGCTGTGTATCATTCTCTGCATACTACAATGATTCAGTTGTTCCATGCAGTACTTGTGCTTGTGGTTGCTCCAGGAACACAGCTAGTACTTGTAGCGCTACTGCTCCCGCCTTGCTTCTTCCACCCGAGGCCCTTTTGGTTCCTTTTGATAACCGAACTGCTATGGCTAAAGCTTGGGCTGATCTCAAACATCGGGCAGTGCCAAACCCAATGCCATGTGGAGACAACTGTGGGGTCAGTATCAATTGGCATATAGCCACAGACTATTCCAGAGGATGGAGTGCTAGGATCACTCTCTTTAACTGGGCTGAAACAGCTTTCCCTGACTGGTTTGCTGCAGCACAAATTGACAAAGCAGTCCCAGGTTTCCAGGCAATGTACTCATTCAACGGAAGCACATTAGTTGTTGATGGTGCTAACAATACGCTTTTTATGCAAGGACTTCCTGGGTTAAACTATCTTGTTGGAGAAACTGATGCAGCAAACCCACAGAAGAGTCCCAGAGTGCCTGGGAAACAACAGACCGTTGTATCATTTACCAAGAAAAATACCCCAGGAATCAAGATATCTGAAGGTGATGGCTTCCCATCCAAAGTGTACTTCAATGGGGAGGAATGTGCACTTCCTTCAGTATACCCAACAAGTAACAGTAATAGGGCAGGGTCAAGCATGTTCCTTTCTATCTGTGCAGCGGTTATCATCTTCTTACTGGTGCCACAATAGTTGAAAGCCTGAAATGTGATTCTGCTTCTTCCTGTTGGTATTCCAAGCAGTTGTGTGGCTCAGTTGATGCAGTGGGGAAGTAGAAGTTAGCTGCGGCTCAGTTTTGTGTCTGATGTGGATTTGTTCATTCTTTGAAGTTGTCCGAGACTCTGATTGTTACATGCTGAACTAGGCTGTTCGGCATTGGAATTTGGAAGGATGCCTGCCTACACGATGACTTGTGAATAGAGAATGCTTCGGATTTCTAATGTATGGTCATGGGTAGGTTTTCTAGGCTCATACAAACAAGGCATTGCTATCATACCTTGACCCTTTAATGGGTACGTGTAACAATTCTTATAATTACTCTCTCCTAATGGATGAACCGCTCATTATCATTACGTTCCTTCTTGGTCTCCATTTTCTCTTTCCTCTGGTTGGGAGGAATAATGAACAAAC
Source organism: Aquilaria sinensis (assembly GCA_005392925.1). Taxonomy (NCBI): domain Eukaryota; kingdom Viridiplantae; phylum Streptophyta; class Magnoliopsida; order Malvales; family Thymelaeaceae; genus Aquilaria; species Aquilaria sinensis. The sequence continues at coordinate 20,560 of SMDT01002862.1, read as the reverse complement.
CCTTAAAACGGGGTTGGTTCACTCATCCAGTTAACAAATTAGATGTGTTCTGGAGTTACTAGAATCAGATCAAAGGCAAGAATGAGTAATATATTACCTGTTGCTTGTCTCTTGTTTTCCAATCTAAAGTGAGATCTTGAATCTATGGCTTCAGATGCTACTAGAAGGAAAGAAATAAACATAGGGATCGAAATGATGAAAGTGCAGAAACATAGATCTGCTGCTCTGGTATTCTTCCCCATCAAAGATGAGTCATAACTACCACTTTGAGATGAAGAAAGTAGAGAATCCATGAGTGAAGAATCGGACTGAACAGAGTTGCAAGAAGAGAACAGACAAGAATCTGACGGAATTCAAGTAGAAAAATTGGAAGATACAAATACCCAAGACTTATGTCCAGAGCAATCAACAATTGGAATATGTACACGAGTCCTACAAAGAAGCAAAAGTAATCAAATAAAAAGAGCAATCTCAATCTGTATCATGTTAAGAGATTCCTGCATTTTGGGAATGTCTAATAAGAAACTCTTTACAAATGCAATGATCGTAAACGTGTGGAAATACGCTGATTTAATATACCCAACAGCTAGTTGCTTCTTGATAGACTTCGACACCTATATCTGCAAACCAGATAGTTGCCTGTATGCCTTTGCATATCATGCATTCTGCTGATATGCTAACACAACCATCTTCAAACGAAACTGCTCAGGTATTCGGTGTCAGAGAAGCAGCCGAGCATGGATCATCTTCACCTAAGATTCGGTTACGTGCATTCTGTTTTGTGATAATCCACAAACTTGAGCGTGCCTCTGTCTGGATGATCAAACAAAGAGAATTTTTCTGTTGAGACCGTATTCTCTTCAGCTTCAATCACCATGGTGAGCGTGTTAGGGCTGTTCACACTGGGATATTGCCTACAGAATATCCATCAAAATCAAACTCATTTTCAGCTGTCCCAGTTCCTCCTTGCTGTCACAAAATCAGAACACAAATACCGTTCATTAGTTATACAAGGTAGATTCAAGATACTATAAAGAGAATGACATATAGGAAAATACAAACTTGCTTCAGAAGTGCGCTCATGAGATCATCCTGACCAAAGTGCTCGGGGAAGAGATTGGAAGCGACACTGTCACAGACAGCCTCAGCCTTCACTCTTATTGAATTGTCAACAGGAAGGCTGTTGAGATGCTGGCTAACACGTTGAACATTGACATGCTGGGAATTGTCTCCTGCCAAGAACATTCCCTTGCCTATTGAAGAAATATTCCTGTTTTCTCCAGTCATTTGACTGGTTGAGAAACCTTGATGACTTAATACTGAGGAAGCAAGATTATTGTTTACTTGTAGAGTGTTTGAATGCTGAGAAGCATCATAGGGCAGACCTACATTTTGTAGCTCCCAACTCTGGGACTTATGCTGTTCTAAGTCATTAAAAATATCATATCCCTGTATAAATCCTTTTGGTTCAGAGCTAACTTCTGACTGAAATGCCCCTTTCGAAGTAAGACCAGATATTCCTGGATGACTCCCAAGAGGAAAGCTATTGCCAGGTAGCTCTTGAGTGTTCATAGGGAAATTCAACATGGATGAGGCAACTGAAACTTGATTCGAGCCAGTCCCTCTAATATTTTCGGGAATTCCATTTCTCAGGGAAACATTAGCAGCAATTCCATTTGATAATAGAGTCTGCCCAATAGATGAAGAAAGCCTGGCAACTTGACAGCTGCTAGTATCATTAAGCAACTGTACCCTTGACTGTTGCTGAGCCATCTGCATCATTAAGGTGTTAGTTTGGTTACCTGGACCTCCTTGGGAACTGGAATGCAAATTTATGTTTGCTACAGATTGCGAACTATGCAAATTTCCTCGCTGCTTCGGTTCAATTGCTGTTGGAATTCCATGCAGCAAATTCATCTGTTTGCTGCTGCCCAAACGTTGCTGTTGGCCTTCTCCAAACATTAACTTCCGATTTTCGAAGCCAAAAAGGTTTCTTTGATCAACGACAGACATGGGAATGCCAGATTTTGCAGTAGAGCAACCAAGGGCTGCAGCTTGTAGAGTGGCTAGGCTCTGAGCTGGTAGTTGACCAGTTGCAGCCAGTGTTTGAAGGTCAAGCCCAATAAGAGAAGTAAATTGCCCAAAAGATGCTTCTTGGGGATTAACGAAAGAGCCAGTGATATTGCTTTGTGGTGAAACCCCACTTAGCCTTCTAAGATATAGTCGGTATTTCTGAATGAAATTGAAGAACGTAAGAGAATTGTCTCAAGGATATAGAAAATTGTCTCAATTTCACAAAAATTAATGATGTGCCAGGCAACCATTTTTAAGTGTCAGTTTCCCTCCACTCCTTTATCTTATGTGCTTCTGTGTTTATATGATCGATTTCTTGGTAATTTACAGAGTGAGTAAAGTTTACAGTTATTATAAACAAATAGTGCCATTTATTTTGGGATAAAAAAAAAAAGGCGCCATTCCCTTTTGTGTAGTTCCAGTTACTCTACTCTTTCATTGTCTTTCAATTAAGCAAATAAATTTTTACTGTACCTGAAGATGACTGGCAACATTTTCTCTAGTGAGCCCATGGACATTCATTAGCTCCAAAATTTTCTTTGGCACAGCCTCTACGTAAGTGAAATATAAACAGACAGAATTAGAAAGAAACAACAGTAAGCAGAGAATTAGCAGGAACTGAGTGTACTTGAATCTTTAGGGAAATTCATGATCAATAAGAAGTGTATAAGACCAAACTATTGGCTAGTTATTTAGATGATCATCCTATACAGGAGCTGTATCAAGTGCTTCTAGTAAGCTAAGTTTAGAGATCCAACAATTTCAAGACACATATTACCAGTTTGGTATAGAACAAACAGAACTTAGTGATTTGATCTTGTTGCCCGTTTGCCCTTGTTTCATTTTATAGAAGATGAACTGTATGATTTTTTCTGTACTAGCCCACTAAAAGATAGTATCAACTATCTTAACCGGCGAAGGCTTTAAGTGCCAGAGCCAGGGTCAACAACTTTCATGAGGGGACAGGTCAGGCACATTTTACCATCATGTAGCATAATTAGGCTCATTAGATCTCTTTTGAAACCCTTCCCCCTCCACCGTCCCTGAAAAATACAAGAACTCTGCAGATATTTTTTTGGGTCTAGGCAGTTTGTCATAATGACATCATCGTAATGCATCAGTGGGTGAACATTAGAACACAGAAAGAAATGAGTCAAGGGTTCATACTGTCAATGCCTAGCTGGTGAACAGCACCAACAAACTGTTGATGGAGGTCAACAGACCACACAACCCTTGGCTTCTTTAAAGTGGAGGTATCTTCCCTCTCCTCTGCTTCATCTTCATCGTCCTTTCTCTTTCTTGAGTTTTTCCAGTTTCCTTCATTGCCTGATGATGAATAATCTGCATCTTCAGAATGTTTTTGTGGCCGATCACATTCCTCCACACTTCCTGATTGCTCATAATCCTTCCACTCATTCTTTCTTTTTCGGACCACATGCTGCCATATGTTCTTAAGTGCCTCAATTCGAACTGGTTTGATCAGATAATCACAAGCACCATGAGTCACACCCTTCATCACGACATTCTTTGAATCATCTGCTGACATCACTGCACAGACATATAAGTAAGTTAATGACACAAAAAAACAACAAGGCATTTGAAGCAGTGGATGGATCCATGTAAATTTTTAACACGATGGTGCTTACTGATAACAGGTAGGTCCATCTCCAAACCAATATACTCAAGAAGTTTGAATCCATCCATGTCTGGCATGTGGACATCACTTATAACAATATCAAATCCATCTTTGTTCTCTCGCAGCTTTGACAGAGCAATCTCCGCTCGATTGCACTTTGTAACTGGGGAAGAAAATGAAGAAACATAAACCTCCAAACCAAGTCAATGATCGAAAGAAACAAAAACATATGCTTCATTTCTCTAATGACTAATGAGCACATCGGCAAAATTCACCCTCTTATAGCACGAGCAAATCAAAGCCATCAACTTAGCTGTGAACAGCTGAAACAATTGACACCCATAACATAATAGATTGATAGAGAACAGGCTGGTCAAACTCAAACCAGCTTTGTAGATCTTCAGTATCCCATGCTTTTGACATACAATGTAGTAACCCCTCTAGCTAACCTGTGCAATTTCCCAACAATTATGTAGCCGTTCCCAAATCTTGCGACCTGTTATGGATTCATTTCGGTTTCCTAAAAGGAGCCACTCCCAACAAATCTTAAGACAGGCCAATAGGCAACTCAAGAACTAAAAATCACATAAGCAACAACAAATAAGAAAGCAAATCATTGGCAATAATTTGAAGCTGAGGGAACATTAGTTGGAAGGGAAATCGAAAAAAACCTTCATAAAGACAAGTCCTGAGCATTCTTTCCAAGATCATGAGACATGTTGGATCATCATCAACAACCAGAACACGCAAACCTGCTGGGAATTGATCGGGAACTACATCTACTGATTTCCTAGATACGCTTGAGCTGGATGAATAAATGGGCCCTTTCCCGTTACTCTTATTCATCTTCTGATCCAAGAAACAAACAAAAAGAACAAAGCTTTTGCAGCGAGATACTAATAACACATCCCTGAACTCCAGCTATGCACCCAAATAGTCGATAACACAGTTCATAATTCCAATAAACCAGTTGAAAGAAACGAAATTTTGTGGGAAAGGAAGTAGAGAGAAATTTTGGGTTGCTAAGGGAAGTTGAGAAAAGTTTTGTGTGAGATTGAAGTCGCAGTTGCAGACATGGGTTGTCTAAGCTTGAAGCTCGATTTTCTCTCTGGGGTTTTTCTTTTTTATAAATGGAATCGTTTATTCTGCTAATAAATTATGGAGTGGCAATTTTATATTCGGAAGTGGGTCACTCCTGAAAGAGTGGATCCAGCTCACACATGGAAGTTAACTAACTTCAGACATCCAATCCAAATCAACTCATGCATCACAATTGCCCACTCACAAGGCCAACGCTGGACTCTGCTTCCATTTTAACCGTTTACCGTTCTTGTTTGGTTCTTTGCTTTATTTTTTTTTTTACTTTGGTCTAAAGCTACTGTTAGTCTCTAAACTGTTTACGTCATTCCATTTCAGACTCCAGACTGGAAAACATGCATATGTCACTGTCCACCGTCATTGTGGACAAATTTCTTCTTCTTTCTTATTCACTACTTAGAATTAATACGAGTTAAAAAGGAAGGTTGTTTAACAGTTAGAGTCGAACTCGAAATAATATATAGAACATCTATGAGGCAAATGATACGCGCTAATGCTATATAGTTTTAGTTTTTTGTAGTGCTGGGAGTGAAGTGCAAAAATGGCAATAGCTTGTGGATGATGGGTTCAATTTTAGGTTTTAACATGGATGGTTGGTGTAAAAGGAAAAACTAACTCACAAGGCAAAGTGGGTGTCATCTTAAAAGTCGATTCCCGGCCGGTCAAAAAATAGCTTCAAAAGCCGAGTTGCTGTCGAAGTTAAGGTTTCTGGATTGGGCAGGAGGAATTTGGGAATAGTGTGATAAAAGCAATTATGCAAGTTGCCCCCTTTAGCCAAAATAAGAGCGAAAAGAAAGAAAAAGATTAATTATTTATGGTACCATATGGTACTCCCCACTGGCATGATCACTTAGGTCCAGACTTATTTTATTTTTTTAAAAAAATCTTGTTCTTTGATTTTTTTTCTTTTTTTAGTTTGTTTTTACTTACAGCGGATAGAATTGAAAAGTTGTAGCTTGCGTATGTTTATAGTAAAATAGTTAAGCTCCTCCTGTTTTTTTTTGTTTTTTTTTTCATATACATTAAGGGTTACTGATTCTATCAATGATGACCCCTGCACACAATATTTTGAAATTCTTGAAAAATATATAAATGTCCAATATAACTCGACTTCTACATCAATCTTTCTTATGACTTTGATAGCTAAAAGGTTCAGAGTCAAAGATGAAAGGATACTTCTTCGGTAAGATGTAAGCATCAATTAAAGAATGAACCAAGAATCATACACACACAAGTACATGTTGAAAACCAGGGATATTTCTTTTCGAAGCTATGTTGTTATTGTCCATTGGAGTTGTTTCTTCTCCAGCCACCAACCCATCTTCTTCTCAGTTTCCTAATAGCTTAATCTCATACATTTGTTTTTTATTATAAAAAAAATGAAATGAAAATGAAAATGACCAATGATCTATTTGAGTTGACTTTAAAGGCATGGATGATTTATTCAGCCGGCAAAATGATAGTTATTGATTTGGGCCAACTCAAGAATAGTAGTGATTTATATGTTATTTTTGCCAACCAAGAACTATGCGTATGACTGTCTAAGTTGCCGAATGAATTCAATTCAATATCATCAACATCAAGTCGCTTTACTCATCTCCTTCCAGTTGGTTTTCTTTTTCCATATTCTTCTGATTTATCTTTGAATTGAAGATGGTCGCGTTGTTTTTGCTTTGTTCTGGGTTTACTTTAGTAGGTATCATGTTATCTCTAGCAATGTATGGATTTGAATGTGATCCATATCTGGTTTACCAAATGAACTCGTATTTTTGAAGGTCTAAATATCCACTTCCCATTAATTTTATCACATGTGAAAAAAAATGATGGGTTCAACCTTTTTTTTGTAGCTATTATTTAATACATTAATACTATTCTTGGTAATTATCTAATACTATTCTTGGTAATTATCTAAGATGCGTAAATGTTATAAGGTGGTGAATATTCTCTGTTGCATACATTTGAGTAGCTAGCCAGTTGATGCATATGTTTATGGTCAAAAAATTAACCTCAACCTGTTTTTCTTGTCTTTTTGTTGCATATATATTAAAGGCTAACAATTATATTAATCATGATCAATGAAGAGCCAAACATACACACAACAATTTTTTTGTACTCAAAAGCAAGATAAGAAGCAATAAAAAAGGACATATTAAATGAAGAAAGAAGATGCATGAGTATGTACTTGAGCAACACATTAACGAGGAACCACTACCAAAGCACGGTGAATGAAGAGCTCTATAGAAGTAAGGATTGATTGCACCAAAGGGAGCAAACTTGGATCCATGCATGCTCTCTCCTAGAGAGACTTCAATGTTTGGGAGTAGTTTGTAAGAATGGTTATATAAGTAAGACCAAAGGAAGAAATTGTCTACAAGGCACCTTGGATGGCTTTCAATTATGCTTCAAGAGGAGAGAAGAGTTAAGGAGATGAGTTCTGTTATACATGATTGAGAGGTTTTCTTTACCCATCCAGAGTGATGCTGCCACCCCCTAACTTGTGCCTTTGCGCCAGGCTCCATCCACCAAACATAGATGAGGTTAGGTTAATAGAAAGAGTCTTTTCCTAACACCCTAAACCTAACATCTATTATCTAGAGGAGGAGTATAGCATAGCAATAGTTTCATCCTTCCTTAAGCAGATAAAAGTGACATTAAATGGAAAAGACTTAAAGACGAACTCATTTCTTCCCATCCAAATAATCCACAGAGTAGATGCAAGATAATAAAGTCATTTCATTGGCCATTTGTTAGAATTTGCTAACATGTAGAGTAGCCAATGTTGAAAGGATTGAGAATTAATAGCAATAGGGTTTGTGCAGAGGTTACTCTAGATAACATCTAATCCCTGACAGCCCTAGAATATATGCAACAAAGATTCTTCATAAGATTGACATCTCTTACAATTTAGGTTGATATTTAACCCATGCTTAACTAGAGTTTATATTGTCGGAAGGGCATTAAATAAGCATTTCTAGATAAAAAATTTGAATTTGTGTGGAAGGAATAAGCCCTATAATTTCTTAATTGTCTTCACAAATCTCAAATCTTGGGCTAAACCATTAGAACTATGATGAAGATTGTTCTAGTTATCTGGATTGGAAACAATTTGCCTTACATAACCTTTCTTAATAGAATAAATGCCCTTTGTGTCACCAAACTTTATCTTCTCTCTATTTATTTGTTGGAAGGGATAAAGATAAAATTAAATTCAAGATCTGCTAGGGAAAAAGCTTCTTAATAATCTCCTTATTACAGGTTAGTGTATCTGAACTAAACAAGTCTACTAAAATGTTTATTGTGGTGGAAACTTGACATATCGTTCTGAGTAAATAAGGAGAAAACCTAGGTAACCAGGAATCATACCAAACCCATATAGTATGACCATTTCCAATAATCCAGTGATAATCTGGGATAAGCAACTTTCTTCCATAAATTAAACCTTTCCAAATACTGGAAGCATTAGATTTGGCATTGATAGACCAAATAGATTGGGTGGCTTCATATTTAGCTAAAAAGAACTTTAGAAATAAGAGATTCTCAATTTCTTGTAAATATTCTCCAAAACATTTTGGGCAATAATGCCTGATGAAATAGATGCATGTCATTTAATCTAAGCCCCCAGCTTTTTTGGTAAGCATTAAGAGATGTTTATTTTTCAAATGACATTCTTTGTGATCATGGTGGTTTGATCACCAGAATTTAACAATATTGCTAGACAACTTATTCGAGACTATGACGGGTGTTGACACCCAATTTCGTCCGACCTTTTTTTTAAAAAAAAATAAAAATAAAAAATTTAATTAAAAATTAGAAAAAAAATAAATAATAATTAAAAAATTATTAATTAATTATTATATAAATACAAAATTAAATTAAATAGTTTTGGGGGAGGGCATTTTGTTAAGTTAATATCTATGTGCCTTCCTTCACCCACTTCCCTTACTTCTTCTTCCTTCCTTCCTCGTCTTCTCCTGACACCCCCTTAATCACGTTCCTTCGTTTGCACATCCCTTTTGGGTTTTATAAGGGTTTGTAAATAACATATTTATGTGTGTATATATGTATGTATGAAATACAAAAGAAAACTCCATAAAAATGACAAAATTGAAAAGTTTGGGGTAAAAATGATAAAATTAAGACGTTTTGGGAAACTTGACAAAAGTTGAAAGTTCCAGGAGCATTTGGTAGTTTATCGCATGAATTTTGGGCCAAACCGACAGTTCTAGCCCAAATTGACAGAAAAAGATAAAATTGTCTTAATCAGAAGTTTTAGGAACATACCCAAAGTCAAAGAGACGTAAAGGACTGAAAATGTTATTTTACCAAATTAAGAGATAAGTCTTTTTTTAATTAAATTTCAATTTTTTTTAATCATAGAAATTCAGACCTCATTACCCTATAAATAGGGGTGGAAATATGTGAATAAACCACGAAAAAAGCAAGTTTAGAGCTCTTTTTTAAAAAAAGGAAAAAACTGTAGTTTAGTCCCTGGACCTCTCCTCCCTCTTCCCAGAAAACCTGAACTTTTCCCTTGTGCTGCCTCACCCTCCGTTTGCTCGCCGTTTCTCACGATCTGTCGCCGTCTCACTTCTCCCGTCACCTCCTACTTTCCCTTGTCCTCGCCGTACCGCCCTTGCCTCGTCGTCGCCTCGCCTTCCACCCGCCGCCACCGTGTTTCTCGGCCTTCCCTCCTCCGTCTCACTTCTTTCCCTCCTCGCCACTTCGCCTCATCTCCGTTTCGGTTCCTCTCCTTCTCTCACTCTTCCAGCTCTCCTCTCTCTCTGCCGCTCTCCTTTTTTCTCTCTCTCTTCCCCTGTTTTCGCCCACGCCGTTGCCGGCCTCCCTCCGGCTTGCTCGCCGTCGCTGCTTCACGTTGCCTGGGAAACAAATCTTTCCTCGTGGGTAAAACCCTTGTTTACCACTTCATCTTCTTATTTTCTTTCATTCAAGTCACTAACCTTTTAATTTTTTCAGAACTAATTACTAACAATTTTCATGGAAGGTTATACCTCCTATTTTTTTTAAGTGGATGGCCAAAAAGCCCCACTTTATTTTTATTTATTTATTTATTGTCCTTTAACTTTCCTTTATTTACTTTATGTGCTTTTTATTTGTTTATTTATTTATTTATTTGCATATGTTATTTAATTTGTGCAATTTTTTTTTAAGTGGATGGCCAAAAAGCCCCCACTTTATTTTTATTTATCTATTTATTGTCCTTTATTTACTTTATGTAATTTTTTTTTTACATAGATGGTTAAACTCATTTCACTTTTAGCTATAAAAAATAAAATAATAACAAAATAAAAGAAGAAGTTTTTTTTATGTGAATAATTAACCTTATTTTTTTAGGGCTAATCAAGAATCCATTTTTATTACAAAGCCCCCATCCTTTTATTATTTTGGAACACATATTTATATTTATTTCTTTCAAAAAAGTGAACCTGTTATTAAAAATTATTTGAAACAAAATCATATTGGATAATGCCAAAAAAAGAAAATAAAAGTCAATGTTTTGATCTTTAAATGGAGGGATTACAGGTGGTAAAATTTGAAAAGTAAAAGTGAAAAAAGTAAAGAAAAGAAGAATATTAAAATATTAAAAATTATGATTAAGATCAATAATTAATTAAATAAACAAAAATTTAAATTAAATTCCATATCCAAATGATCCGATAGGATCCATGGTTTGGAAAGACAACAAAAAAATATTTTTTTAAATTTTTAAATTAAATATAAAAAATAAAATTAATTTTTAAATAGTTACTTTAATTTTTATCCAAAAAAAAAGAATAAAAATAATAAAAACAAAAACCATTTTTTTAATAAAAGAAATATATGAAAATTAAGACTTTATATTTTACTTATTTATTTTAAAATAATAAAAAAAATATAACTTTTTGGTTCCTTTATTAAACAAAAAAATCTTAACCAAATGATTTCAAATAAAGATAATAAAAAATAAATTATCCTTAAATATATTTTAGACTTATCAATTATATGTATATTTTTAGACCTATAAATTAGAAAAATATTTCAAAATCTTTTATCAAATAAAAAGAACAAAAATAAATATATAAACTATATGAATATTCAAGATTTACTTTTAGAAAAAGTTATATAACTCTTTGATTTCGGTATTAAATAAATAAAAAATCTTGATATTAGATAATTAAATAATTACTTTTTGGTTACCTTTATAAATTAAGTAATTACTTAAAAATAAAAAAAAAGAAAAAAAAAAAAAGGATCTCCAGTCCACACAAACAATAAAAAAAAATAAACAAAAAGAAAAAAGAAAGTCAAACTAAGAAAGGGAAAAGCGTAACAAAAAAAGAAAAAAAGAAAAAATAAATAAAATTTTAAAATTAGTTAAACATTAAGATCATTAAAAAATTCTAAAATTTCATGAAAAAAAATTATGACAAAATTAATAATTAAGTTAATAATTAATTTAAAAAAAATAAGAATTAAAAATTTTAAATTAAAATATTAAATTAATTTCCATATCCGGATGATCCGACAGGATTCATGGTTTGGAAAAATACAAACTTTTAATTGAATAAAAATTAAATACAAAGATAAAAATCCATATTCTGATAATTCGGTAGAATTTATGATATTGAATTAAAATATTTAATTAAAATTTCATCAAATTCCGTGTCCGGGTGACTTGGCAGAGTTCATGGTTTAGAAATATCAAATTTATTAAAAAATTATACAAATTAATTACCGAAGATTTTGAAGAATCATATTAATTTAAAAATCCACATCCGACTAATTCAGTTAAATTTTCCAGTTTGAAAATTAACTGAATTTTATTTAAAAGCAAGCAAAACAAAATTAAAATCAACTAAGGTACCAATTTTTGGGCGCTATAACAAAGTTGTTTTAGCGTAACCGTACTCCCGAACCCCCGAACTCTCGCAGACCATTTTTAGGTGTCCAATCGACCTGAGCGAAAACCGATTGGTGGCGACTCCCGAAAACGACCTGCACGTTGCCACACTAATTGAAATAAATAAAAATATCTTAATAAAATTGTCAAAGTGTCTTAATAAAAGTGTAAAAGTGTAAATTAATGTGTAAACCCAAAAATTGTAAAAATTGTAAAAGATGGTGATGGAGATCGGTGATGCGATAGCGATCGGAGATTGCTGGCGTGACGGAGTTCGGTGGAGCGACGGAGAACACAAATGGCGATGGAGCAACAGAGATAGGTGACGCGATGAAGATCGGTAAGGCGAACGAGTGACGGTGATCAGTGACGTTTCAGATCGGAGGTGCGCAACGGAGATCGAAGTTCGAAGCGGCGATCGGTGAGCGGTGGCAATGGCGATGAGAGGAGGGCGATGGAGATCGTACGAAACGAAGCAACGATTGGCGATTAGTGGTGGCAGAGATGAGAGGAGGGCGATGAAGATCGAAGTCCGGAGCAGCGATCGGCAATGAGAGGAGGGCGAAGAGATCATGGGAACCCGAGCGACATTCGGCGATCAGCGGCGGTGGACATGAGAGAAGAGCGACAGAGATCGAAATCATCAGCGGCGATCGGCGATGAGAGCGGCAGCGGTGGGGGCGGCAGCGATGACAGGAGGTAGAGAGAGAAACAGAGCGGCGGCTTGAAAGAGAGAGTGAGAGAGAAACGGTTTGAGGAAAAAAAATTAGGGTAAGGGGTGAAAATGTAAAATCAATACTATTTCTAATTAGACATATGTCCATGATATCCATTATAAATCGACCATGTTACAATTGCTCAAAAGAAAGTTGTAATACTAGGAGTGATTGTTGACAACTAAAAATCTACCCAAATAATTAATTGGAAGACCTTCAGCTAAGTGAAACCCAAGCCTTAGCTATCCCATAATTATTTTCTTCCTGATTCGTTATTTTGTTATTGGTCTAGTTTAATTTTAGTTAATTTTACTCCCTTAAAATTTGAATTTATTTCTTTTATTTTTTTATAAATAATTAAATATCTGTTCCTCCTGTGATCGATACCTTGGTTTTTTATAGGGATTAAAACTTCATACAACTGACCTTGTTTGCTTGTAGGATTAGCCATATCAGTCAAAATCAGCATTAATGTTATTTATGTACTAATTTTGAGTGCTAAATGTTTTTTAGGGTCATTTTAGGGTTTTTAGAATGTCATGGGTAAAATTGGAAGTTTTGTAGCAAATCTTTCAACTTATAAAACTTTTAGTCAAATCTGGCATTTTTATAGAATTGTAGGTGAAATCTTGTGAGTTTACAAAGTCTAAGACTAATCTGACAAATTTTTGAAGCGCTGGGTGAAATTGGAGATTCATGTAAATTTTGGCACCAGATCAATACTTCAACAATTATTGTGGACTTGGACTAGGATTTAGATGAGATTGCTTCTTAGGAGAACTAAAGATCTACAAATTCGACTTTCATGATGATTAATCTCCAAATTCCTTGTTAGTCACGTTCTTGACTCCCTCGTTATAAATATGGGCCATTATTCAGGAGAATCACTAAGAAAATGAGAGAAAATTCAAAACCCTAAGTTCTTCTAAGTAAAATGTTAAATTTGCAGCCTTAGCTCCGATTTTTCTCTTACCCTCCCCCAAAACCCTAAACTCCTTCCCCCTACCACTGCCATCTTTGGGGCACTGCTTGCAACTCGGCATACCACTACCTCCAGCCACCGCTGGTCCCTACCCACCACCCTCACCCTACCTTGCATTGTACCGCCACTTCCACACTCTGCCGATGGTGCAAAACGCCCATCCACCATTAATCATGAATTCCTTTCACCACACCTTGCCCACATTCGTTGCTGATCTAGCCTCCCGGGCATCTTTTGTTGTTGCTACTCACCTCCTTATCTGTTAAACATCACTTTCAGTTGACCAAGCCAAGTGCCCACTCTGATTGACAGTCCCTGTTGTGAATCAAATAAGTGAGGAGGAGATTTGAGTTTTGCAACATTTTTGATCCAGTTATGACTCATATCTAATCGATTGACTAGTCAACCTCTATAACATTAGGTAAACTCTAATATAATCCCAATTTTTTCTTCTTTTCTTTGTTGAAGTCATTAACTTATATTTGTTTTGCTATTCAGTCACTAACAACATTGTCTTTTTACTCTAGTTTAATTAAGTTTTTGTTTATTTGTTTATTTGAGTCATACAAAGATCTAATCATTGGCTTCACATATAAATAAAGGTTTAGGCTAGTTTTTCAATTGTTTGACTAATTTAATTTACTTAATATTAAAAAAAATAAATTGAAATTAAGGTGATAAAATGCACAATAAATTTTATGAAAGTTGTTCTCGATGGACTTGGTGAATTCACAAGACATACTTAGTTACTCCAACCCAATTGTTCTATTAAGATACACAGTTTGAATAAATATCTTTTTTATTCTTGGTAGATTTAGTAAGATCCTTATATCAAATCCAATAATACCAAATAAATTTCATATTCAGTTGGTCTGATAAGATTCATTGTTTGAATTAAAATTAAATAAAATTTTAAAAAAAATAATTAATTAATGATTATGTATTAAAAGAAACAAAAAAAAATAAGGAAAAGACAAAATTGAACCGTCATGGTACCAATTTTGGGTGTTAAAGGGCGCATAGTCTTCCTTTAATATATCCAATTCATGAATCTTAAAGTCTCCCATAGGCCATATAAGACATCCAATTAGCCGAAAAAAATTGAATGGTAGCAAGTCTTAAACACATTACCACACATATGAAAAGTCCTACTTTAGCACCCAATAGTTCTTTGATATTAACTTCAAATTGTATGCTTAGAGGTAGCTTGATCTTTTCTTTTTAATTTTTACCATCCACGAAGTAAGGCTTGAATTTTCTATTTATTTTATTTTATTTTATTTTTTCACTTAGAGTATCCTCTAGTCACTACATGAGAATTAATCCTCTACTCACGACATGAAAATTAATCTGTTTTCAGGCATTCTAAAATACTAAAAAGAGTACCTCTCTTACATAAGTGTTTTCACATAAAAAATTAGGAAATAAATTTCGGATTTAATTGTGAAGATCCTTGAGCCAAGTGGAAGTTGATGTTAACTACAAATTTCAAGTCGTTTTTATTAGCTAAATTAGTTGGCAACTTTGAAGAGAAAACTTCCTATAGATTGCATGCTTTGATGTTCTATAAATTATTATTGATTGTTACCCCTTATTTCAAAAAAAAAAAAAACTTCAAATTCATTTGTCACTTTCCATGGGAGATATATTACGGTTGTTGGCTAATTTTGCATTCACACTCCATTGGTTCTGTGAAATTTATCTGTTTGAGCAAGGGTCATAGACAATTTTGTTCGCGCATAGTAATTTGTTTATGACGTTCTCTAATTTTGTAGCCCCACTCGGAATAAAAAGTTAACAACGACAGAAGATATCATCCTCACCATCACCACCACCACCACCATCATCACAATCATCATCATCATCACCATTATTATTATTGCATCAATGTCTTAGTAGATTTTTTTCCCCAAGATTTGAGATCATTTTATAATTTTTTTTTTAAAAAATAAGTACTAAAATGGAAGAAATTTTTAAAAGGCGTAGGGCCAAATTTTATTTTAAAAAAAAAGAAGGGACTTGATTGTAATTTTGATTTAAGAGTTGAAAGAGGGTAGTACAGAAATTGATTATAAACTACTAAATATAGAAATGTAAGAAAGGTTTTGAAATTGTTCAAAATAGTATATGTTGTAATTTTTTTTAAACGGATGAAGTATCTTTTTTCAACTTAATTAAGAAAATCATGAAGAAAAAAACTTAATTAAGAAAATATTTTTTGTTTGGCTGATATATTTTTTTGAATCACCCTGCCGATTTGGTAGACTTGTGAATTATATGGTCTGGATCATCGCCATATACTAAAAACCATTTTGGGTTATTGTTCAAATGAACAGTAAATGACAATGTCTTTCTTCTTTTGCCAATTGGTTTTGGGCTGAGCTCCGCTCTTTAACCTGATTTTTTTTTATGTGATTGCTTCTTTTAGAAGTTCGGTTAGATTTTTGAAAGACAATAGCTTTTTTAGGGCCTGTTTTGCTATTCTCCCACTTTCAATTTTTTTTTTGCGTTTCTTTTTTGTGAAACGCGTTTCCAGTCCCTATATTGTTTCTATTTCCCATCTTAGACCTTGAGTTTGATTAGCTTGACGTTTTGGACCTTGAACTCAGTAACTACTTAATTATATTTTTTTTGTTTGATCTTTTGATTTTTTTTATGGTATGTTGTTTTCTAAACTAAAACATTGGTCACCATGGTTTATTTAGTTTTTTTAGTGAAATAGAGCTTTTTTTCCTTAACTTTTACCGAATTAATTGTTAAATTCTTAATGCATAAGGTTTTTACATTTTCTCTTTGGGTCTATAAACTTTTTAATTCCTTTTCTTCATTATTATTTTACTTAATATTGTGACATTATGTAGTCACCCCAATGCATGGGCCTTTTGAACCTCATTTTAAGATCTGTTTGCTGATGTCTTGTAAAAAGGTGTGTGTCGTGCTGTTGTAGAAAATTGTTGAATTAGAAGACTTCAAATCTGCTTATCCTAATGCTGAAATGATATGAAAACACTCAAAAAGTCAACTAAAATCTTCATTCAAAATTTTAAGACTTTCAATAAGAATACTCATTCTAGGGAGCAAAAACTGGAAGTTATTTAAAAATTTCAATTTATTTGAAAATTCAATCATTTTACCATATATATTTATCTAAATATTAGGCAAAAATACGTAACTAGTGGCTTACTATTTATAAAGACATGACAAAGAATATACAAACTAAGAAGCATTTCGTTGAAAGATTCTAATAATCAAGATTATTTACAATTTAAAATTCTCAAAATCTTATGTTTGATTGTGGTGCCATATGGATTCGCACAAGGCCCATAGCGAAGTGAGTAAAGGCATTTCAAAGTTAGCAACAAAACACAGAGAGTCCAGCCCTAAAGGAACCAAAAAAAGGAAACCTAGTAAGGAGCAAAAACAAAATCCTCTAACTATAGGATAATTTTCATCTAGAAGCGATTCCCAGATCCTCAATAGTAGTATAAATAGGCTTTTCTTTCACCCATCCTGAGGTATGATGATTGATTTTGCACTTCACTATTTATTCTCCCTTTATCGAGAGTTGACTTGATCGTTGAAGGGTTTCTCCCGAAGAAAACATCTCGGGGCTCTAATAATGTTTTTTGTCACAGGATCTCTGATTCACCCTCTAAGTCTTCTGAGCCAATTTGCCTAGTTCATACGACTCCCTTTGACTATTAATTTGGCACTATCTGTGGGAACATGATGAACACTATTTGATCATACATAAATCAACACTTACCAGAAAATGAGCACAAAAGTTAGTGCAGGGACCCGATTGACAGCCCAGAAGGGTCCATAAGGCCTCAAGATGAAGGAACTACCCAAGGAATCAAAGAAGAGAAGCTTCAAGCACCACCGAGAGACCCCTACAAGGGAAAGGGCCTGCTCCTTTAAATGACGACCGGTTTCAAGCTCTTCAGCACACCCTTTTGAGCAGTTAAAGCATATTACTAAGCAGAAAATATGAAGAGCCTTGCCAAAGGCCCCTGAAGAGGTTGCCAAAAGTCATCTTAGGCTTAATGAGCCTCGTTGGGTCCCTTTCTAAGATTTGCCCCTGAGGGCACACACAAGAAAGCCCCTAACATCATTGGAGCGATCGGACGGACCTGCAAGCAGTGAGATAAGTGATATCTTGTAGAGGCTCGATTAGATGGAATCGCACATGAAAATACCCGAACCACTTACAATAGGATCCGGCCCCACCATTTACATCAAGTAGATGTGGCTTCAACCATTTAGGGATAAGATTATCAATGCCCTTGCTCCTGATGGCTTCAGGATGCTAAAGATCAACAATATACATTGGCCTCACTGACTCTATCAATCATTTACAAAGATACATCACCTCCATAAGGCTCAAAAAAACCTTAGATGGTATCTTGTACAGGGGGTTCAGTTCAACACTAACAGGAGCTGCCGCCTCCTAGTTTAGAACCAATAGAGGATGTCACTTTTGTCATACCCTAACTCACCCCCGACCTAAAATTTCATAGGACAAGGTAACCAAACCACAAAATAGCACACAAGATAGAATTAGGGCTACACAATGCCTCCCAGGTAAAAGACTTAGCTAAATTTTAGGGCTAGTACTTGTCTAGCACTAAAAACTGCATAAATTCATAACTAAAGTTGCAGTAGTTTATTTTGGCCAAATATTTGAATTTAAGCTAGTTTTGTATGCACAAACAAGGCAAAATGGGCTCAAACGCATTTCATGCATGTTTGTAAGATACAAAAGAGTCTGAGGCTAATAAAAAGTAATTCGGTGTAACAACAAGCACTGCACCTTGGTAATCATAGTAATTCGGCGTAACAATAAGCACTGCACCCTGGTACCGACACCTAGACCAGTACCAAACCAGCATATCTCATTTCATTCTTTGTACCGGAGCATACCGAGCTGTACCGGCCAGTATAATTGTCTTGTTTGTTTCAATGGTACCCATCACCATATGAACGTGGATGGCATCAACAACCACTGCGCCAATGATTTGTCTTTGTTAAGAAAGGTATAACTAATAGCTATAAAATTGCTTAACAATCATTCTTCCGTTGCCCAACCCCTTTATCCTCATATGTTGTAATTACTTTTAAATTTTTATTCCTCCGTCCATAATTTCTCTCACTATTTTTTAACGAATTAATGATTGCTACATTTTTTAAGGAGTTAATTGTAAATAATTAAAATTTATTTTTGACATATATTTATCTATCTCATTCCTCTTTTTTATATATTTTTTAATTCACCTCTATGCCATTTTATTGATGCACTTTACTATATATTTTTTTATTTCTTGAACTAATGGATAAAAATATTAAAATGAAGAGCGTATTTACTTTTCTTTTATATCTTAATAATTTATTTTATATATATATATATATATATATATATATATATCCGATACATCCGAGGCTATACGATATGATACCAGCACTGTGTCATACCGTTAAAAAAATGGTACATTATTTGGTATGGGGTTTAAAACCTTATTGGTAATATTACCTTGCCTCTAGAGTTAACAACTTCATATTCCAAACACATACATACACACCCAACATCAAAACAATGCCAAGTTTAGAGACATCACTAAAAGTCACATTACACAAACACTACATCTAAATTACTCTTCAAGATACAAATCCTCAAATCCAGTGGTATGATTCTAGAATCTATTATTGGTCCATGCTAGTAATACATGCACAAGGAGCCCCTCTACAGCTAGTCCCATAACTATAGTTATCAACATATCCCGCATCCAAAACTTGACTTAGGACTATTACACACACACACACACACACTGAGCAGCAGAATAGTGTACTTTGTTTCACTAACAAGATAATTCAACTACCAACATTAAAGTACCAAAAACTACACTACACAAGTACAATGTCATAGTGCCAATCCCTTTCCTGAAAGCAAACACAAGAGGCATGAGTCCTAGGAACTCAATAAAAGGGTTAATAGCTAATTAGCCACGTAACATACATTCCTAGCTTTTTAACCTGCAACCAAAATAGACGACATGGAAACAGAGGACATAATACACAAGATAATCATCAAACACATTTACATAAATAAATTTAAGGGATCAGCACATGCCAACAAAATAGAAAAGCACACAATTCACACGCACAGCCACTCAACCTTAGGCCTTGACAAGTGATTAATGTAGGTACACTGTCTGTTTTCTTCTTAGGTCTAAGTTTCACTTAATTAGGTCAGGTTATTAGTGATCATTAAGATCCACAAACTAATACAAGGTTGGCTTAACCCTGAAATCAGTCTCCTAATCACTTGTCATCTATCTTAAGCTAGCTAAAATAAGTACCTCTTAGTACTACTCACATAGCCCTTAATTGTACTTAAGAAATCACATGACAATAGCTTCACTCAGAAGCCCTAATTTAACCTTTATCAAAAGAGTCACAACTGGTGAATCCTAAAAAAAGATTAACATAAACCAACCCTTACCTTAATACAAACTCTTGGCTTGTTTCCTGGTGAAGAAAACTATCTTTTCCTTGTAACCCAAGCCAAAATTCCTATCCTTCAGCTCTAATTTTCTTCTTAGCCTAGCTTCAATAGTGGCTCTAGTGTTCTTTCCTTTTTGAAGATGAAGAAAAATACCAGACAACAATTTATGGAAGGATGACATACAAAATCAACCTGGTGGCCATGTGTCTTTAAATATGGCTTAGCCTAGGTTTAGTGCCTAAGCCAATTTACATCCAACACTTAAGCCCTTTAATCTCAATCTTGACGACTTGTTCCCCTGCCATAAGTTATGTCAACAGGTTTATTCAATATGCAATTAGCTTATTGGATTACCTGTTCTTACAATCTAGTCCTCACTCAAACAATTGACCATTCTACCTTTATAAAACTTCATACCTGGTAAGCTTTAATCCCATTCTTTTACTTAAGCCACTAAAGACTAAGCCATCATAGTCCTTAACAATACTTCCTTAACTTATTTCCTATGCCATTGTCCTGGTAGCTCTTCCAGCTTTAGGCTTATGCAATGAGGGGTATGATAGCTTTCGTTCTTTGCAGGATCTCTCTTAGGCATTCTTTCACCACTTATTAAGAAATAGACTGACCTCTAAGATGATAGCTCATTTGTCGAAGA